>JAJHZJ010000203.1:1326921-1676921 GCA_023548195.1 Bettongia penicillata ogilbyi | reverse complement strand
AGCCCAACTCAAGCTCCAGCTCCTGTGAGATGCTTTTCCCAATTCCCTCAAATAATTGGGGGTTTAGATGGGGGCAGAATTCTCAAATCTTATTGTATTTACTTGTTGGTGGAAATATGTAGTGGAAAAAAAGCACTTGGGAGTCAGAGTGGAAAAGGTTTTGGAGTTCAGAAGACTTGAGTTTGAATGTCAGCTGGCATTTACTACCAATGTGACCTTGAGCATACTCAAGGCCTCATACTCTCTAGGTCTCAGTTTCCTGATTTGTTAAATGAAGAGATCAGGCTAGATGACTTTGAAGTCCTTTCCAGCTCTAAATCTGTGCTGCATTCCCCCAGTATAGCTCCTTGAGGTCAGGGACTACTTTTGGTTTTCTCTCTGTATGACCTGCATAGCACAGTGATAGAGTTGTATATAGAATGCTGGACCTCCAGGCAGGAAGACTTGAGTTCAAATTTTGCCTTAGACACTTATTGGCTGTGTGACATAATGCAAGTTGCTTAAACTGTCATTTTCATTTTTTTATCTGTAAAATGGGGATAATAGCACCTAGCTCACAGGCTTGTCTTAAGGATCTAATGTAATGATATATGTAAAGTACTTTGAAAAACTTTAAAAGGTATATACATGCTACTGTTTATTCTTGTATATAGTAGGTTCTCTTAGAAGTGAATTTAAATATAAGGTAATGTCATGAATATTACCTGAGTTCAAATCCATCCTCAGACTTACTAGCCGTGTTATCCTAGGCAAGTCATTTAACTGTTGCCTCAGTTTTTCTTATCTGTAAAATGATCTGGAAAAGGAAAGGGCAAACCACTCCAGTGTCTTTTCTAAGAAAACCTCAAATGGGGTCAAGAAGAGTTGGATATGATTCAAACAACTGAACAAAAACATGAAGATGAAAATGGTTGAATTTCCTGACTCTGTAGAGTATTGAAGTTTATGTGAAGTCCTGCTCTCCTTTGATTTGATTCTAGCAAAGCAATGGAATATTTTATCTTTCAGAGAGAATAATTCATTACTATTCTCCATATAGTAAATAAAATTCATTATTATATTTCAGAGAATTATTGTTTTCAATTATCCATTGAATAGGCATAATAATACACAAATACCTGTTATCATTTATATTTAGATTTCCAAACATTGTACTCTCTCTCAGTCTCTTTCTATTTCTTTGTTCTTTGTGAAAAACCCAACTTTTGCTTTGACTCTCATGCCAATGACCTAAGACTTGGCTGAGTGAAGGTGTGTATCTTCAGGTTATTCTTGGATAACACTTCATATTTCTTTAGCACTTTAAGATTTATAACTGATTTCCCCATAGTTTTGTTGTGAGCCAGATAGTACAGGCATGATTCTTCCCATTTCCCTGATGAGAAAAGGGAGGCAGAGAGTTAAGTGATTTGCCTATGGCCACATAGTACATGGTAAAGCCAAAATTTAAATCCAGATCTCTTCATTCCAATACTCTGTATGCTATAATAATAGTGGATTGTGGAATGTTGCCTTTTGTAGTAAACAGGAGGATCGTTTTGGGGTTCGAAAGATTGGCGTTCAAATTCTGCCTCTGACACATACTAGTTGTGAGATCTTGAGCAAAATCACTTAAACTTTAAGTTTAAGTTACTGATCTGCCTCTGTGGAGGGAGTTTCCATGTAAGAACACAGAAGAAATCGCACCTCCTTTTCCATCCCTTCCTCCCACTTACATTTAACTTGTACTTTAAACTTAAAAACTTTAAAGCACCATCTTATTTGGTCCTCACCACAGAGAAGGGTGATGGAGGTAATTATTAGTTCTTATTTAAAAATAGATTAGAAAACTGAAACTCAGAGAGAATAAATGATTTGTCAGTGGTACCACAACTAGTTAGCATCAGAGGCAAGATGTGATCGCAGTTCTCCTCTGAATTCAATTATACTGTTATTTGGATCTTGTGAGATAGTTATGGTGCAATTATAACTTTTAGGTATGATAGTCAATACATTTACTTGTACAATGGATTTTTAAATAATTGTCCCTTGAAATGAATATACTGTCATGGGGTATATGAAGTATTCAAGGTAGTCTAGTACAAGGACTTGCTGAGCCCCTTCAGAGTTGCTCATCCACCTTTGGTGTCTACCTCTCATTCAACTCTCTTCTGCGGCTTGAATAAGCTGTAGCAAAAAATCAGATCAATTGGGGAATGACTGAATAAATTGTGGTATCTGATTGTGATAGAATACAAGTGTGCTATGAGAAATAACCAGCAAAAGTTTTTTTCAGAAAAGCTTGGATAGACTTATATGAACTGATGCAAAGTGAAATGAGCAGAACCAGGAAAATATTATACACAGTAAAAGCAATATTGTATGATGATCAACTGTGAATAGTGTGAGGCAGTTTCAAAGGACATGATGAAAAATGTTCTCCATCTCTAAAGAAAGAACTGATGGAGTCTGAATGTATGTGAAAGCATACTTTAAAGAAACTTTCTTTTTTTTTTAATATTTTTTGTCTGTTTTCTTTTACAAAATGACTAACATAGAAATATGGGCAGCTAGGTGGTGCAGTGGATAGAGCACCAGTGCAGGAGTCAGGAGGACCTGAGTTCAGATCCCACCTCAGACACTTGACACTAACTAGTTATGTGACCTTGGGCAAGTCACTGAACCTCAATTGCTTCATTCTGGGTCATCTCCAGTCATCCTAATGAATATCTGATCACTGGATTCAGATGGCTCTGGAAGAGAAGTGAGGTTGGTGACCTGCACAGCCCTCCCTCACTCAAAACAATGTCAAGTGCAAGTCATATCATTTATTTCTCTGATGGCCTGGTCTTTGGCAGCAAAGGACAAAGACATGATATAGAAATATATTTTGTATGACTGCATATTGATAACCTGTATCAAATTACTTGCCTTCACAATGATGGGTGAAGGGAAAGAGAGTAGCAGGGAAAGAATTTGGAACTCAAAATTTTAAGAACTGAATATTAAAAATTATTTGTACATGTAATTAGGGGAAAAATAAAATATTTAATAAATAAAAAGGGCCAAGATGATGTAACATGCAGAGTGGTTGCACCCTTGTAAGGCATCTCAGCCTCCAATCCATCAGTGAATTAGGGAGATGTATACCTTAAGGATATGAAGACTTCCCTTGCTGAAATAGGTAGATGAGAAAAATTTGTTCCAATGGCCATGAAGATGACTGAAACAGGCCCTGTAGAATGCTTAGAGCTTGCAGATATTGAAGATACCAAGGTCATCCAATGCATCCTGAGCTTTTGTCTTGCCACTAGCCTTCAATAACTCTGGAAGAGAAAGTGAGGTGGATAACTTCGTGCATGTCTGCCTCACTTAGAACAAATTTATGAGCAAGTCAATATAGCACCCCATGAAGTTGCTAGTCCTCTTCAAAATGACGAACAAACACCTGTCATGGGATTCATAAATGAAATAATATGCATTTCAAAATGCATATAGAAGCATTTGGCATTCATAGTTTTCTGTGGGGATATTCTCTATGTCTCACATTTTTCTAGAGTAGAAAACCTCTATGAGTGTCCAGTTAGCCTTTTAAAAGCTCCATCTAATGACTGCACATCATTTTTGTATTCACTCTGATTTGTGGATGCAACCGCTAGCTAATAGGTAAAATCTAATTATGTTGCTATCTAGACATTTAATCGTGACTTGTTATAGTACAGAGCAAAGTATGTGCATTTGTAGTTAGAAAAAACTCTACCAATTATTACCTGTGTGCCCTTGGATATTTATGTCCTTTATCTTCTCTGTACCTCAGTTTCTTCCTTTGGAAAATTATGGGGTTGGACTACAGGAAAGGAACTGAGGTTCCTTTCAGCTCCCATCTGTGATCCTTGTAGGTGGAGATTGCAGGAAAAGGTGATAGTCCAAATTCTTCCTTAAAATTTTAACCCAGTGTGTTTCCCAGAATCTATGAGTTCATTATCACATAGTTCTTTGATGACTAACAGAAAAGGAAGCTATGAGTTAGAGAAACAGTCAAAAGTCTATTCAATGTGCATATTAAAAAAAATTCAGACTGGATTTATGTTCCTTTCTATCTTTTTTCAGAGCATCCGCTGAGATTGCTTGAGTTTTTTGGAAACAGTTTCAGCTTCTGTAAAAGGTGTTTTTTCTTTCTTTCCCTATGCTTAGGTACCAACCACTCCCTGGTCTGGCTTGTGCTACTCTAATCAACACTTTAGTATCAGAGCGACAGAAAACATGCTCTCCTTTCTACAGAGCTAACATAAGCTTCTGACGTCAGCCAAGTGGGGCAGACAGTCTGAGTCCTATGATAGACTAGCCTTATGGTAACTTAATAGAGGGGAACCCACTTCCACAAAAGATAGCCTTCATAGATGCTGTTATACTTTCCAAATGGACGACACTGCCTTGGAATGGAGACGATTGGCACTAAGGTTGCCCAGAAACCATGCCAAAGCCCTACCAGGGCTAGCTAGAGGCAGTTCTAATAATTAGAACCCATTTGGTTGGTCCAGTGACACATTGAAGCGTACAAGGGCTGGGTGCTTTCCCACCTAATCAGGCTTGAGTATGGCAACAATCCAAGCTTTCTTAGGGTGTTTATATTATTTCAATAGAACTTCCTTTGATTTACCTAAGGGATGTTTTGTTTTAATTAAAGTTTATGACCAAAGAGAGGCTGAAAAAGTATTGAAGTGGATGTACATTGTTTATGGGTTTTGAATACAATTATATCAGCCATAAAAATAGACCAAACAATTTTGCTTGTCTGGTAGAAATCAATTCTTTATCACGGGATTTCAGGTTTTCATTTTGTTTTCATTTAAAAGTGATAAAAGGTGCTTGCTGTTCATTAACTGGAGCAACCAGAGAAGTCAGTAAATCTGGAAACCCACATTTATTAAGTTTCAGTGGTGTATATAGAAAGATCTAAGGTGGCTAAGTTATGGACTCTTTCCAATTAGTTGGCTCTCCCTCCAAAGCAAATGAACTAAAAATAAAACTATTTCCTTTTTTATGGTAACTATAAAAATGCATATTTTTCTTCTCTTTTTTTTCTTTTAGATTTGGATAAGATTTGGCAGGATAGCTGCTCATGAACCTTTATGACACCTGCCTTAGATATTCTGCCAAATGTTAAAGACCAATACCTATTTCTTTCATGGTCTGTGCCTTTTTAGGTCTGTTTGGAAGCAAAAGAAATTGTGTATTTCGTAACCCATCTTTGTTGACAACTTTTATTTTAACTGAAAAGGAACAAAGGTGAAATACTAGATTTTTAAAATGTCATTGCCACATTTACCTATGCCTTTCAAATAGTCACACAAGATGTAGTCCCTTGAAACAAAGGTTTAATCCTCAGGACATAATTGTCCCTGTTCTATATTGTTCACATTTTATAAAGATGATAAAGCACAGAGAAGTTAGGCATACTGATTAAAATATATCTGAGAGAAGATGTGTCCAGCCAGGAATCAGAGGCCAGGATGCTATAATTCTGGCTTAGACCTTCTACCTAATACTTTGCTCCAAATGCTTCTGACCTAAGCCTTTGACACAACAGATTACCTTCTTCTGAGAGTAAACAAACTCAGGCAACAACTTTCCTCTCTAGATTTTTGTGATATTACCCTTTCTTGGTTCTCCTTTAACTGGACTGACTACTCCCTGTCAGTCTCCTTTACTGGATCTTCATCCAGGTCAAGCCCATTAAAAATTGATGTCCCCTAGGTATCTGTCCTGGTCCTCCTTCTCTTCTCCTTTTGTACTGTAGCAGGTTGTGATCTCATCAACTTCCATGGGTTTGTAATTCTCAATACCAATGATTCTTGGATTTATTTATCCAGTTGTAACCTCTATCTTGTCTCTAGCCTCACATTGCTGTCTATTGTACATTTTGTCCTGAATGTTCTGTAGCATCTTAAATCAATATATCCCAAACAAAATTCACCATCTTTCTCCCTAAACGCTTCCCTCTTCTGAACTTCCCAGTTACTCTCCAGGGTACCAACATCCTCTTAGTCACTCAGGCTAGAAACCCCAAGTATCATCCTCAACTCTTCACTCGTAGTAACCCTGCGTATCTGTTTCTGAGTCAGTTGTTGTTACCTTTGAAACATTTTTCATATTTGTTCCCTTCCTTCCACTTACATAGCTGCCACTGTGGTTCAGGCTCTCACCTGGATTATTGCAGTAACATTCTCACTTACCTCCTTGCCCAAAGGCTCTCTTCATGCCAGTCTGTCCTCCACTTACTAAAGCACAGTTCTGACCATTCAGTAAACTTCAGTGAGCTCTTGATTGACTCCAGGGTTAACTATAAAATAGTTTGACTTTTATAGCCCTCTACAACCGGTCCTCTTTCTACCTTTCCAGTCTTTTTTTTAATACTTTACTCCTTTCCACTTCCTCTATGATCCAGTGACATTAGCCCGATCTTACTGTTCATAAAATACAACCTGACTCCTACCTTTCCACAGGCTGTCTGTCCCCCAGGCTTGAAAAATCTTTCCTTACTTGCCTCTGACTGGTGGTTTAACTAGCTTCCTTCAAGACTCAGTCCAAATCCTACCTTCTGTAAGAAGCCTTTCCTGGTGTCCACAGTATCTCCTACCCCCCCCCCAAGCATTTTTCCTCTGAGGTTACCTCCCATTTATCCTACATATAACATGTAAGTGCACAGTTGTTTGCATGTCGCCTTCCCCATTAGAAAGTGAGGGCAGCAACTCTATTTTATACTTTCCTTCAATTCCCAACACTTAGCACAGTGTCAGGCACATAGTGAAAACTTAATAAACACTTTTTGACTGACTAGGAGTATCCTGTGCATAACAGTTGCTTCAAAAATTCTTAATGAACTGACTAATGTCAATGATCAGAATTTATCAAGTATTTTAAATGTGTCTCCTTTGACACAACAGCTCTGAGATAGTTATTATAGATATTATTTCCCATTTTATAGAGGAGAAAATGAAAGCTTAATGAATCACCGAAGTCAGTAAATGTTAGAAGGGATTTGAACCCAGGCTCTCCGCACTTCTAGATCAGCATACTTTGCACTATTACAAATCTCCTCCTGAGCGCAGTCCCCCTAGGATGGAGACCGATTAGCTCAGCTGCAACGAGTTCTTTTTTGGCTGTAAAAATAGTAGTTCCCTTTGAATGACAATTTCTGTCTGAATATCACATTCACGGTAATGACGAGGAGCAGGGCAAATAAAAATGACTGCTGACTTAATTAATTTTATAATCTGTGCAAGGCAGTGTGGGTTCATTTGAAAATGATATAGGATAGGGGCACTTCTGTATGGTAGGTACAACAGATACTATGGGTTTATAGATTTTGATCTGGAAGGGACATTAGAGACCATTTCATTTAATTGTTAAGGCAGCCAGCCCAAGATGCTGAAGTGACTTTTCCAAAGTCACCGGAAGGGAGTGGGTGGCTGAGTTGGGATTGAGATGGGGTCCTCTAATTCTGAATTCAGCACATTTTCATTATTTCATTATACCATACCATTTCCCTTCTTATCTCCATTTACAGAAATAATAAAATTGAAGGGATTCAGTGACTTAGCCATGGTTGCACAGATAATTAGTGTCAGAAGCAAAATTTGAGTTTCCTGATTCTGGGTCCAACCCTATCTCCACAATGCCATGAAGTCTCTCTATGCAAACCTGTATAATTTTAAAATGCTGTATATCTAGATTTGGAATGTACATCCACAATATAAATAACAGCTCACAATATAATAGCAGTTGACATTTATGTTGTGCTTTAAGACTTAGAGTGCTTTTCACTCAACAACTTTGCAAGGTAGATTTTACAAGAATTATAATGACCATTTTACAGATGAGGAAACTAAGGCACAGAAAGATGAAATGACTTGTCTAGGATCATGGAACTAGTAAATATAAGCACTTGGGCTAGGACCTAGGTCCTTCAGATTCTTGACTCTCCCTGAGAGGCATTCCACCCTGAGAGGTGGAAAGTAAGCTAACTGACTTTAATATGGAAAGATCTGCATTCAGATCCTGCTACCTGTGTGAACATGGGCAAATCACTAAACATCCTTGAACCTCAGTTTCCTCATCTGTAAAATGGAGTGAGACTAGATGACTTCTCAGATCCCTTTGAGTTCTAAAACTATAATCCTCTAATTAAGAGTAAATATTCTTTTCATTATACCAGAAAATGATGATCTATAATCCTGGGAAGTTTGATATTTCACTGAGATTTCTAAACTGGCCTAAGATAATAGATTAAGGAAGGGAATTTAGA
This sequence comes from Bettongia penicillata ogilbyi, assembly GCA_023548195.1. Classification (NCBI taxonomy): domain Eukaryota; kingdom Metazoa; phylum Chordata; class Mammalia; order Diprotodontia; family Potoroidae; genus Bettongia; species Bettongia penicillata. The sequence continues at coordinate 1,668,634 of JAJHZJ010000203.1, read as the reverse complement.
AGAACTTGGACTGGTAGGTAGGTAAGTGATCCAGGTGGAACTGGAACCTGAGGTCCTCTTAGTTCCAAACGCAGCATTCTTCTCACCTAACCTCACCATGTCACACTGAAAGCTATAATCACAGGATGCCAAAAATATGTAGCGAAAAATCAAGTTTTCCTTCTGAAGCTTTTGAAGCAATCTCATCGGAGCCATGGAGCTTGTTGTCGGAGTAATATCCACTACAATACCCTTTTGTTTCTTCGCCTTTTTGACATTTCACCCAGCCAATTATGAAATGAATTGCTAGGTGCTCTTAAAGTGGCATGTTTTCCTTTCTTTTGAAGAAACTCATAAAAGTGTCAGAAGCCATTAAAAAAAGTGGAGAATTGAAAAGCCACAATAGGAGAAAATTGGCTTTTATGTTTAATTGACACAAAACCTGTCTTTCAGTCCCTGTCTAGGAGTGCTGAGAGGGCTGGGAAATTCCAGGTTAATTACTCATCGTCTTCAGAGACCTGAAGGGCAGCCAGTACAAGACACAGGCACGGTTATCTTGCTGTCAGATTTGTATCACACTGCACATTTTTCAAATGCATTCACACCCATTATCATATCTGAGCCCCCAAAATGCCCTGGATTAATAAGTCCCTTTTACTGATGAGGAAACAGAAAATGTGGAGTGTTAAATGAATTGCCCAAAGGTCACACATCTAATGGCAGCGACAGGACCAAAATCCAGATTTCTTGACTCCAGTGCTCTCTTTTCTACGTCCCATCAATAGTATGAACATCAGTGGTGTATCTGGAAGTTAGAGCTTAGCCATGACTCTGGTCTAGTTCATCGGACCAATCTTGGAACCTGTTGCTGTGGTTCAGAGCGATGAATGAGTATTGGATTAGGATTCAGATAATCTGGATTTGAATCTTGGCTTTCAGAATTACTGACTGTATGACTCAGGGAAATGCTAGTAAATATTTAACTGGATCTTGGGAAGGAAAACAATAAAGCTACACTATAAGTACTTTAAAGTTTAAGCTGCATTATTACTACTTTAGTAAGTTTAACTTATTAAGGAAATTAACCCTGATTTGTATAGTTTGTCAATTCTCTGTGTAAATTCTCACTCTGGTTTGAGCTGGCTCAAGTATCCCTCTGTGATCCCCTTCAACTCTCTGCACCTCGATTTTCTCATTTATAAAATGAGGGTGGTAAAATCTGCAATCTACTTCAACAAGTCTCTTAGGAGACTCAAAGGAGGTAGTTCACATCATGTACTCTATAAACGCTAAATTGCTATAAATATTAACTATTATTATTATTTTTCCCTTCTAAGAATTGAGACAATGCCTTCAGGTCTTGATTCACTTTGCACAAGTGATGATGACAACAATTAAGATAATTTTGCTTTTGCTTGGGTACGGGTTAGGGCTACGGGGGGATGATCTATAATGTCTTCAGTGGGGAGGAGTCTCAAAAGGAAACTTTCTCTACCAATGCAATTCAGAAATTCCTTTAACCTCAATTTTAAGAGAGTTGCCTGGGATAGGAAGAAGGTTAAATCATTTACCCTTGGTCACACTGATGATAAGTATCAAAGAGACAGAATTTGAATCCAGGTCTTCTAGACTCCAAGACTGGCTCTTTATTCACTAGTCAAATGTACTGGGATTGTTTACAAAGGTTTCCTAAATATCCGGATGACAAAAGCTGCTACATGAATGCAGACCCTCTTCCCCACTCCTGTTGGCAGAGGGCTAATGCTGGAGTCGTTCAGTCATGTCTAAATCTTTGTAATGCTATTTGGGGTTTTCTTGGCAAGCATCCTGGAGTGGTTTATCCTTTCCTATTCAAGCTCATTTTATAGATGAGGAAACTGAGGCAAACAGGGTTAAGTGACTTGCCAAGGGTCACACAGTTAGCAAGTGTCTGAGATCATATTTGAATTCAGGAAGATGAGTCTTCCTGACAAGTCCCAGCATTTCATTTACTGTGCCACCTGAGGCCAGTTTTTCTCAGCTGAAAGGAGTAATGCTGAAGGATCATGGTAGGTGAGAATCCATAAGGATGAGGAAGCCTGGGGACTTTTGAGTCATGTAAAACTTTTCATCAGTCTTCCCACCCCCCACCTCCCAGTAAGGGAACTCTATAAACGTATGGGAGGTACTGTTAACAACAAAAGAAGATAACTTTAGGGGGTGAGATTACATAGTGGAAAGTACCTTGCTCTGGAGTCATGGGACTTGGGTTCAAACTCTACCTTTGATGCTTGCAATCTCTGACCTTGGGCAGGTCATTTGGACTAGACAGGCCTCAGTTTCTTCTCTGGTGAAATAAGATGTTGGATTAGAAGGCTTCCAGTTCTGGACCTGTGATCTTCTTTGGAGCTCTGTGTGTGTGTGTGTGTGTGTGTGTGTGTGTGTATGTGTGTGTGTGTTGGGGAGGGGGTCAGTTATCTAAAACTATATCACAGAGAACTACTTCCCTTGAGAGATATTAAACTTTACAACTTTATGGGCTTTCATAGACTTCTTTCACAATTGACTTAACTTCCCAATCCTTATGTTTTAATATTTGCTTTAGAGAAGTTATTCCAAATGGGAAGTCAACAAAGGAACAAGAAGTTATTAGACACTTTCTATGTACTAGGCACCGTACTAAGTGCTAGGGATTAAAGAAAGATAAGAAATTTTATTCTTGCCTTTCAAGAGTTTACATCCCAGTGGAGAGGACAACATTTAAATAGCTAGGTACATTGTTACTGTCTGACACCATTAGGAATTGAAGATGGCAGCATCCACGTCATGATTATTTTAGGGACGGAAAGGCATTAGGAGATAAAAGTCTTATTGTCAAGTTCTGTCTACTCAAGTCAAAGTCAAGAGCAGGGATGATTTTCCAGTGAGTCTGGGCTATGTAAATTGACAAATTGGTTTCAATCTCAGATTTTAATACATCACTTTTGAGTTAGATGACTCAGACTGTCTATATCTCAGTTCCCACTCCTACTAAATACCTGTGTTTGAAAAGTACAATGTAGTTACTGGCCCTTGTTCTTTCCTTTGGTATCTTGTCTTCTCTAGTAGGACATCTGCCTACATAGAAAGAGAAAGTATATAATGGCAGATATGAGGTTTTCTGGTTTGTAAATAATTTTTTAAACTTCAAATGACTGGTTTATTTTTCACTCTGACAGTATCGTACTTTACCTTAAAGAGATTCATATATAGTTCAGAAGACTGTTACGCTGAGACAGGAAGACTGAACTCATGAGGTAATTGACAATCCATCAGTTTACTTTGTGGTGGCTGGATTTGGCCACTCCCTTGATAGAGTGTCGTGACACCATACTGTACTTTCTGTACAGTGAATGTCAGCCCGGTGGCCTGAGAATCCAGCTGTTGGATGAAGTTTATATTGATGAAATGTTGGTATCCTCCCCAAGGGCTTTCAGAGTAAATCAGTAAAAAGAAGTCCGGAAAAAATGAAGGATAGATTTGTTCCTAGCAGGCAGGAAGGAAGTTGTCAGGCGGAAAGAGGATATGGGACTGTTTGCATGCGAGGGCCACTATTTGCTTGCTAGATATTTCCGCTGTGTCCACACGACAAGAAAACCCTCCACTTCCTGTGCTAGACAAATAGCAGGAAAGGGTGTGAGGGTTATTGAATGACATTATCATGTTATAGTCTCATGGGTGAGGAAAGTCTGCTTATCAAAGCTGATAGCAGAAAATTGCCTGTTCGGAGAAGAGACCCAAGGTGCTGGACTCACTTGGGGTGTTTTCCTTTTGGGTGCCTTAGTTCAGTTTGCTTTTGCAGCCCCTGTATTTTTCCACTTAGATAAAAGGGATTGCTGGTAACTGGAAAGTTACCATCAGATTCTTTATATGTCACCACACCTCCTCCCGTACTGTACAATCCCTTTGGGAAGGGACCAAGACATTTTCAGCCTGACTGGGAAAGTGAAAAATTTCCAGAACTAAGATTTTCATCATTCTCCTTTTGACTCATATTCAACAATATTTACACACACTTCACACTTAGCTGCACTCCCCTATATGTCAGGTAATGATAATTCGCATAGCACAAAGACCAACTCTTGGTGCTAGAGATTAAAGGATGGATGATGATGGTTAGATGTACACTAGTTCAATGAACAATCTGCTCCACTCCATGAAAGATTCAAGGTGTGAATGTAGTTGCTTGACATGTAACTATTCCACTTTAGTCAATAGAAAGATTACACACACAATTCTACCTGCCAGCCCCATTTAGACAGCAACTGGTGACATCATGGGGCACTTATTAATTTGTTTCTAGCAATTAATTAGTTTTACTGCCACAGCAATTACTGCAATCTAGACCCAAGTAATTTGGTAAGCCATAAGTAATTGTGGGGGCTTTCTCATTAGCAAACTGCTATTCCTAATAAGTAGTTTAAAAAGTGTATTCTGGAAACTTCTATAAATTGAATAAATCTCAAAGGGGAGAAAATCGGTACTATAATTTAAAGAGATATGGATCCAAATTCAATGAAGCCTCCTTGGATAGTAGACATAATCTCTTTTACTTGAAAAAACACTCCTAACTCCCTAGTATTCAACTAGAGTCATTTAAATCCGATGAAAAAGGAAGGGATTGGCCCCTATTCCCAAGTAGATGTCCTGTTTAAAAGATAAATGATAGGAGCAATTAATCTTCTGAAAACTACATCAAAGTGAGTAGAATTAAATTTTTAAAGCTTGTAATAAAGTGACTAAGAGAAAACATTACAGAATATTAAAATGTGAATAGAAAAAAAAGACTTTAAAAAAATATTCTTCAGAAGAGACACATCAAGCTCTTTAATGACACCCTGGGGACAAGGGTTGTGGATTATCTTTAAGACGGAAAATCATTTATTTTCCTATGATAATTTTAAGGCACCCTTACCTCATACAGCTTTGCAGAGTAAAGCTTTCCACCTGGTCTGTCAGGGCTTCAAATAAATTCACATTTAAACGTGTACAGTTCCTTTGATTACAACACACCCAGATAAATCAGGAACATGAATGAGTATTTCATAATGTAAAATTTATCCTTATCATGCCCCAACCTCCGTTATTGCAGGATTTCTTGAAGATATGATGAAAACAGGGCTACATTTTAAAAAAAAAATCTTAATCAGAAATGATAAAATAATCACAGCTATAGAAGTGACTGATTTGACTGCATTCAGCTTAATTTATCATAACAACTAAAAGCCGAAGGAATGATAAGGGGAAAAATGTGCTAAGGGACTGACTGGGTCTAAATAGATTGCTGTCTTCTCTTTAGAGAAGAGCCTTAGTCAAAGGATCAGAGAGACGACTCAAATGTGATTTCTCAATTGCAACTAAGACAATGCTTAAGTTTTTGCAAGATCAGTAAAAAATATTCATTAAGTACTTTATATATGCTGGACTTTGCACTAAGTACTAGGGATATAAATACAAGAAGTAAAACTAGTTCCTGTTGTCAGGAAGCTTATATTCTAACTGGGAAAGGGACCTCAGAGGCCAGTTCCCTTCTCTTCATAATGTCATTTTAAATACTCCATTCGAACATGTTAAGTCTATTATGCCAAAATCTCTTTTCCTGTGTATCTACTCTCCTAATATTTTTCTCCTCTAGGGCTCTGTGGAAATTCTGAGAAGATGGCGATGAGAGTAAGATGGCTGAGAAAAGGGCCCTGCGCCCCTCTAGATAACTTTTCTGAGTCTTCGGTTACTGGTTCCAGAAGATGTATAGCCCTTTTAGCTGTTTAGTCTAATGTTCTCAGTGCCTACTTTGATGCTCTGTCTTGGCATAGAGTGAAAAGCTGAGCCAGGAAAGCACAAACTCCAGCTGCTCATGCCAAGCTGGAAAGGTTTTGAGTGCAGGCCTCACGACAGGCTGTGTGTCTATCATCTGAGGAATGGACTTGCTAAATTTGAAGAAGTTCTTTGCCAGGAGTTTGACCACAATGTGATGAAGATTTTTGGCCACAGAAAATCAGAAAGACCTTCTACTGAGACCTTGGGAGGGGTACCATATGTGTTACCAATAAAATCACACATTTTTTAAAATCTCAGTCTTGTGTTTTTTTTTTTAATAATATTCTAGTTCCAATCAAATAGTCACTCAAAAGCATTTCTTATGTGCTTATTATGTACCAGGTACAATACTAAGTGCTAGGGATGCAAAGAAAGGGGGAGGGGAAGCCCTTGTTGTCAGGGAGCTTACATTTTAATGGGGGAGACAATATATACATAAATGCGAGCTACAGACAGAATATATGGAAAGTAACCTTAAAGGGGAAGGCATGAACATTTAGGTGACCAGGAAAGGTCTCCTAAAGGAGATGGCATTTGAGGCTTAAATAAAACCAGGGATCTAAGATTCCCCCAAGTTTCTAGGTTCTACCTACTTTAAACATAGTAGGCCAGTGAACTAGCATTTATTAAGCACCTACTATGTGTCAGGACCAATGCTAACTGATGGAGATACAGAGAAAGGCAAAAACCAGTTAATGTTCTCAAGGACTTCCCAGTCTAATATGAGAATCATTTTTGACCATGCCTTTCTTCTCATAGTTCTTCAGTAGCTTGCCCTCCCCTTCTAGATCAGATAAACACTTTAACATGTCACTTTTCATGGATCCCTGGAAAGCCATAGCTCTTCTCCAGTTGTATCCTCAGTGATCTTCCTTGAAATCACAGAGGCTTACTGTGTGAAGGGTCTAAGATAGATTCTAAGATTTGAAAGTCAAGTTAGCAAGCATTTGTTAAATATTACCATGTGCTAGGCACTGAGAATTCAAATATAAGCAGAAATAAAGACAATCCCTGCCTTCAATGAATTTATATTCTGTTGGGGGAAGGGAACTCAGTGATCAACTAGTCCGAATAATGCAGACTCTCTTAAAAACCATTAAGGAGGGAGGAAGGCACTCCCTCTTTTTAAACATTAAACTTTTAAAATGATCAAGCATTTACTTTTTTTGTCCTGTCCCCACCTAAACTTGTAAGAAATAATTATAAAGCAGCAAAATAAATTGCCCTATAAACCATGTCTAAAAAGGTATTGATCAATCATCTTTCTACTGTTGGTGGTTAACATGTTTTATCATTGATCCTTTTGCCCAGTTGATTATTGGGATGATCAGAATTCTTAAATATTTCAGAATTAATATATTATTGCTCTAGTGGCATAAAATGTTCTCCTTGTTCCGCTCATTTCATTCTGCATCAACTCATACATTTTTTTCATGTTTTTTTTTTCCCTCAAGTCATCTCCTTAATTTCTTATAGCACAATAGTATTGTCTTACATTCACATATTGTAATTTATTCAGTCACTTCCCAATTGATGGGCACTATATTGGTTCCTAGTTCTTTGTCACTACAAAAAGAGTTGCTAAAATATTTTTGTACATAAAAGACATTTTCCTATCTCTTTGATCTTTTTGAGGCATAGGCACAGTAGTGATATTTCTGGGTCAGAGTATGCTTAGTTTAGTACATTTTTGGACATGGTTTCAAGTTGCTTTTTAGAATGATTGTACCAGTTCATAGCTCTACCAATTAGTACATTGTGTCTGTTTTCCATAGTCCTTCCAATATCTGTCATTTTTCTTTTCTGTCAACTTTTTAAATCTGATGTGAACCTATCACCCCTTGAAGCATTGCATTTCACTTCAGGACAACTCTAATTGTTAAGAATTTTTTCCTGAAATCTGCCCTCATTTCAACTTCTACCCACTTTTCCCGATTCTGCCCTCTGGGTCCCAAAGGAACCAGTTCACTCCCTTTTCCATATGATGTCCCTTTGAATATCTAAGGACAGCTATCATGCCTTTCCTGAGTCTTCTGTTCCTCAGGGTAAGCATCTCTGGTCTCTTTAACTATACCTCATGTGACATAAACTCATGGGCTTTCACTTATTGCCAAAGCTATTTTGGAGATCTTATTTTCTCCAAAAGAAGAAAGATGATGCTTTTCCCTGTTCGTCATACTCTCCAGCTTATCATTGTCCTTAAACAATGACCCCCAGTATAAAAAACAAAGCTTCAAGAGATACCTGGAAGGACAGGGTATAGAAAGATTCTTGCCTTCTGATTCTTGGAAGAACACTTTTAATGCTTCCTCCTTTATTAATCTATCAGTTTGGGTACTTGTTACTTTTACTGTCTCTCGAGGTTCAAATCCAGCTTCAGACACTTGCTAGTTGTGTGACCTTGGCAAGTCAATTAACACTCTTTGCCTGTAAGATGGGTTGGAGAAGGAGATGGCAAACCACTCCAGTATCTTTGCCAAGAAAATCCAAAATGGGGTCATGAAGAGTCAGGCATAATGGAAATGACTCAACAAGGTAATTTAATAAAGAGTTGCTGAGGGATTAGTAGCATCACTGACAATACGTCATTCTCTTATGTGCTCAAAATCTTTGTTTGCAAGCAATTGGAATATGCATAATATACATATGTGTGTGTATATACATATACATATATTTATATATAATGCATCCAATAGACATTTTCCTAAGCAATTTTTCTCTTTTTTAACTTTAACGTCTTCCCACATTGTATTCATCTGCATAACAGTAAACACATGCCCTGACAGAAAGTTGCAGGCAGGGATATTTATTTATAACAGATGGCACAAAGCAGGAGCTTGATGAATTGATGTGTGGCTCCTGAACTAGCAGGCCCATAAATAAAGTATCCTCAAAGCTGCTTTGGGGATCTTGCTTTCTCAGAAGGAAGAAAGGAAAGATGATGCTCGCAATTCCATTGCCTCCTATGATATAATCCCAAACATGTGCTCTTTAGACACATGTAACTATACTTTCACAATTCAGAGTTTCTCCAAGTCAGGGAAAAACAATCTGTTCCTAGGTTGGGTCTGAAATACTCTCCCAGTAATTGTAATTTTTCTTTCTTTAGTTCTTCTTATATGTATTGATCTAGTGACTCAACGCATTTTTTAAAAAGCGTATGATTGCAAATTGATAATGACCTAACAAGACACAAAAGAAGAGCGTTTACATGACCTCTTGCTTAAGACCCTCAATATTACTAGGTAGAATCATAGGATTATTTCCAAGAGGGAATAGAGTTAATAAAGGAATGACGGTGATCCTCGGAACTGGAAATGACTCTGTTGACTTTTTAACATCTGAGACCCACTGGGGAAAGAAAATTTTCAGACAGACTCTGGTGGATCTTACAAATGTGAATCATTCACTTAGAGGATTCAGACACTAAGCAGGGAAATTCTGTGGATCATGTTTAGGGTTTAAATAAAACCTGTCACTCTTTTTTGAGACATCTTGAAGTTGAAACTAAACAGCCCTATCAGTTCTGGTACACACACACACACACACACACACACACACACACACACACACACACACACACAAGCAAGCCAAGCTTCCTCTCATGAGTTTTGATATAGCTATTGAGTGTTTTTTTCATTAGGTGGGATATTGTGCCTGCTTTGAAGATAGGAGAAAGATAAATCAAGCAAGAGTAACCTTTGAAAACTACTTTATCTTTCTCAGCCTTGGTTTCCTCATGAATAAAAAGAGGGTTGGATTAGATCACTTTACAAGTCCTTTCTATTTCTAAATGTATAATTGTATGATGCTATTATTTTGGCGTGAGTCAGTATTCTGCCTTTACCAATCAAATATTTAATCTGTGTCTACGCAAGGCTATCAAGTCTAATATCATAACTGTGGGAAGAATGCTGGATTTGGAGTTAGAAGACCTGGGTTCAAATTCTGTCTATATTACCTGCTACCTGAGTGATCTTGTCCAGTCGTGCCCTCCAAAAGGTGGAGGTGAGGAGGAAGTACATGCCTGGCGTGTGGAACAGCCTACACAATGGTACGTCAATGGGAGATGTAATTTGTGAGGAATGATGGGAAATTAAGCTTGACTGGAATGTAATATAAGTAATATGTAATAAGTCTGGGAAAGGGAACTAGGTTGTGAAGGCCTTTAAATAATAATCAGAGGAGTTTTTTATTCAGTCCTAGAGGTAATAGGGAGCCACTATAATTTGTCAAATAGGGGGGAGTGACGTAATTACTTTCAGTTTAGGAAAATCACTTTGGCAACTGTGTAGAGGGCAGATTGGCATGAAGAGAAACTTGAGGCTAGGACACCTATTAGGACACTATTGTATAGTACAGTTGAAAAAAATAAATAATGAATAAATAATTCATGACTTTTGAAAAGAACGAAAATATCAATTTCATGTCTTGATATGTCTTGACTCTCTAATTAGAGTGTGAATTCCTTGAGGACCTGGAGCACGCATATAAAATTCCAACTTGTACCTTTGACTGTATCCAATGTAGTATTTAGTATATAGATGATAATTCATGCTTGCAGATTTCTTAATATTTGCCTACTTATTGCTAAGCCATCTTCTGAAGTCCCTGAGATAGATTGGTTCCAAAGAGAATCAGACATTTGGGTATCCGGAGTGGGGGTAATGGGAAGTATCAGCAGTTTGCCAGCTCTGGAATCTTGCTTACTGTGCTAACCTTATGGAGATAAGCCAACTCTTGCAGGTGCCACACTCAAAGCTTTTGAAAACTTTTAAAGAACACCCAATAATACTAAGTCTTTGATTGATACCCTAGGAATTGCCAAAGACAGAAATATGAATTATGGCTAAATCTAATTTCAACTAATTGGGAGGATTGAGCTGAGCTAGTGAAAAACCAAAATGATAGAACATTTTTTAAAAAGTAAAATTTTATTCAAAGAACTAGGTGAAGTATTTGTCTGGTACAGTTTTTTAGAGAAATTGCTTTATTAGATGGATAAAAACTTGAGATATAACATGGCACAGTGGATGGAGGGTTCTCTTTGGAATCAGGAAGATATAGGTTTAAATCCTGCCACTGGCTTGCAAGTTAGTTGTGTGATCATGGACAAATCATTTAACATTTCACTTCCTCAGGTAACTCTTTAAGAAGGTTGTTGTGCTTGACCTTCATTCTTGAAGAAGACCATGACATCAAGATGATGACATGACTTGTAGTTGATTTTGATTTGAGTGAGGGAAGGCTGTGCAAGGTCACTAGCCTCACTTTCTCCTTCTGAGACATCTGGGTCCAGTGGTGTGACATTCGTCAGGATGACTGGAGATGGCCCAGGATGCAATGGGAGACCCTGGCCATTTTAGGCTAAGGTCTTATCACATTCTCACTTTGAGTGAGATACACCCATTCAATGAATAGGCCCTATGGTAAGTTAAGCACAAGTTAGTACCTTTACCTTTGGAGAGAGTTTCCACACTTGTAGTTCCCTAAGTTGATGAAGTCACTGGTCTGTACTTATTTCCTCTGCCCTCTTTCTCCCAAATGTGTTTAGCATTTGTTAGTATGGAAACTAATATTTCATTGGAGTTAAGAGTACAGGAAAATAGCTTCTTCTTTTAAATTCTAGCAATTTTTAAACATCCCCCTCCTTCCACAATTTTGTCTGTTTCATTTAATAAGCCTCCTCTTCATAAAGTTTAAAGGTAAACAAGTCTAAGCATTATTTTAAATTCAGAATTAGTAAAGTCCAATTAAATAATGTTTAATTTTATATGGAATTTATACGAAAATAAGCAGGCTGTCTACCTAGTAAATTCCCACTGACAGATTAAGCTCAAAGGTTTGGGGAGAGAATAAATGAGCAAAAGTAAGAAAATGATGACTTTTGTGACTGGAGAAAGGAAGACCTGTGAGGTGGAATTTAATAAGAATGTTCAAGAATACAAAAGACATTGACATTGTGAATGGCAATGGTTTCCTGTAAGGACAGAACAATAGGGGATGACTTAAATGTAGGAGAGATGGGGTTAGATACTTGGATTGTGAGATGGGGCTGCCATATCCTTCAACATATTTTACTTCAGATTGCTTTTGAACTCTTCCCTTTTCATAGTGCCCATGTCCTCATCCTGGCTTTGCCACTTGCCACCTGTATGACCTTGGACATATAACTTATTTCTCTCTGTTTGAGTTTGCACATCTGTAAAAGGAGGTGGCTTGATGGAATCAGTGGCTCTGAAATGGAATGCCATGTTTGAGCTATTCTAGATGGGCTCTAGATTTTGGATATTATGTTATTGCCGATAAAACCAAATTTAGGAACAATTTTATGTAATGTAAAATATACCTAACCCAGAATAAATTGTAGAATAAGGACAGTATTTACAAGAATCCTCATACTTGCCTATTACATGTATGCACAAACCTAAAGAGGTCATATATCCTCAAATTTGTAAAAAACTCCAAAACAACTGCTGTTATTGGAGGGAAATTACACATGCATACATGAGTCTCCTGAATGATGCATTGCCATCTTTGATGTTCTGTGTGCCATTACAGCAAAGAATATTGCACCATGAACAAAAACAGTTTCATAGCTGCTAGGTACTCCATGATACCTGCCAGCTCTAAATCCATTAATTCTATGTGCCTAATTTAGGGTTGTATCCTCTCAGATCTGAAATGCTACAGCAGCTTCCTATAAGTCCTTCCTCTAGTCTCTTTTTATGCAAAATAATCGTGCATACAACTTTTAGAATAATCTAGAATGTTTTAATTATTGCCTTCCCCTGACAAATAACCTAGAGTTACTGCCTATTAAGTATTTGGATACAAGCTAAAACACTGGGGCTATCTTTAAAAATGTTTTGCCAACTGACCTACTCTTCTATTTTCCCCAAATTCATTTCTTTTAACACAGATACTCGGCTCTAGTCAAACAATTTGACTTCCTGCCCCACCCATATGAACTGTCCATTCCTAAATTCTGTGCCTTTTTACTAACTATCCTCCCTAACTGGAATGACCTCCCCTTCTTTTATTTTTGGGCCAGGTTGTAGTTCCTCACTGGGATCAATTCAAAACTTTTCTCCAACCAGAAATCTTTCTGTAATGATCAGTCAGTGGAAAAGTGTCAGTCAACAAGTGCTTATCATGTCCTAGGTGCTATGCTAAGTACTGGAATACAAACACATACATAAAAATTGTCCTTGCTCGCAAGGAAATTGCATTGTAATAGAAGAAGACAACACATAAAAGTGGAAAAACAGGATGAGGGGAATATAAGAGATGCTGGGGCATTGTAGAGGAAATCCAGGGCACAACCTGGAGGGGAATGAGCCACATGGTTTACCCTGGTATCCTTCAGAAATGGAGGTTCTGGGAAGAGGATATTGCTGTGTTAATCCTTCATTTTTAAAGAGGACCATGATGTCAGCAAAATGATGACCTGACTTGCCCTGGACTTTGTTTTGAGGGAGGGAGGACTGTGCAGGTCAACAGCCTCACTTTCTCCTCCTGAGCCATCTGGATCCAGTGACCAGATATTTATCAGGATGACTGAAGATGGCCCAGGATGCAATGGGAAGAGCCACCTAATCAAAGAGAGGGCTAGAGTGAGGCTTCAGAATGAAGAACTGGAGCATGGAAATCCAAAGTGTGGCTGGGAGATGAATCAGTGAGAGTCCTTCCTGACTAATCAATCCTTTAGAGACAAAGTGAATTTGATGCAGTAGAATAAACTTTAGCTTAGAATTCAAAAGCTTGGGTTTGAGTCCTACCCAGTCCTTCCCTTTACTATCTGTGTAACCTTGGGCAAGTTATTTAACCACTCTCAATTTATCAGTGTTCTCCTCTGTAAAATGGGGACTATAATGGCTACTCTATTTGATAGGGTTTTTGTGAGGACTGAATAATGTATTTTGTAAAAATATTGTTAATATTGTGGGGCTCAATATAGCAATATTTTATAATATGAGTGTATTAATATTATATATCATATCATAACAGTATAATATTGTTTGTTAATAATATTATGGGGATCAAAGGAGATATTTGTAAAGTGCGTTGTAAATTTAAAATACTCTATAAATGCCAGCTATAATTGTTGCTATTAATATTGTTATCATTACCATTATTTTAGGGTTTGCCAAGCACTTTGCACCAGGATCTCATTTAACTCTCACAATGACCCAAGAACAAGAGGAAACTGAGGCTAAGGTAGGTTAAGTGACCAGCCCAGGGTCACAGAGTTAGTAAGTAATTGACAAGATTGGACTCCAGGTCTAACTGATTCCATCCTTAGTACTCTCCACTCCACTGTGTCAAACACACCACCTGTGCTCCATAGAACCAGATTAAAATACAACTGGAAAATATTTAACAAATTAAAAATCAATAAAACATAGATAACATTACATTTTAAAACTAAGTCAATATGCGACCCACAGGGATCTTCATGTATGGGTTAATGGCCCTCATTTCTAGATGTGTTTGACTCTGCTGCATTATACTATGCTGCCTTGTAAGTTAAAGGCATCATCTTTTAGTCCATAAACATTTATCAAGTGCTTACTATGTTCCAGGCACTACACTAAGTGTTGAGGATACAAAGAAGACAAATCAGGGTCTGCCTTCAAGGAGTGTACATTCTAATGGGGGAGACAATAGTTCGATAACTAAGAATATATAAGTTATATACAAAACAAATGGAAGATAGTCTGAAAGTGGATGGCATTAGGGGCTTGTGGGAATGAGAAGGCCTCTGACAAAATGCGGACTTTGTGTGGAGCCTTAAAGGAAGCCAGGGAAATGAAGAGGCAGTGGCGAAGGGGCAGAATTTTCTAGGCATGAGAGACAACCAGTGCAAAGGCACAGAGATGTGAGATGGAGAGTGTTTTTTGAGGAATCCAATTTAATAAACATTTATGAAATGCCTACTACATGTTAGGCACTACACTAAGTGCCAAGGATGCAAAAAGAGGCAAAAGAGAGTCCCTACCCTCAAGGAGCTTCTAATCTAATTGGGGGTGAGGACTGGGACAACATAAAAGCAAATATATATGCAGCAAGCTATTTATAGGAGAAATAAGAAACAACAGAGGGGAGACGCTGGAATTGAACTCTTCAATAGGGTAGTGTAACCAGTTGTACAGTCAAGGTGGAAGATAAATGTAAGAAAATTGGAAGGGTTCAGGCTATGTGTGAAGAGCTTTGAAAGTTAAACAGAGGGGTTTATATTTAATCCTGGAGGCAATAGGGAGCCACTAAAGCTCACTGAGGAGTTCATAGCAGTCAGATGTGGCTTATGCATGTTAGTGTACAATCTCCACCAAAATCCTACTCAAGATGCTTCATGATATTTTGGAGGTGAGCCTGATTTCTCTAAAGCTACAGAAAAATGCAAACTCTGGTTACCGTGATAGACTGTGTGTTTTCAGACCAAGGACAAACTTAAGTAAGGTCAGAAGGGTTCATCACAGAGTATTGTCTGCATGATGATAAGGAATTTGGCCACATGAACTCACAAAGCCTGTGTCAGAGGAATGATTTGCATAGAGCAGGGAGTACCCACTCTGATGAAAATAAGCACCTGAAGTATAGAAATATTAAGGTAAAACTTCAATGAACTGAAACTCCCACTGACTCTCTCTGTTCTTTAATCTACTTTTAAGATGTAGTGGCAATACTAAGTTAGGTACTTGATACTTTCATCCATGTCAGTTATCTGTTCACAGACCAGATTGCAACCTCTTCTTTCCCTTTTATTCTCTGTAATTCTTCTTTATTTCTTTCAATTAATCTTCCACAGAGGATACATTCAACATATTGAAGGCCTTGTCTGGATGTCTTAAGATAATTTGGTCATAAAACGATAGAATCCCATTTTCAGAAGAAATATCATTTAGTCCAAATTTATCTGAGAAGAAATCCCCTCTACCATCTAACCTGTGTTTGAAGATCTCAGATGATAAATCGTGCTTGATTTCTCCAGAGAACCATTCCATTCTGGATCTATTCTGGACAGTTCTAATTCTTAACAAAACTTTTCCTCCTATCATCATATTGAAATCTCCCACTCTTTACCTTTTACCAGTGGCTTCATGGAGTGAAGAAAATAAAATATCAGCTGTCTTCCACAGGACAACACTTCAATCTTGGAGGGTACCATCATAGGGAACTTGGGCTGTCTATTGGTCATCTCTTATTCCTACTACGGGACCATCTCATTTTCTTTTCTAGTCATGTTTCTTTAATAAATTAGATCCTACATATTTTATCCAATCTTTTATCCAGTACCCTTTTCATGTATAGTGCTATATAAACTTGGTGATGCTCAGAATTGATATTCACATCATGAGGCAAAGATTCATTTATGTCGATAGAGGCAATAGGAGGTATAGTAGCTAGACCACTGGGCCTGGAGCCAGGAACCTGGGTTCAAATTCTGACGCAAGCATTGACTATTTGTATGATCCTAGGCAAATTACTTAACCTTAGTCTGCCCCAATTTCTTTAACTGTAAAATGTGGATAATTACAGCACCTACTTCACAGGATTATTGTGGAGATTAAATGAGATATTTATGAGTGCTTGGAGCAACAATGCTATCCCATAATAGGCACTATAGAAATGCTTATTTACTTCTTCCTTTTCTACATATATGAAGAAGCAGTGTAGGATAGAGGACAGAGCTGGCCTTGGTCATAGTGTATCTCTGTTGGTAGAAGGGGGAGAGGCTGTGCCCTACATTAATGAAATGACAAGTCTTGACCAAAAACATTTTTAAAAAATTCCTATACTAACAGAGGCAGAAAAGGTATGATTAAACTATAGAAATTTTTGTTTTTGTCATTGTACCTAATATGTACTTTGTCCTAATAGATAATAGGTATCTGTTACCTTGAATGTTGCATTCCACAGGAGGGGCTGAAACAAAAAGATTTTTTTACCCTTTAATTGAACTGTATTAACCAGAACTTCTCTGTTCTCTGAATTGACTACATAGTAAAGATCTTGCCATTTATTTGTTTACATTTGCTCATCATAGGACCATAGGATCATAAGTTAGAGTTGCGAGGGACTTCAGACATCATCTAGTTCAAGGACCTTATTTAACAGATGAAGAAATGGAAGCCTAAAGAGTGAAACAACTTTCCAAAGGTCATGTTATTAAGTGGCAAATTCAGAATTTGAACTCAGATCCTGTAACTTTGTATCCAAAACTCTTTCCATTGTATTACATTTCTTTGTACAGTTAAACCATATCCTGTGTATGCATATCTGTCTCTAAATCAGTGATAAATTTGAGGGAGAAATTGTGGCTTTATTCCTTCTGCTTCCTCCAAATGTCTCATGGTATCTTGCACTCTGAGAAGCAAGGACTCAGTGTTCATCAAATTAGATCTCAGACCTGATTATTCCAGGCTCAAAAATCAGCAGGATACTGAACATACTTTCTCTTTCCTTTTTTCCCTTTCTCTCACGGAAGCATCTTAAAGTTGGCTTGAGTTAGAGACATCAGCTTGAAATAGTTGACTGGGTTTGTGCTGTCCCAGAAAACACATTTATGATAAAAGCATCCCTGTTCCTTTACATTCAATCCTTTATGTTTTCAAACCTCACTCTTTTCCATCCCCAAAGACACAGAGTCAGCACTTCTAATCTATTAGCATAGGCTTGATCCTCCCCAGACAAAAACACAAGGTAGGGAGTTGATTAGATATTCAGCCCTAACCAGCTGGCATAAAGAACAAGATTTATTACCCAAGGCTTAAGGGCCTCAGTTTCCTCATCTTTAAATGTCGGCATTGAACTGCAAGATCCCTCCTGAAACCCCTTCCTACTCTAACGTTCTGTGGTTTATTGCATTGTTACATACTCTTGCTTTATCCCTTCAGCCTGTATTTTTCTCCCATCAGGAATACGCAAAAAATGTTATCTTGTGAACAGTCATTGCTACACCTTTTAGGATCATAGGATCATAGATATAGAGCTATAGAAAGATCTCAGAGGTCATCGAATCCAACCCCCTCATTTTATAAATTAGGAAATTGTTTCTCAGAGAGGTTGTCATTTGTCCAAGGACACATAGGTAGTAGATAGTAGAGCTGGGGTTCATGCTCAGATTTTCTGACTCCAAATGCATTGTATACTTTTCATGAGGTCCCACTGGTATGTGAGTAAGCATGTACATATCATTTGGGCTCCTTCCATGCTCCTTTATTACTAAGGAATTAATTGTTATATATTTCATTGATATTTGCTGATCTACAGTATGGTCAGACCATTTTACTTAGAGACCATTTCTCTAGCTGATTCAATAGCTAAAAACCAAGTGACTCTGGAAAGGTTTTTAGGTGGGTGGATTTGAACTTGGGACAAAAGGGTCATCTGGACAAAATGTGGCAGAGTTTAGAATTTCCTCTGGACTTTGTATTTTCTAATGGTAAAAACACTGAATAAGGAATCAGAGAGCTTGGGTGCTATTTCTAATTCCATGATTCACTGGCTATATCCCTTTGGTTAAAGAATTATACCTTTCTTAGCCTAAATCTTCTTGATGAGAAAATGGAGATAATGACCTATCTTTTTCTACATCTTAAGAACCTTGTGGTTTCTACTAAAATTCTTTTGTGATGCCTCATCATAATGCAGAGGTAACTTTGGCTTCCCTAAAACATTGCCCATGTGATAGAAACCCTGGCAAGCTCTATTAAACTGGAAAGATTTCAACTTTGGGTCTGATGATGGACATTTATTTTCCATTAGAGATGTGGAAGGAGAAGTATTGTTGTCATACAGAGACTTTGAAGGAGAAAAAGGATCATCCCCTGAGACATGAAGGGGACAAAGGATTGACTCAGCAGGGAGCTATGACATTAAGAAAAAATATAGACCTCTTTCTTACATGGTATAGTGATATATTTGGAATGTATAGGTCTATGGGAAAACTGAAACCCATCAGATTCAAGGGTTACTGAGTCTGCTATTCATCCTGACATCTTTGCATGATAGGGGAGAAGATATCTAAGATAGTGTTATAAGTTTTAAGGACTGTATAGTCCTTAATAGTCTAGGAAACAGTAGCCTATCAGGAGGCAGCTGTCACTCAACTACCTCAAAACCCCAAGTTCTTCCTTTTGAAGAAAGCCACACTCAAAGTAGCGAGTACATTTAGAGGACTATGGCCGTCCTTGGGTAAGATGGAGGGCCATTGAAGAATAAAATATAATTTTTCTAAAGTTTTTATGAACTCAGGAATTCTTTCATTTTCTGTTGGGTTAAATAAAGTCTGCCTAATACTCAGTGTTTTATTAACCCAAAGATTTGTGTAGCAGCTGAGGGTCCTTTTGGAAATGAGTCTCTGGAGAAATCCTAGGTAGGTACAAAAAGCCAAAGAGATTTCTCAGAAGCCTGGAAGATAAATCAGGACTTTGTGAACCCAGGGGTCTGGTAATGCACCACACACTATGTATGGAAGTAAGTTTCCTAGCTTAAAAAGATAATGAGAGCCAAAAATCTTTCTCATGATCCTAGAAGTCATTCTTCTAATCTGCAGTGGGTTAATTAATGAGGATCTCTCATTTAATTTGACACGCTTGGCTGTTCTTGACCTTTCTTTCCATGAGACTCTTTAGTTTGCCCAATGCAATGGTGGCTTGTATGTTTTAACTTCGCTCTGTTCTATCTTCGGTCTCTTAGGCATGGTTAATTAGATAATTTATCTGTCTTCTTTATAACCTGTCAAAATGAAGCATAGTAACTAACATATTTGGAACCAGTTGACACACTTATTTTGAAAAATGGTTTAGGTGGCAAGTTACAGTGGAAAGAACTAAAAATTAGAAGCACAGGTTGCTGTTGTCAGCTGTTGATGTGTTCACTCATGTCTGAGTCTTTGTAACCGTAGCTGTTTTTTGTTGTGGTTGCCTCGTTTTTGGGAAAGATAATGGCTTGGTTTGTCATTTCCTTCTCCAGTTCATTTGTAGATGAGGAAACTGTGACAAACAGGATTAAGTGACTTGCCAGGGTCACATAGCTCTCAGGAAAATGAGTCTTCCTGACTCCAAGCCTGGCGCTCTATCCACTACACCGCTTGACTGCACCTAGAATCAGAGGACCTGAGTTCAAATTCCCCCTTTGACATTATCTTTGTGTTCTTGGATCATCATTTAACCTCTGTAGTCTTCAGTTTGCTCATTTGTAAAATGAAAGAGTTAGGCTAGATAGCCTCTGAGGTCCCTTCTACCTTTAAATCTATAATTCCATCTGCTCTCTGAATTTGCAAGTACTTAGTTTCTCATGGCTATTTTGGATAACTCAGAAACTTGGAAAAGACGCTGGTTTTGGAGTCTGAAAATCTGGGCTCAGGCCAGAGCTTTGGACATGTCACTCAAGTTCTTTGAGCTTCTCATATTTTCTAAAAGATTTTAATCTAAATCTTAGATTTTAGGATTTCATAGATATCTGCATAGTTGGGTACTATAGAATTCTCCCACATCCTAGCCATTAAATTATTTTTGAGTATTTTATGATTATATAAATAATTTGTTGTTTTTATTCTGTAATAATTAACATCTGGAGCAACTAGGTGGTACAGTGGATAGAGTGCTGGCCCAAAATCAGGAAGCCTCACTCTCCTGAGTTCAAATCCAGCCTTAGACTCTTACTGTGTGACCCTGGACAAGTTACTTAACCCTGTTTGCCTCAGTTTCCCCATCTGTCAAATGAGTTGGAGAAGGAAATGGCAAAACCACTTTGTATCTTTGCCAAGAAAACCTCAATAGGTTCATTAAGAGCTGGATATGACTGAAATGCTGAACATTTTGGTCAGTGTACTACATTGGTATTATTGGTATAGCACATATAGGTAACTAAATGGACCTTCTCAGAATGGTAGTGTAGCGTTGGCAACCTTATTTTGTCAGAATTATTTGGTCATTTTATATTATGAATTTAGTCAAAGACAGGTATGATTTTTTTCCTCTTTGGGCTTTACAGACAACTGTTTTTGTACTCTCATTCCTTTAGAACGTTTGTCCACTTGATTCAAACACAACCTCCTCCGAAAAACTTCCCTGAGTTACCTGGTTTATAATAACCTGTCCCTTAAGATCTCAGAGGACACTTGTGGTATAACCTTAAGGCATGCCTCATGAAGTACTTTGTATTATAGCAAACTGCAGTGGCATCCTATTATCCTATGTACTAGACTATCAGCCGCCTGGGGACTGTAACGCACCTGCCTTTTGCTTTGATGTTTCCCTAAGGGCCTGTCCTAATACTGTGCTCTCTACAGAGTAGGCATTTAATGAATGTTTATTGATCGATTGATTGATTGTCCTGGAGACCATTGAATCATAATATTTAGGGGCAGATAGATGTTAGAGATCACTTATTTCAACTTCATCTTTTTTATTGATGTGTAAATTGAGGACCTAAAAAGTTAAGTGTCAGTTGCTGAGTCTGGATTTAAACTCAGGGCCTTTTGTCCTCTATATCTGGTTCTTGAAGATCTATATGATCTATAGGTGACATTCCATGGGCCATGGGTTATCTCAGCCTACTTAAAGATCTTTTATAGTTTATAGGTAGAAATAGAAGTAAAACACAGTGTGTACCAGTTTGACACTGGAACAGCTAATGCTTGATACCCCTTTGTCTTCTTTGATCTCCTTTGATTTCTCATGCCTCTCTTTTTTCTCTGTAAAATCTCTAAATGAGTCAGTATCTTGTTACGATCTCTAATACCTGGTCTACATGTGGACAAAATATTCACTGATAACTTTTTCCATATGAGAACTATCAACTATGAGAACCATTGAGGCTATTAACTTAGAGGTTCCTCCTTTAGGTGAGGAAACATCCCAGGGATGATACTTCTGAGAGTGGAAATACATTAAACTATTAGCACCTTAAGATGAATGACCATTTGATGCATTCCAGTTTGACAGAGCTGGGAGAATATTACGCTGGAGAATGACAGACACCATTTACATTTTGATTGGGGGATTGTAGAGAAGTCTATCTACAACATGAAGCAATTCCTGGGATTGGGATCTTTGAGTGGAGTGCTCCAGTGGGTAGTTCTAGGTAAGAAGGACTAGGTACTTAGAAGGAAGTGCCATTCTAGTTGGAAGAGAGATCCTGCAAAAGGATTTTGGGAGGAATTGTGGACAAATTATGGCTACTTTCCAGTCCTGTCTCAAGTTGTTTAGAAGAAGCTAAAAAGTGGATAGACCACTAGGCTTGGACTCAAGAAGACTTGGATTTTAAATCCCATCTTGGACACTTACTAGCTGTGTGACCCTTGGCAAGTCACATTCTCTGCCTCAATTTCCTCAACTGTAAAATGATTATATTAATATCATATATCTCCCAGACTTGTGAGGATCAGTGAATTACTATTTGTAAAGAATTTAGCACAGTATCTGGAACATAATATGCACTTAATAAATGCTTATTTCTTTCCTTCCTTTCTATCCTTTGCCCCTACCTTCAGGATAAAACCTTGAACAGTCATTTGTATGTTTACTGTTCTTTTTATAGGCTTTGGAAACAAATGCAATAAGTGAGTGGCTATGATCAAAAATGCAGAGAATCCTTCCTGGCTAAATGTATATGACTCAGGAAAAAAAATATACAGGGAAGGAGGTAGATGAAGAAATTAAATCCCTTATCCAACTCCCCTTTGCCCTCTAATTCTGCATTCCTTCCCTTGGTAAACGGAGAGGGAAAAAGTAGACAAGACAAGGATAAAGAATGGTGGGGAATTTACGCATTCTCTTAACATGTTGGAGGGACTACTCCCTTTTAAAAAGAAGTTTAAAAAATATTTTCACCACACAATATTGTTTTTCTCCTTGTTCCGTTTTCTTCAGTCTTCCTTTCTACACTGTTTTCTGTTCTTTGTTTTGTATCTGAGTCTTGCAGGGGCATTCTGCCTAAGCAGATACCAGGGGAATTGCCAACGATGTCAATCAATTGTCATAACCAGGGCCAGAGACCAACAAAGAACTGTACGAGCAAAAGAGGAAGAAATAAAGAGAGGCAGAGACAGGGGGTAGTAGCTAGCTAGTATGGAAAAAAAAAACCCTACAACCACCACACATTTAGCGCTCTCTTCCTATTCCCTCTGAAAGGACTGGACATGTTGCATTTCGGTACTGGGAGAAATCAAAAGTGAGGGGCTCTGCTTATGAGTGACTCCTCTGAGGACAGGATTCAGAAAACTCCTTTAGTGAGGAGATCAGAAAGTGTCCTGATCTTAATAGACTCCCCACTCTGAAGAGGTGGGACACAAAATGTTGTCCTGTTTAAATGGGGGTAGCCTTGGGTTCTAGGTCAGTTAATTGGATAGCATATTATACTTGGGAAGCCAATATTGACCTTTTAAAAGGAAGGCTAAACAAAGAAGTGCACAGATTTCTTTTATGCTGGAAAAGATTTCCAAATTCAGCCCTTGGCCTGTCTGAATTTTGCTGTAGGCAGATTCAGTGGACCTGCCTTTCTGCCAGACACAGTAAGGGTTTACCCATACCAATGGCTTTAAATAGAGGTCTAGCTAAGTGTTGTGTCTGCCCCATACCTTGTCTAATCCACAGTGGGCTTCATCATCATTCCATTTCCAGACATAACATAGACCACCATGGCAACCGTGATTAACGTTAGGAGAGGCCGAAATAACCGTTGGCTGGAGCTATTTTGGCAGAGCTATTTGAACCAAGCAGGATAAGAAATGTGTTCAGTCCTAGCCCCAGGCCTGATGCCGTCTGTGTGACAGAACTGTAAAGCCCAACAAAAAAGCACTACCCAGGGCTTGTCAACCTGGATTGTTTAGCATTCAAAAACATGGTGGCTCTTTGGACCAAACATTTGTAGCCTGGACCCAGACACAGCTGCCTTAATCATTGAATTTCAAGGTTTCTATCAGGAGTTATTTAATTTCAGTGCTTTAAGGTTGGGGAAGAAAAGAAAAGTTATATATAAATTCCAGATGATGTTGTTATTAGAAACATTTTGTATGACCCTTGAATTTAAGAGGTTTATTCAGTGTAGTCAAATAAGGGCTTAGGAGTATGTACTCGCATAAATAGTAAAGGGTAAATTTTGATACTAGGTACATTCATGTATAGTCCGTGGAGAAAAGAAGTATGTCAATAGAAAATATCTGTTATTTCCAATGTAGGCTCCTTTTAATATTTAAGAACAATAGTTCTCAACATTTTTTTTCCTTTTGCTTATGGATAGCATACCATGGAAGAGTCCAGAGACTCATATGTGCATGTAATTATATACAAAATATGGCACACCTAGCTAAAATTCAACAATGTGTCTCATTGTACATTTTTTATGTCAGTAGAAGAGATAAATTGGTGTTGGTGGTGGGGTACCTTTTTGGAGGCATAGGGGGTAGTATGGGCAAATGTATGGAGACAGGGCAAGGTAAGATGAGAATGGAGAATAATTTGTCTACAAAGAGAGTGTGCAAAGGGGGATAATGAAAAGTAAATCACAGCCAGATTATGGAAGGCTTTGAATTCAGTGCCTAATGAGTTTTTAGTTACTAGGTGGTGAAGTACTACTAAAGGTTTTTGAGCTGGGAAAAAATGATGGGTTTAGACCAGTTAGCTATGACTCAGTTACACAATACCTCATCGGCTTGAATTAATGATTTTTTTCTGAGAGGCTCCCTAAGTGGTCATTCAATTTCAGCCCTGCCATAGGCATTCCATAATACCCTAGATATAGTAATTGTTTCTCTTTTCCCAGGAACCCTGAGAGTCTTCCCCTCCTAGTTTGATTTTTTTTTTTTTTATTAAGGGGCCACCCCTTGTGTAACTATTTAATGAAGTCTATTCATTGAATGGGTATATCTCACTCAAAGTGAGAATGTGATAAGACCTTAGCCTGAAAGGGCCAGGGCCTCACCTTGCATCCTGGGCCGCTCCAGTCATCCTGATGAATATCAGGTCACTGGACCCAGATGGCTCAGGAGAAGAAAGTGAGGTTGGGGACCTTGCACAGTCCTCCCTCACTCAAATCAAAGTCACCTGCAAGTCATGTCATCCCCTTGATGTCATTGTCCTCTTGGAGAATGAAGGGCAAACACACCAACAGCATCATTTTTTATTAATCTCTCAAGAGATTGAAGTTTCCAAGTCCTTCACGAATGCTAATAAATACTTTTTTACCGTTAGAGTCAGCATTAAATTGTTTGACTTGGATAAAAGGTAAGTATTTTATTCATATAACTCAATCCATCTCAATACTATTGTTAAAGACAAGTCCTTCCAATAGAAATCAGCAGTCATTTAGTCTTTACAATGTACCTCCTATAGGATTTTTGCTGGTTTCCCAACTTGCTCCAAACAAAATTCATTTTTGAATATGTGCTTTTATTGTAACAGGACAAATTCCAATTTCGAGGTGATGATTGGGGGTGGGACAGTATGACTAAAGCCACCATGTGAGGAATATCCAGAGCTGAAGAGGGACAAAATGCTTCTCTTAACATGTAATTCACATCAAACAAAAGTTGTAGTCATTGTATGCCTACGTTACAGGAAATTGTGTGCATGAAATAATATTTTTTTACAGTGAGTAACATCTTGTCATTTGTCAACACATTTGTCTTTTATATCCCCTTGCAGCTAAATTTGGTTAGAAAAAGCATACATAAAAAGAGATCTAGCTATGTGCGGGTTTTTAATGCTCATCATTGAAAGACCTAAGTGCTTTGACAAGTCTGCTATTTTAATGTGAAATGATACAAAGGGTTGAGGAGAAAGCACAGGAGAAGAATATCCCTCCTTCCCTCAAACTCAGGGCTGATCTGAAACTATAAGTTTCATCTCTAGGACAGAAAAAATACCTGAAAAGCCTGACTGGGAAGTTCTGCTTAAACAGCTGTAAATAGCACAAAATAAATAAGATTTTTGTCCATGGTGCCACCAAGGAGGGGTCAAGGAAGGAAGTTGAAAGTAGAAATATCTTGCCTCTCTAACATTCCTCCCTTCATTTACCACCATATTTTTGCCATGCTTCATGGTTTTTCACAGGTTCATGAAGTGTGGGGTGCCACTTTTGGGATACTCTTTCTGTGCACTTCCTCTGCGGATGCACCTTCTCCCATCTTTCCTGTAGTAATAAGAGCCAAATCATCCCATCTACAATAGGCATTTTTAGACCCCCGGACCTGTTTGACATGATCACTGCACCCAATTTTTTTGCCATAGTCAAAAACATTTCCAGTTTTACCTCAGTCAGGATCTCTCTCTCTGCTTCTATTTCTTATCGGGCTTCTCAAACTGAAGCTATTTTTTTTTTGTCTAAATGATAAATGCTGTCTTTGGAATCACTGCAAGAAAACTTTTTAAACTCTACTAAGTTACCAAATATCCTATGTTTGGTAATAAAGTATATTTGAGATGGGAAGACCTGGGGAGGAAAACAATGAAAAACACGAGGGATTTTTTTTTTATTTTCTGGAAGTCAAGTCAATAGGTATTTTTTAAAGCACGTATGTGCCAAGCATTGTGTGCTAAGTAGTGGAGATACAAAGACAAGCAAAATGAAAAAGTCCCTGCCCTCAAGTACCTTACATTCTAATGAGGAAGACTGAAAAACAAAGAGTGTGGAGGTGCCCATGTTGAAATATGGTGAATCAAGGATAGCAGGTTTGGGTCCTTTTTTAAAAAGAGGTTCTGGGAAAAATTTACCAATGAGAAAAGGGGCCAAAGGAAGAAGGCAAAGAAAGCATGGTGGCGAAAGTTCTCCCTTGAAATTTCAGAAAAAAAATTAGGTTGAGGAAGGGAGTATTTTATTCATTTGATTTTCACTCTGAATTTCTCCATGTTTTTTCTCTAGCTCTTCCCAATTTTTGCAAGGGTTGTGTTCATTATTACTGTACAACTTAGCTGTGTATATATTTCTTTGTTCTTTTAAAATAACCATGCATTTAATAATGATAGGTCAAATGAATGAATCTCAATGCAATTTCAATATCTGTGGAAAAACACTGATTTGGATGAACAAAGGAAAAAAATCCCTGCCTCTCCCTGCCCCTACACATTCCCTGTACACATTTCCTCCTTAGACAGCTGTGACGAATGCTAGTTTCATGTCCTGTCTCATAAAACATGACTTACAAAGCGATGTAAGCTTAGAATTGGGAAATGCTTCTCCCTTAGAATATCACCAAGAGAAAAATCTTGCCCCTAGAGAAGAGATTCTGGAAATGTACATTGTCCACAGTTTGTCTGGGTTCAAAAGAATCAATTTTAGGACCCCAAACTGGCAAAACCAAACAAGGTGTTCAATTTCTATGCTCATTTTTGCTGTGAGCATCTAATAGCATTCTCCTCAGAATTAAATTCCTTTAATATGAACAGGAATTAGCAATAAAAAAAGATTTATTGCAATCTTAGAGATGAGCAGTAGCACTTGGAAGTGATTCCAGAACATCCAAAGATATTTCTAACTATACAGTTTCTGGGATTCTCTAGAAGGTAATGCTGCCAGAAGGGACTCAAGTGTCAATGCAGGGGCATTTCCCAGTAACACAGCGTTACTTCCAGCAAACTCTGGTCTCTTGAGATTCTGTCTCTTGGAACAACATACATTTGAAAAGGCATCCACGTAGTGTGAGAGGGTCAATGTGCAGTCAAATAGCTGACCTGGTGTGCCTTCTGTTGGCTGGGAAAACCCTTCATGTTTAGAGGCACAGAATATTTCACAAGCCAGCTCTGCTTCCCTTAGCTTAGAACTTATCTTCATTTCTCATCAGTTGCCTCCTGGGCTTTGAAGTTTTGTCTTACAGCGTCCCTTCTGTGAGATCTAAGATCCCCCCTAAAAATAACAAAGGATACTTGTTTGCCAACAAGGTATTCGGATTTCTGGAAATTCACTGAGGGTAGAGGCATGCAAATGTCACTCCTGAAGATGCTGTGGGGTAAATTCCCAGACTACAGTTTGATTGAGCATCAAGACAATAAACCACTTGGCAATTAGACAAACTCTCCGCCCTCCAGCCCCCACGGTCATTGTTCAGGTGTTCAGATGAGTTCACTGAGACACACATTTTCAAAGACTTGTTTATGAAGTTCATCTGTGTCAATAGAGTTTTACATAAAAATGTCAATAACAGGTTGTTAGTTTTTCTTTATCTCTGTCAAACAAATATCACCCATGCAGTTCTCATAGCATTACTGAAATTAAAAAAAAACCAAAACCCTAAACATAGTTTGTAGAATTTTCAAGCTGGCATGGACCTTAATGATAATCTACATCAGAGGTGGGGAACCTGTGGATTTGAGGGCACAGGTGGCCTTCTAGGTCCTTGGGTGCAGCCTTTTGACTGAGCCCAAGTTTGACAGAACAAATCCTTTTATTAAGGGGATTTGTTCTGTGAAGTTTGGATTCAGTCAAAGGGTCATACTTGAGGACCTAGAGGGCAACATGTGGACTTGAGATCACACCACGATTTAGTCCAACTTCCTGCTTTTGTATACAGGGAGATTAAGTCTCAGAGAAGTGAAGTGATTGATTTTTGTTCAGTCATTTCTCAATGTCATGTGTCTGACATCTGACAGTCATGTGTCTGACTCTTAAGGACCCAATTCGGGGTTTTCTTGGCAAAGATACTGGAGTGATCTGGCATTTTTTTCTCCAACTCCTATTGGACATGAGGAAACTGAAGGCAACAGTGACTTGCCCAGAGTCACACAACTAGGATGGATCTGAGGCCAGATTTGAACTCAGAAAGATGAGTCTTCTTGGTTCCCAGCCAACTGCAATATCCACTGTATTACCTAGGTGTCCAGAGTGATTTATAAAATCACATATTTAGGGTTTGTGATGGCTTTTAGAGGCCAGTGATGTTAAACCCCCTAATTTTATATAAGAAGAAAGTAAGAAGTTTTGATTTTCCCCTGGTCATGCAGGTAGTAGATGACTGAGGGCAGGGTTTGGACTCAGATCCTCCTCACTCCAAGTCCTGTGCTTTCTCCCCTGCATCACCTACCTGCTTCAATTTGTTCTGGGTCATGTAGCTATTTGGTGGTGGAACCAAAACTCAAAAGCCAGATTTCTGGATCCAATCCAGAAGTTTATGCCTTTGATGGGATTTTTCCTGGTGCTTCTCATAGTGTTTTCCAAGGATTGGTTGTCACAAAAGTGCTCAGAAAATAATAGACCAATGACAAACCCCTCATGAAAGAGGAAATTGAGACAGGAGAATTGCACAAATGACTTTCACTGTACCCTAATGCAAATTGAGAGTTGAGTCAGAAAGATATGTCTAAGTTATAAATATACTAATGCAAGGTCTTATAGAAAGCCAGATGTTAGAATAAAAAAGATTATCTTGGCATAAACATACATATATATATACATATATATATATAAACATGCATATATATGGGGTATATGAAAAGTCTGGCAAATGACTAGGAAGGTTTTGTTTCTTGGGGAATGTGGAGGATCTGGAATGATTTGACAGATTCAGACTGGCGCTATATTAGGAAAGGGTAGATGGCTATTTATGTGGTGTGACATGAGGGAAAGTGAAAGGTCATTCTACTTCCAACATCTGTCCACTCCAATCTATCCTTCACAAAATCAAAATTACCAGAATAATCTTCCTAAAGCACAGATTTGACCAAGTCATTCTCTTGCTCAAAGACTTTCCATAGCTCCCTCATATTTTTGCAATAAAACACAAACTACTTAATCTGGCACCTGAGGCTTTCAGCAGTCTAGATCTAGCATTGCTCTTTACTTTTTTCATATTCCTCCCCTTCATTTAGTCTACATTTTAGAAAGACTCCTGGATTGCCAGCTATTCCTAGAATTATAGCTGCTATCTCCCACCTCTGTGCATTGGATATACCGTTTTCTCTGCATGGAATACATTTCCTTTTCATCTTTCATCACTGAAGTCCTCTTTCTTTAAGAAGTAGCTAAGGTGCAACTTCTTCATGGAAGGCTTCTTTGACCTTCCCAACTGAAAATATTTTTCTCCTTAATCCTATATTTTTTTTCTACTGTACTTCTCTGGGATCTTTTTTTTGTACCTATCTAGTCAGAAAGTCAACAAATTTAAAAAAGACAATTCAAAACTAGAATAGAAATTCTAGAAATCAAAAATAGGAAATACATTGAGCACATAAAAATTTACTTAGTTATATAAGATGTTAGAATAAAATCTGTTACGTTTAAGCTGACCTCAAAAAAGAACAGAGGGTAAAAATCACAATTTCAGATAAAGAAACAGCAAAAATAGATGACTAAAAGAGGTAAGTAGGGAAACTATGTTATGTTGAAAAGTACTGAATGTCATATCATCTAAATACTTAAAGGAAAGGCTAAATGAGTTATAGGGAGGAGAAATAGCAGAACTATATAATATGTAGAGATCTCAACGTATCATTTTCAAACCTAGACAAATCTGACAAAAACAAATTAAGCAAATATAAGTTCAAGATCTGAATTCTAGAATTCAAGAATTCTAGAAAAAACTAGATATGATACATCTTTGGCAATTAGCTAGCAAAAATAATAAATCTATATTTTTTTTCAGTTCTGCATGGCATGTTTACAAAAACTGGTCACATCAACAAATAAAGAAAAGTAGAAACACTAAACACATTCTTTACTGACCATAGTACTATAAAATTATGTTCAATAATGGGCCAATGAAGAAAAAATTAAAATAAATTGGAAATTCAATAGTTTAATATGAAGAAATTGGGAAATCAAAGAATAAGTCATAAAAACAGTACATAATTTCATCAAAGAAAATGACAATAATAAAAACATAACATTTGAAGGAAACAAGTTCTTAAGGGAAAATGTATGTGTCTAAATATTTTTATTAAAAAAATAAGTAGATTGATCTGAAACACAACTAAAAAAAATAAACCTAGAAAATCCTTTGATACTATTACCCTCTACTTTGCATTATACTTATCTGTTTCTATGTCATTTTCCTCCTAGTACAAATTCCTTGAGAGAAGTGCTGGCATTTTTTTCTTTGTATTCAGTGGAGTTTTACATAGAGTAAGTGCTCAATAAACACTTATTGAATCACTTGAATATGAACAGGATGGCATAAAGGGAATAATGTTTTAATCCATTAGGATCTACTGAAATATTATCAAAGCTTAGTTTCTCTGAGTCCTGAGAGAAAAATACCTGACACAGGTAAATTTTGTTAGTAGAGAAGGGAGAAAGGAAAGTCTGGAGGATGAGAGACTACTTGGGGAGGCCAAAGTGGAGATCCTGGAAAGTTGGGGTAGGCATAAAGATATTGGACTGTGGGGTGCAATGAAGTCAGTGTGATATAATGAATTGAATAATGGACCTATGGTCAGAAAGACTCAGGTTCCAATCTTGCCTCAGCAACTTATTATGTGACTGAGCAAATCACCTTTTATTTCTAAGTCTCATTTTCCTTATTTGTAAAATGAAACTCTTGGACATAATAACCTTCAAGGTTTCTTCCATCTCTAAATCTGCCATCCTATGGAAAGGCAATAGGTTTTAGATTTGGAGGTCCTGAGTTCAAATACTGAATCTACCCCTCACTCTTTAGACTTTTGGTGGGGACCACAGCTGTGATTCTACTCATGTGAGGACTCTACTGAGGAAACTCCCTCGATCAAACTAGAGCACTGTATCTGCTCTGCAGCAACGTAGTTTTAGGGAGCTGGCCGAGGTCCAGAGAGATTAAATATTTTGTCCAGGGTCACACAGCTAGAAAAATGAAGGAGCTGGATAAGATGACCTCCAAGGTTCATTCTTTCTAGAAACCCTTGGAATCTCCATGACAGGGGAGAGGAATCACTGAAGAGATGCCTCTGAGTTTGTAGTTTTGCTTCCCACAGATGAGCAGTGGTGGTGAGGAGATAGGTTTTCCATGAAACTTTCCTATGAGAAAATGTAATTGGTTGTTCTCCAGGGTCTCAAGAACCAAAGTTGCTCAAGGTCTCATTTCTTGTACTTCTACAGCCCAGTTTAGGCATTATTAGAAAGTCATTGAATCCTTAGAGACTTCTTTATCTTTATCTGACCACTGATCTAGCTGGAAGGGACTGTCTACATTTCTCCAAGGTCTATAGCAGTTCTTTGCTGAATTGAATTAAATTGAATTCTTCCAAGCTAAGATGCTAGTATGCCTATGAAATTAGCTTCAACTAATGCCAATTTCTCCTCATTTTCAAGTTTATTTAAAAAACTCCTTGTAAAATCAGATTTTGTTTGTGAATACTTTATTTTCAATCATCACACTGTGTTATAATATAAGCATATTTGTACATTATAGTTTTCAAAAAGCAGACAACCATATTAAATCATATAAATATTGCTACCTGGAAAATCATTTTTTAAAAATCTCTTTTAAAGTGAAAATGATATGATGAGCCAAGACACTAGAAGGTGAGTGATGAACTCCAACTAAGACATAAAAAAGAGGGATCATAGATTTAAAGTTACATGGAAACTGAGGGCATCTAATCTAAGTACCTTATTTTATTTGTGAGAAAACTGTGGCAGGCATAGGGAGGTTAAGTGAGTTGCCCAAGGGCATATAGATATCACCACACATGGGTTCTGAACCTAGGTCTTCTATGTCTCTAAAGCTACCAAATTTTCTATATCACCTTTTGGGGCTTTGATTCATCTGCATTGGAAAATTAGTTTGGCTTGCCCAAGCTTTAGTGAATTCATTAATTTAGTGAGTATTTTATTGAATACCTTACCTACATGCAAGTCATTTGGTGAAGTCTAGGGCTATAGTCCTTGCCCTCAAGGAACTTGCCATCTACTATAAGAACTTGTTTAGGTTCTGCCAGAATCAATTCATTTGCCAAACTTCTAATCTGCTTAAATGAGTAACTATCTATCCATTGATCTATTTATATTTTGGCAAAGTGAATGGGAAATACTGCACATTTGGTACATCAGACAATCAATGACACTTCCCTTCTCTCTGAGGACAAAGTAGGTTGAGCTGAAAACTATCGAAGCTGTGGGCACATTCCACTGGGCTTACTATCCTTCTGGGAAAGCAAGTGAGAGAAGAAAAAGGGGAAATCTGATTTACCTGGTGGCTTTGATGAGCTTATTCTACAGTTAAATATATTTTCAGAAGGCAAAACCAGCTTCTCATACTTAATTCAGGGGGAAATGTACAATGAGTGATGTTCTAAAATATGAGAAGTCAGTGTGGTAAAGTGAGGGGCATAATGAACAAAGAAAAGCCAAAAAGGAATAGATAAAGAAAAAGGGAATATTACCAGTATTATAAACAGTAATTCTTAAACCATAACCTCAGTAGTTAAGGTTGTTTCTCCTACTTTGTGTAGAAGTTGGAGGACTTTGAGAATTCCACCTCCTCCATGAAGCCTTTCCTGACTATCTTTCTAACTGACTATCCAATCTTTCTCTCTCTCTCTCTCTCTCTCTCTCTCTCTCTCTCTCTCTCTCTCTCTCTCTCTCTTTCTCATTGTTTCTATCTTTCTTTCTTTTTCTTTCTTCCTTTCCTACTTTCTTGTTTTCCTTCCTTCCTCCACCTCCCTCTTTCCCTTCTTTCCTTCCTTCCTTCATTCTTTCTTTTGTTTCTTTCTTCCTTTCTCTCTAGATATAAATAATTGGAGTATATATGTATGTATAGAAGAAGAGCCATAAGGTACCTTAGAAGTTACCTAGTTCAAGCTTCTTATTTTACAGATGAGGAAAGTGAGGCACAAAGAGTTTAAGTGACTATCCAAGGTCACAAAATCCTTATCAATAACTTGGGCAATGCCAAAAATAAGAGACAATTTTCTCAAATTTGTCAACACTACAAAGCTGGCAGGATAAAAATCTAGGTGATCAAGTAAGTATCTAAAAAGAGCAAGTTTCTGTACCAGATTTATGAAGATGAATTTTGATAGGAGTAGAAGGAAAGTCTTAGGCTTGGGTCAAACAAAACAAAACCTAAGAACATCAGATGGGGAAGGTATGACTAGATTGTCCATTCCTCTGAAAAAAGATCTGGGGGTTATAGTGGGATGCAAATGTAATAGGAGTCATTAGTGAATTCAGGTCTTTTGAGTGAAATTCAGCACAATTCCCACTGCACCAAGATAGTTTGCATTACATAAGTCATATAATTATTTGCTTTCTGGTCTAGTTGACATTGGTTTCATGTCACTAAACCTTGTTTCCCTCTCTAGATTATAAACTCATTCAGATCATGAACCTATTTTATCTATCTTCTTCTTCCCTGTAATACCTAGCATAGTAATTAAGGATTGCAGAACTACTTACTTGTCATGATCTCTTTCTGCCTCAGTTTCCTTATTTATAAAATTCAGGAGTTGAACTTGGTCATGTCTCAGCTCCCTTCCACATCTAAAATTTGATAACTCTGTAATTCTAACTTTCCCCTCAACAAGTAGGGAGACCTTGCTAGGACTAGGCAAAGGGCTGGCCCCTGACTACTTCACAGCCTGCAGGTGCTGCTGTGGTATAAGGATAGTCAAAAGAAATACGTCAAACAATAGGGATAAAAAGACTTCTTCCTTTAAAAAAAAAAATGGATTCTGTTTATATCCCACGTGAGGTAGCAGGTTTCCCCTACTCCTGCATCTCTCTGTGAAAGGACTTGGGTTGGTTTCCCGAACATGGCCAGAACAGGAGGGTGTGTTTTCTAGCCAGCTGGACCTTCATATCTGAAAGGATGTCCTGTTTACATTTGGCACTAGAGCTTAGTAATTGCACTGCCTGACTGCCCCAGAAATGAGGTGAAACACAAGAGGGGCTGATGGCTCAAAATGGATTTTTCACACAAATTTGAAAAATGACACTTGTATGACCCTGTCATCCTACCACCCGGGATTAGTTTTCTAAAGGTCTATATTTAAAAAGAATATGAACTTAGGAGGGTGAGGCTGTGGCATCCATGGAATGTATTTTTGGGTGGCTTGGAGGATTTTTTTTCTTCTCTCTCTTTTTCTTTTCTTTCTTTCTCTTTTTTTCCCCTTGCCCGAACAAAGAGAATAGGGAGTCAGGAGCTTGGCTGACTGCCAAACTCATTTCATGAAATGACCTGTATAGGTAACTGAACACCATACAGTGGAATATTATCATAGCAAAGCATCCAGGAAGGAGAAAATTAATAGAGCGAAGGTATTTTAAGGGTAGAAAAGATTTTGTTTTTCTTTTAAGAGAGAAGTTAACTTTAAGGACAGGTGGTGAGAGAAACAGAATAGGAATACAGGAATTGAAAAAAGTAACTTGTGAATCAGAGTTTGGCAAAATAGTTTTTAAGCACCTGAGTGAGAAGGATCCATTTACCCCCAGTTTGTCTATCATTTTTTAAAGCTCAGTCATCCTAGTTTATACATTTCTCCATCCATCCATCCATGCAATTCAGTTTAACAAATATTTATTCATTTTTATTTATTCATTTTTACAAGACCATATCTCCTTATTTTTCCCACTCCAGAAATGCAGGAGCAACTCATGGCCTCGGTATGATTTATCCACAGGGTAATTTGTTTTCTTTTCTGAGCAGATTCATTCCTCTTTAGGCACCCAGTTGGTCCCTGATCTCAGGGATTTACCATATTAATGCTGAACTTAGTGCAGACACCCAATCTTCTTTGCTTCCTGCAGCTCAAAACTCCTGAGCTCAGGAGATCCACCAGCCTTAGTCTCCTCAGTAGCAGGGATTACAGGCATGTGTGCCATGCCCAGCTCAACAAATATTTATTAATCCTTCACCATGTGTAAAACATTGTGCTAAGTCTTGGATATACAAACAAGACAAAAAAAAGCAGTCTCTTTCTTAAGGAGATTATATTGTAATTGGGGGTGGGGTGGGGGATGGTACAGGGATGAACTCAGGAGGGCATCAATCACTAAAGCATTTAGGGTTTACTTTACTATATTGCAAGGCATTGTGCCAGGTAGATAAAGAATGAAACAACCTCTACACTTAAGGAGCTTACATTTGAACTATGTGCCAAAGAAGGAAATAAAAAATGCATCCAAAGTAAAACTATGTAATATCAAGTGTGAGAAAGTGCTAATAACTAAAGTGTGTATGTGTGTGTGTGTGTGTGTGTGTGTGTGTGTGTGCATGCACGTGCGCGCGCTGCGGAAGGGATGGTGGGGTAGCTAGGTGGGCCAGTAGATAAGAGCATTGGACCTAGAATTAGGAAGACCTGACTTCAAATCCTGCCTCAGACATTTATTAGCTCCTGAGCGAGGTGTTTAACCTCTATTTGCCTTAGTTTTCTTATCTGTAAAATTGGGATAATAATAGCACCTGTGGGTTGTGGTGAGGATTATATGAGACAATTAAATGAGATAATAATTGTAAAGACCTTAGCAAAGCACCTGGCATATAGTAAACACTATATAAATGTTATTATTATTTGTCAGTAAATGCTTCATGTAGAAGGTAGGACCTAAACTGTACTTTGAAGGAATTTAGGAATTCTGCAAGGAGGAGATGAAAAAAGAATACATTTCAGATAGAGAAAATCATTTACAAAAAGGCATAAAAATAGGGAAATGAAGTGATGTTTAGGGGCAACAGTTATCAGACCAGTGAGACTGGAGGTGAAATCCAGACTGTGGAGGGATTTCATTTAATTCATTTATTCATTCCGAATTGAACATTTATCGAGGACCTGCTTTGTAGACCACCTTTTCCATGAGAACTTTCCTGATGACTTCAGCACATATTAATATGCCTTTCAATTTCTGTAACACTTATTGTCTGTAACAGAGGTATCATTCACACTGCCCAGGGCATCCCACAAAACTCCCTGAATCAGATTAAAATGTAATTGGGAAATATTTAACAAAATAAATAAAAATATGATAAAACATAGATAATATTAATAAGCGGTTTTTTATGCTCTTGAAGGGATCCTTATGGATGGATGATTTATTGCATTCTTCTTTCTATTTGAATTTGACCACTAGTCAAGGTCAGTTTTTATTTAGACCAGGTGTAAATCACAAATTTTAGCCCTTAACGGCATATTGTTTTGTATTGTTGGCGATCATTTTATTTATCCATGTCTTATTTCCCAAATTAGAGTTTAAGCTTCTTTAGGGTCTAGTCCAAGTTGCTTATTATCCTCTCACCAAGCAAGCAAATTGATCAGCCAGGAGGTAGCAGAGTGGCTCCCACCAGGTCTCTAATAGGCAATCTTTGGGATGAGAATGGGTCAAACTTGAGTTTTCCATGCTCTTTCTTTACTTACTGTGCATGTGTATTCATTACATATAACAAATGGCAGAACACTGGCCATACATTATGTGAATCTGATGATGTCAATGCCTGCTCCAGGAAGAAATGGTCCCGGAATAAGAGACGGAACAGCCAAGTGAACGAAGACCTGGGTACTCGGAAACCACCATCCATCATAGATTAGGAAGACAACTAGATCTGTTTCAGTATACAGGTAAGAGAACAATTGGGCTGGCAATAAGAATATGGTGCTATATTTGTCCTTAGGCCTTTTTAGATGTTATGTGGAATTTGGGGGGTAATGTGAAGTATTAGAGAATATTATAGAGATCTGAAAGCCCTTGTCTGTATATTTACATCTTTGAACAAGCACATTCTGACTCCATAACTCCTTAATTAGAGGCACAGTCATTTTCTTTTCTGTAGGGCATTTTTTTTTACCCTCACAATACAAGCATACATTTGGTAACTTCTACCAGCAATTAGCCTCATCTGCTATGTAAATGAGTGTAATTGCAATTAAATACTTTAGTAGGCCCAAAGGGAAAACATGCAATCATTGCAAAGTAAGTAGGAGAACACAGTTAAGGGACATTTAGGAGTGCTAGCTGAAGTGCCTGTTCCCCCATGGTGTCTGTAGTGTCTATAATGCTTTCTATGGTGAATTATTTCACTCAGAGCCATAGATCCTAACTCATACTCCTTTATCCTGCAGAGACCTAAGAAATGGTGAGAACAAATACTGTCCTTTTCAGAATATGAGGGCTTAGCATGATTTCAGTCTGAAAAGTTGGATTCCTTCCCACTGTGGGCACAGGACACAAGAAGTCCAAGTTTGAGCTGCCATTGTATTAGGGATGGGTATATATCCACTGTATGTGTGTCAGAGTGGAATTGGGAGGGTTGAAGAAGACTTATATTGGCTTGTTCAAAAAGAAGAGATTCTTTTTCCATCAGTAGTCATTTTCCATCGATTAATAAATTCATTCAACTAGTATTTATTGAGTAGTGTCTCCAAGAAGCAAGATTTGTGTGGTAAAGTGGATAATCCTTGAGATTCAGAGTTAGGGAGATGTGGGTTCAAATCCCACCTCAGTCGCTTACTAACTGCATGACCCTGAGCAAGCCACTCAGCTTATCTTTACCTCAGTTTCCTCATTTGCAAAATGTGGAGTTTGAGCTAAATGGACTCTAAGACCTCTCCCAGTCCTAAATCAATGATCTAGGTTCAGTAGAGGATCAAAGAATGAATTTGATACAATGCTAGATAATAGAGTTGGGCTAATTTTTCATTATCACAAAAGAAAAAGAGGGATAAGCTAGGGAAAAAGTGTAACAACTAAATAATGCAAAGGATGAGGGTTTTAAGAGCTGAAGAAAGGGGGAGCTTAGAATTAGGGAAGGTATTTCTGGCAGTTGTGCCATAATGAGAAAGACTTGAATCTGGAATCAGGAAAGGCCTAAGTTTCAATTATAGCTCCAACAGTTAGACTGCATGCTTCTAACCTCCCTGTACCTCAGTTTCCCTATCTTTAAAAAGGGGCCACTTCCTAGGGTTGTTGTGATGAGAGTCCTTTGAGAGCATTAAACATTTATATAACTTAGAGGCTACATGGCTTAGCAAGCAGAGTGCTGGGTCTGAAGATAGGATGGCCAGAGTTCAAATTCAGCATCACTTCCTAGCTGTGCGACCATGGGTAAGTTGCTGATCTGTCTCAGTTTTCTCAACTGTAAAATGGGGATGATAACAACACCTACCCTATGGGGTTATTTACCTAGAACAGTGTCTAGTACATAGTAGATGACTGATAAATGCATGTTCCATTCCCTAAATGAGAATTGTTACTACTTGGTTGGGGATATCAAGAAAGACTTTATGGAGGAGGTAACATTTGATTTTTGACTTTGAAAAATGGGCAAGGGGGGGCAGGATGCCAAGGGGCAAAGATAAAGATTTGGAAAAGAACAGGGGAGTAGCTGGGGATAGTTTAAGGATAGTTTGGCTAGAACATCAGGGGATGGTGCTGTCCTTAACAGAAATAGCAAAGTTCAGGAGAAGGAGGAGAATAGGATGAATTTAGTTCTGGACAGGTTGATGTTGAAGTAGCCCCAGGACATTTCAATGGAAATGCTTGATAAACAAGAGCTTGGGCCTAGAGATATAGATTTGGTAGTTTTCTATGTAAAGATTTGTGAAATCATTGAAGTTATGGCAGTGGATGAGATAACCAAGAGTATGTAAAAGGAGAATGACAAAAACAGAGCATTAAAGAATTATAAATGTTTGTTGAAGTGAATTAAAGATCTCATATTTAGGGGCTGTGAGAAAGAAGAGGCGCCAGCAAAGAGATAAACAGTTGTTACGAAGGTAGGAAGAAAAACAAGTTAGAGCTGTGTTATGGCAGCCAGGCAAGGACAGAGTTTCAAGGAGGGAGTGCTAACAATATCAGGTAATACAGGGAAGTTATAGGTTGAAAAATTAGAAAAAGCCATTGTATTTGTTAACTACAAGTTTATAGAAGCTTCAGCTTTGAGCAAAGATTCTAATACAAGAATGGCGGTGGAAGCCAATATTCATGGAGTAAATGCGCAGGTAGGGGAGGGAGGCAGTGAGTATATGTTCCCTGGTTCTCAAAATGTTGTTCCAGATACCTGTGGGGGTCCCCAAGAACTTTCTAGGGGGGGTTCATAAGGTCAAAACTATTTTCATACCAATACCAAGATGTTTAAATTTCAAATATGAAAAATATTGATAGATCTAACCTACACAACCAAAGCTCTTTGGGAGTATCCTCAATAATTTTGAAATCTACAGGGTTCCCAAAAAGTTTGAGAACCACTGTTGTAGAATATTAAATTTCTTAAGTTTGTGGTCTAATGAGAATACAGAGTTCCAGTTCTAACATTCTGTGATTCTCTGAAAGCAATAATAAAAATATATTGGGATTTCTTTGTTTCAGACAGTGGCAGGATGGTGTATAATGAGATTTCATTTCCCCCGAATTCCCTCTCACCATTTTTTTTCAAAGGGAGAATCAAATGGAAAGCCCAAAGAATCAGGGGAAAAAAATAAACACCCTAAGTCTTTTCAGTCATTTCCAGGAAAGAGGAAAGTAGGAAGGCTTCTTCTTTCCTGTGCTTTGAAGTTCAAGTTGCCCTGCTGAAACTCCCAAGTTAAGGGGTACAGGAGTTTTCAAAGACTTGGTAGAGTTGAGCTATCTTTGCAGAGAAAGGAAGGCAGTTAATTGGCCAGATGTTTAATATGTATAGTTTGAGGACAATTTTAATAACAAACAGAAGAGTACCCTGTTTCCCATACCCTGTGCCATCTGAAAGTACATTTAGGAACTTCCTTTACTCTGGAGGAAAAAAAGCACATGTGTGCAAATACACACGATCTGATCCCAACCAATTTAAACATAATACTAAGGGAGATCATTACAGATATTAGTGAAAGAGGTAACTTTCCATTCTTGAAGTAGGAGTTTATGAAGTCTGCATTTTCTAAAGTTAAGCCTACCCTTAGAGAGCAATTAATCAA
The DNA here is from genome assembly GCA_023548195.1 of Bettongia penicillata ogilbyi. Taxonomy (NCBI): domain Eukaryota; kingdom Metazoa; phylum Chordata; class Mammalia; order Diprotodontia; family Potoroidae; genus Bettongia; species Bettongia penicillata. Next base: position 1,628,024 of record JAJHZJ010000203.1, on the reverse strand, counting down.
ACACAATAGGAATGTTTGGGATTAAAATGCCCCAGTAGAGTCAAGTCCTATTTTCACAGTTTAAATCTGGTGGGTTCCCCCAGGACCTCAAATCCAATACATTTTTTAAAAAAAGATCTGGTGACTTTTTAATGGGCTAAGGGGAGGTAGGGGGTAGGAAATGTGCTCTTAGAAGGAAGCAGGGACCTGGTACGTACCTTTTTTCACCCCATCATTAAGGTGCAATTTTTAAAAAGCTGTGTCAGTTTCAGAATGAAATGAGAGGAGAGAGTTTGAATGGAAGCTAACTCACTCCATTATCCATGACAGGCAACTAGTGAGGGAGATATATGCTAAGACCATATATAAAAGGTGTCTACACTGTAAAGACCTCCTCTCTTAGCCGGTGAGGAGAGAACAAATCTAACTGATTTCATTCCAAACTCCTCTAATTTGCTTAAGGTAGAACTGGCTCATTTATCATCCTCAGGGATTTGTCCCCTATCTCAAAGTTTACTCTTTCCATTTCCATTTACAATAAAGTCCACATATTTAGCACAACGGTTATGTGTCCATCTGTGCACCGTAAAAACGACTGATTTGAAGGCAGCTGCCTAATGTACTGATGGATGAGTTTTAATGAAACTTTGCTTTTGGTGGCTACTAACCAATGCTGAATCCACTTAAAGATTTTTTTTTTTTAATTTAGAAATGCCCAGGAAAAACAACCACACACAACCTGCTCCTCACACTAAACTCATATTACCATGTTGCTGTAGGAATGTTTTCATAGAGCTCTGGGGTTAGGGTAGTCAGACTCAACAACTGTTTTTAAATGTCTCTTAGTTTTCAAGGAAGCCAACATCAACGATTATTCTGCTGTTAACAGGTTAGTCTTTTCTTTCAAAAGAACGAAAATAAAAAAAAAAAAACAAAACAAGTGAGGGTGGAGAGGGAGAGTTCAAAACATGAAACTTCAAGTGATTTGTGGGTTTTCTTCTATTCTTTGTTCTGTCTGATTCTTTACCTCCTGAGACAGTGAAAGCAGCAAGTCAAGCCCTTAGTATAATTACAGGTTTGAAAACTGGACAGTCTTGCCAACGGTACTGCATTGATCAAGGCTAACTTCCCAGCTTCAGCTTGGGTCTCTAGGCACTCTAATTCATTCACTGTTGGGCCAAAAGATCCTGTAACTCAAACCTACATGTGGAAGGTTGCTTCTACTGATTTTCTCAGCAGACTCTAGATGCCCAACTTGACTGATAAATGTTGTTTGGAAAAGGAAATTGTCTAGAAGGTGATAAAAATAACTTTGTTTATATTCTTTAACATGCAAAACAAAGCCACAAAGTTCTCAGACCTGACTTGCAAGTTTTTTGGTCTAGACAGATCACCCAGACTGAATTTAACCTTCTCTGCTCAGTTATATATCTGCTTTTGGTGTAGAACTTACAGGCAACCAATCATGGGGACGCCACTCAGCTGATCTCCTTCTCCCTGTCCTATTCTTTCTTTTTAGTACCACAAAATAAGTCCTTGGATCTTCCTCATTAATTTCTTCTAGTCAACCATGGAGTGTGCTCTCAAACTGGTTTTTTTTTTTTCGGTGACCAAAAGTCAAAGACCTCAAAGAGAAAGAGAACATTAGGCTTTATTTTTTATTAAAAGGACCCCAGATTACCTTGGCTTAACTTTCTTAAATCAAGAGATAGCCACTAGATTGAAAGCAATGCATATATTATGATGAGATCCCACTTGTTTTTAAACCTCAAAGAAGGATTTATCTTTCATCTCATACATTCCTGTTATACTTGATTTATAGATCTCAAATGATGACCTTACTCATCACCTTTATCCTTGTAGAAGAATCCCAGTTCAAATTCTTGAAGTCAGGCACATTTTTAAGGAAAACAAATGTTACGGACAAAGGTTGGGAATTGACTGCTACATTCTGTGATTGAATTCCGTAGTTCTTTCTCTGAATGTGGAAGGCATTTTGTCGTAGAAGAATTGTTTTTTTTTTTTTGTTTTTTTTTTTTTTAAGTAAAGATGAGGATTTGGTGACTTGTGACTCAATTCTCTTTCAAACAATATTCAATATCCCTGGTAACTCTGGGAATTCATGTCTGGGGTAACCCTTCCACTAGTTCAGGCTCAGGAAGCATATTTAAATTTATGTTGCATACTTGGCAAATTAAGTATTAAGTACTTATTGAATTCTCAGTGTTCAATTAACATAGGTAGTTAAGTATCTACTATGTACCAGGCACTGTGCTGGGTGTTGGTCATACAAATGCTAAAAAGTGAGACAGTCCCTGCTTACATAATTTGTATTCTAATGTAAAAAGAAAAGTTTTCATAAACCCTGCCTTCATGATAAAACCTTAAAAAATTTTTTTGAGAGACCTTAACAAACAATTCTGACACATTGTAGATTGGAAGAAAGAAAATCAAAATTTATTAAGCACCTACTCTGTACTAGGCATTTTATAAATCTTATCTTATTTGATTTTTACAATAACCATGAGAGATAAGTTCCATTATTAATACCTCCATTTTACAGTTGAGGAAACTGAGACAAACAAGCTAAATGATTCCCTCAGGGTCAATAGCTAAGTGTCTGGGGGTGGGGTCAGGTGTCCAATTTGAAAGCTAGTCCTCCTTGATTCTCAGTCTGACACTGTATCCACTGAACCACCTTGCTACCTCTTATATTAGGTAAGTTGTGTTATTACTATGACAAAAAAAGACAGTTGCAGAATGGAGAAATCCAGACAGAGAGTGAAAGGGATATCTGAAGAGAAGACATTTATAGATGATACAGAGTTTGGAAGAATAATACATAGGAACATAGAACCAGAACTGAAGAAGATCTTATCAAGCTAGAGAACAATATAGTTAAAATGAATTGAGATAAATGTAAAGTCTTATGTTTGGGTTCAAACAATGAACTTAAATTGGAGGAAATGTGTCTAGTCAACTGTTCATCTGAAATATATGAGAGGTGCTTTTACACACACACAGACACAGACAGACACAGACACAGACAGACACACGCACACACGCACACTCGTACCCACCCTCAGCATGAAATCAAAGCTTTAGTGGTTAAAACACAAATGATAGGATTTAGAGCCAGAAGGTACCCTAGATGTCCTCTAATTCAACACCATCATTTTACAGATGAGTAAACTGAAGCCCAGTCATTTAAGTGACTTACTTTGGTCACACAGCCAGGACCACTAGAACTGGAATTTTAACCCAGGTCTTTTGACTCTGAATTAATTTCATAGAGTTTACAGGGACCTCTTCTTTTTCACAGTGCAACTCCTATTACAATAGCAACTAAGTTTATTTATCAGTCATTTCTTTGATTACCTACAGAGAGGTGTTGCATCTGAATTCTTAGGAATCCCTTGTGTTTCAAGCTGTGGGTATAGACTTCATAGACAATATCATTGTGTGTGTGTGTGTGTGTGTGTGTATGTGTGTGTGTGTGTGTGTAGGGACCTATGCTTCATTTTATCTGCAGGGATAAATCAGAAAGATCTCTGTCTTCTGGGAGAGATTTGAATGTAGCTTGTGACCTAATTATAAGGGTAGTCTGAACATCCATGGGTGGGAAAAATATCAGATTTATGGTAAGGGCATCTAGGTCCTGACTGATCCTGACTGATACTCATTGTGTGATATTGGACAAGAAGTCCCTTAGCTTCTCCAGATTTCAGTTTCCTCACTGTAAAATTAGAAGGTTGGACTAGATCTCCAATGTTCCTTCCAACTTCCTGTCTGTTATCCTATGAATCTTCTTAAATTCAGCTAGGGTTGGCCAGGCATTTTCCAAAGCCGGAATCAAATACCAACATTTGTGGCATTTCCGATTCTTACTGGATTTCCCCTTAGGACAAATGTACTCATGTTGTTTCAGGATTTCCAGTTTGGTCCTGCCTAGAAACCAGAAGCTGGAATTATCTTAAAAAGATAAGGTCAGAACCTTCATAAAAGGTGGTTTGGAGTTTGGTTTCAAAGGTCAGCAATGGTTCAGAGGGAGAGGAAAGATTAGGGGCTGAAGGGTGGGCTGGACTGAAGTGGGGTGGCGTGTGTTGGCTAGCACCCATTTCTGTTTTTATCCTAAGGGAGGAGTATTGCTGTGAAGAGAAAAAACAATTTTCCACTGAAATAGGTAGTCAGTTAAATAGGTAAATTTTAGCTACTGATAAAGTCTAATCTCCGGTCTCAGAGATAAGGAAAACAAGAAAGAGAGAGTACAAATTATCAGTACGATAGGAGGGTCAGACATGACAAATTGTTTGAAAGGGATGTTGGATTATGCTCAAAATTATTACATAATTGGCTAAATTTAAACCTAAAGAGTAGTCATCTGTGAAGGTGTGTGGGTGGAAAGGGGAAGGGACAGAAGAAAAACAATAGTCTTTATTTTCACAATAACTTTAATTTTAGACCAGAACCTAGGCAAGACAATTCAGTGATCATGAATTTTTTTTTTTTTTATAATCTTGATTTTTTGAACTGAGATTCACCTTAGTTCCATGGAGCACACATTTTTTTTTTCAGTCTAACTACTATATCGAGTATATTTTTCTGACCTTCTCATAAGTGGAATTGTCTCAGCCCTTTCCCTGCTGAACCAAAACATAAACATGAGGTGCATGAAAATGGAAACAGGATTTTGCTTCTCACTGTTTCCCAACGGTACTTAGCGGTGACCTTTGACTTTCATTAAGATGCTGTGGAAAACTTAGGGATCTTGGGTGCACAGTTCACTGTGGGAATTTCTTTTTTGTTTTGTTTTGGTTGTCATTTTCATCGTTCTCCTACATTTTGGATTTCCATAGGGCCATGATGTCAATTAAGCCACCTCGAAGACCTCTAGGAGACCTTATTTGGCAATGATGTTAGAGGCTGAAATATGGCTAGGGCTTCTATCACAAGAGGCCAGTTAAAAATCCTCCTCTCAAATTTGCGTGGGAAAAGAAAAGAAAAGTGTTTTCCAGCCTTGGCTCTATTGATGACACCTGTTTGTGTGCAACAGTGTAGATTTTGTGAAGATACTGGCATATCTTCTACTTCAACATTCTACTCTTATGAAGGCTCTGCCAGGAGGTCCCTAATTTAAGCAGATTTTACTCAGGCTGGATAAGTTTCTAGTATGAACCTAGGAACAAATTTTATCTTCTTTCCAAGGAGAATTCATCATCTAGTGGATAAATTGCTGGAGATGAGATTCATTATACTTAGCTAAGTAATGAATTCTCTGGCCAGGATGACCCATGAAAAAAGATTAAAATATAAAATGATCCTCATTTCTGTGCAGTCTGCATATTTTTGTTATTAACTGTCAATCCAAACAGATTTCTAAAATTTATGATCCTTTTTAAATTTTATTGGGTTTCATTAGGATCTTATATGCCCATCAAAGAAAATAAATCTTACTACCAATTCTAATGGAAAGATCTTAAAAATCTCCTCCTCAGGATACTCCTCAATAGGTGAATGGCTAAACAAGTTGTGATATATGATTGTAAGGGAATACTATTATGCTATCAGGAATGACAAGCAGGTTGATTTCAGAAAAACCCAGAAAGACTCACAAGAACTGATACAAAGTGAAGTGGGTAGAACCAGGAGGTCATTGTGCACGTTAATAGCAATATTAAATGGTGAGCAGTAGTGAATGACTTAGTTATTCTTAGCAATACAATGATCCAAGATAATTCCAAAGGATTTAGGATAAAAAATGCTATCCACACCCAGAGAAAGAACTGATGGAATCTGAATGCAGATCGAAGCATGATTTTCTTCACTTTATTTTTTGAGGGTGTGTTTTTTTCTTTTTTGTCTGTATCTTCTTTCACAAAATGATTAGTATGGAAACATGTCTTGCACTTTTGCACATGTTTAACCTATATCAAATTGCTCATTGTTTTAGGAAAAGATGAAGGAAGGTAGGAAGGAAATTTGGATTCAAAAATTTAAACAAAAAAGAATGTTAAAAATTGTCTTTATATCTAATTGGGAAGAAAATAAAATCTTTTAAAAAGACTACCAGCTCACCAATTACACTGTATTTAATTTTATATAATTTGTCTACTTATCTGTGCACACATTGTCCATCCTGTCTGGCTCCCCAACCCCCATTAAATTGTAACCATCTTGAGGACAAGAAAAGTTCATTGTATCCTATGGCTTAGTACAGTGCTAACTAAGCAACAAGTGTTTAATAAATAGCTGCTGGCTAATTAATAGACCTATTTTCTTGAGGGTAGAGTTCAGGACCATGTTGGAAGCAGTTCATATCAAAGTTGGCAAGCCCATTGTTAAATTTTTCAATGTGATCATTTATAACCCAGAAACTGGCAAACAGTGCAAATCAGGGTTTAATTTATTGTCTTACTGTCTGTTCTATAAACAAATGCAAAATAGCAATAATTCATTGAACTTAAAAGTGTTTCATGACCATACTTTTTTGGGGGTGTGTGTGTGTCAGCTGTTATAAATTTACCAGCACCCCCAGCAGGAACTGTTTTTATTTTTATCTTTGTAACCCCAGAACCTACCACCGTGCCGTTTAATAAATGCTTGTTGAACCTATATTTAAATACTAAAAATAGGAGAATATGTAACATGTAGGTGTTATTTTTATACACTTCTCTGTTTCATTTGCTCAGTTTGAGAGAAAAGTCTCCAATTAGATGAAATAGTTCAAAAGGCGATTTTAAATATTCTGACAGTGCTTCCTAATTTGTTTCCTGTCCTACAAAATCCTTTACACATTTAGGACCAAGCCTACCTGATAGTGTGAGGTATCATTCAATGTTCAGTATACTTAGATAATATTGAGCAAAAGCAGGAATGAGGTAACTCAGTAACAAATGAACAAGATCCTAAATAACACGAACAAGATCCTAAATAACCCTCTCAGAGTCCCAGCGGGCATGTCCTAGCTAATGTTGGAACATTCTTTTCTATGCCATTTCCCCAACTGGATTGCCTCATCTTATCTTTTGGTTTTCTAATCTATGCTAGACTGCCTAATGGCTCAGACACAGAGACTTCTCAATCTCTATGGAAAACTTTAAGAGAGACTGGAATGCCATACCTACAAAGGAAGAATAGTCAGATTTTCTTTTTCTCTGTGTATGGATTTTTTAAAAAATCATTTGTTTTCATGAGTCAATCATTAATTTACCTAAGGTAACTTTTTCTTAAGAGTTTAGAATATTTTGAAACATTAACAACTCTAGGGAATGAAAAACAAATAGCATTATTCCTTATTTAGGAATGAAATAAAGTTCATATGGGTTAAGTGATTTACTTATGACCATGTGGCAAATTACATTCTGATTTTCAACACCCTCATTATAGAGGTGCCTTAGAAACCCCAATTCTCTTTTATCCCAGGGCAGTATTTCCTCCCTAAATCTATCCATCTATTTAATGACTGATTTCATGAATATATATGTACATATACATATATGTTATATGTGAATATGTACATAATTATATTTATACACTTATTAATAAGATAGAAATAAAATCTAAAGATAAATCTACCTTTTCTAGGCTATCTTTTTGCAGGCATTTTAGTACTTCAAGGACCTATAATTCATTCCAAGTAGGTGCTCCTTTCATGAATGTAGATTAAAAAGATCACAATTTCCTCCATATATTAGTAGGTTGTTTCATCTATTTCAGTTGCTCAATGCCTCCTCGCCTCCTTATCTCCTGAGGATGAGCTCAATTCAATTCAATAAACACATATTAAACACTTATCTTGTGCAAGGCATGTGCTAAGGCTAGAGACACAAATAAAAAAAAAAAGACAGCCCTTGCACTCAGAGAATTTACAATCTAATGGTAGAAGACAGCACATAAAAGGAAGCTGGAAAGTGTTAGGAAGAGATGAGCAGAACAGCAGATAGAAAGTGAAGTGAACTGGAAAACTCAAAGGCTGCTCTCCATACAGCAATGCTTTGGGAGTTTAGTGCTCTTCCTTCCAGCCCTCCAATCAGATGGGAGAGGAGACAGAGTGGTAGGAAGGAGTTAAGTATCCAAGGCTGAGTTAGAAGCATGGAGAGATTTACATCTTGTTCCATAGAGCTGAAATCAAGCAAAGCTATTGAGCATACCATTTAGTAGCCTGGATGATTGACATGAGATGTTGGACCTGTAGAACCTAGAGTCACCTTCAGGCTCCAATGAGGCATTGATGATGGTTGTTAGTAGATGTGGAGAAGATTTAAGGTGGGGTAATTAAAAATTTCCCATATACCCCAGTACAGTCAATATTGGTCTTTATTTTCTTTTAGAACATAAGTTCTATATCTATACACACCATTATTAAGCAGGCTCTTGGGCATGGGTGTGAATGAAGAACAGGTTACTCCTTGTTTAATAATGGCATAAACGATTCTGAAATTGATTAAGTGACTAGTGTAAGACTAGGTAGCAAGTTATGTTCCAGAAGAATCACTTTTTTTTTTTAAACCCAATTATCTTTTATCCCAGGACAGGATTTTATCCACACATATCAAAGCACCATATCTTTCAGCAAACAATGAGAAAAGCAAAAGCACAATGTGATCTTAAAGGGGAACAATGTGATCTTAAAGGGGAAACAAGTAAAATATGGAAAGTGTGGGTCAAGTTCTCCACACCTCATGTAGGACGTAGTCTTGATATTGTGGTTAGGGTCCTATCTTTATATCACTAATATTGAGTTATGATCTTAACGATGTAATCAATTTACTTTGTATCCTGAAGAAATAATTAAGTAATTTAATCTTCCATTATCCATCTCCTGTTTCTAATTGACTCTTTATGTTTGCTTTAACACATAAGACACTTTCCAGAAAACACCCTAAGAAACACCATTCAAAGTTCACTCTCTTCCCACTCAAATACTGTAAGACTGTTAACAGAAAGTAAGGCAAGGTCCTTAAACTTTGACATTATGGTATTAACATGGAAACTTGTATGTGACTAAAGTTTTTTGTTTCTTAGTGATACCTACATTTATTTCATCAAAGAAAAGTTTATACACACACATATAATTATTTTGACTCTGCTTTCTTCACTTTGTATCATTTTATACAAATCTTCCAATTTAACTGGGTTCAAAGATTCATTCATGGGCCTCCTCTGTTCCTGCTCCCACTATGCTTAAAACTTACAAAGTTGTTACCATGGTTCAAATTTTCCTTATATTTGAATGATTTCCAAAACTAACTTTCTGCCCAGAATTTTCACCCTATAGGACCCTAAATGTCCATAGAATATTAATCCTTGTTTTCCCCACTAACCCCCAAAATTTCACAAAACAGCAATAAAAACATTATATAGCAGGTTGAGGCTTATGAAGCACTTCATATACTTTTATCTCATTTGATCCACACAACAACTCTGAGAGGTAGATGCTATTGTTATCCCCAATATATAGGAAACTGAGTCTGAGAGAGATGACGTGACTTGCCCAGGGTCACCCAGCTTATACGTAAGACAGGATTTGAATTCAAGTTTTCCTGCCTCCAAGTCTCATATTCTATCGTAGCTGCATGGCATGTTTGCCTGAGCCCATCATTTCGTTCCAAACTCTGTCAGTTTTTATCAATTATTCTTGTTCATTACAACTCTTTAACTACTATTATTGTTCATGGGTTTGAAATCTAATTATTTTCAGCTTCCTTTTCACAGAATCACAGGATCCCAGAACTAGGGATCTGGAAAGGACCTCAGTAGCAATCATGTCCAGCCTACTGCTGAATAGGAATCCCTACTAGATCTCCAACAAAGGGTCGCCTAGCCTCTGTTCCACTACACCATTTAGAAGGAATACACTACATATCGAGGCAACACATGCCACTTATAGAAAGCTCTAATTACTAGGAAATTTGCATCTTTGCAACTTCCCCACTTTGATCCTGGTTCTGCCCTCTGGGGCCAAAACAAAACAGATCTAATCACTCTTGGAAGCTCTTCAGGTGCTCGAACACAGCTCTTTTATTTCCCCCAAGTCTTTTTTTCTTTTTTTACAGGCTAAGTACCTCCAATTCTTTCACCCATTATGTTAGAGACTCAAGAACTTTCCCTATTCTGGTTTCCCTTTTTTACCTTAAATCTAGTTCATCACTATGGAAAGACTTAAAAAAGCCAAGGTCCCTCACTGCATCCCTCACTGCCGTCTCCAGTTGTCCTGATCTGTATCTGGCCACTAGACCCAGATGGCACCAGAGGAGAAAGTGAGGCTGGTGATTCTACACAGCTCTGCCTCACTTAAATTCATTTGGAAGTCATGGCATCACCTTCCTGATGTCATGGTCCTCTTCGAGAAGGAAAGACAGACAACAAAGAAAGCAACAATTCATTGCTAAGTGAAGTGGAACAAGAATAAGTTAGGTGGCACCAAGGATGGGATTTTTTTTTAATATTCTTGAACTCTGTTAATTCCCTTCCTAGAAATGTCTTTTAGTACATAAGTATCTTGCCTTTCCAAAGCTCTGCTTTGGGCCCTCTTTCCTTCTCCTTTCATACTCTTTCTATTCTTGGCCCTCTCCCTTGGCAGTCTTATCTACTCCCACAGTTCCAGCTATCACCTCTATTCGGACAGCTCCCAAATCTTTGTCTCCAGCACTGACCTTTCTCCTAAGTGTAGAATCACATTTCCAAATAGCTCATAAATTTGTGGTCCCACAAACCATCAAATTTAGCATATCAAAAGCAGAGCTCATCATTTTTCTTCACAAACTTTTCTTTCTATTTTTCCTAGATTTTCATGGACATCATCTCAGTCATTTTTAACTCTTCCCTTTACCTCATCCCACATGTCCCATAAGTTACAAATTCCTGTCAATGCTGTCTCAGCAATATTTCTTACGTCTATTGCAACCTTATTATTCCTACTGTCACCACCTATTTTATCCCTCATTATCTCTCCCATGGTCTCTGGCAATATCTCCCTAATCTGCTCTCGTCTCCTTCTGAGTCATTCCACATTTAATTTCTAGATAAATCTTAATAGACAAGTGTGATCCTTAATCCTAAAATTCCATTGCTCCCAAACATTCAATGGCTTCCAGAAATTGGATAAAGTTAAAAACTTTTTACCTTCATAAACTGACCTTTATATACAGCGATTCGCATGTTGTCTCTCCCATTAGATTGAGCTCCTCCAAGGCAAAGACTCTGTTTTGCCTTTTTTTGTATCCCCAGTCCTTAGCGCAGTGTCTGACACGTAGTAGGTGCTGAATGGATGTTAATTGAATCCAATCTGTCATTCCAGTCTATGCTCCTTTCCATCATACATGCCAACCTGGTCAGCTTAGTATTCCTGGAACACACTCTACTTTTCAGCTCTTCATTTTTGTTCACACTTTTTCCCATGCCTAGAATACTCTCATAGATTATTTCTACCTATTGGCATCTAACCCGTCTTCCAGTGCTTGGATTGTCTTTATATTTCTACCATGAAACTTTCCCCATTCTTCCCCAGGTGAATACACTTCTGATCTCATAGAATTTTGTAGTTGTCTTTGGGATTTATAATGTTTTATACAATAATTATTTGTATGCATGCCGTTACCCTAACTAGATTTAGTTTATTTTAGAACAGGAACCATGCCTCACATCTTTTTCTCTTCTCTAGTACTTGGCATGGCTATTCTATGTAATAGATACTTACATTTCTTTGTTGAATTATGAGTGACTTGATTATACTGCTTTGTGGTCAATTGTTTCATATACATCTAACCTGTCCCCTCACTTTCATAAGAGTAGAGAAAGTATTTTCATTTCTTTCATGTATAATCATGGCACTGAATACAGTACTCAGTACATAGAGGGCAGTCAATAAAAGCTGTTGCCTGAATATAATGCCACATCAGCTGCAGACAATCAATGTTTTTTCCACCTTGGATGTGGAAAATATCACAGAGACCCTCAGAAATATCTGAGTATCAGAAATTTAGAGATGGAATCAACCTGAGACACAATTTACAGGAGTTTTAAAGTTGGGGTTCAACTTGGGAATCCAAGGGGTCTGAGGATAGATTTCAGGGGGTCCATAGACTTGGTTGGGAAAAATAATATTTTTATTGCAATATAATTGGCTCCTTTGTAATTGTTTTTATTTTATTTCATTCATTTAAAAACATTATATAAGAAGAAGCAGATAGATGTTGCAGTGGATGGAGTACTAGACCTAAGGTCAGGAAGATCTGAGTTCAAATCTGACCTCAGACATTTGCTAGCTGTGTGACCTGGGCAAGTCACCTAACTCCATTTGCCTCAGATTTTTTTTATCTGTAAAATGAGTTGGAGAAAGAAATGATCAACCACTCCAGAATCTTTGCCAAGGAAGCCCCAAAAAGTGAATTACAAAGAGTAGAACACAACTGAATATGACTGAACAGTAGCCACAGAACTATGAGAAGGGATCCATGTGTGTCACCAAACTGCTAAATGAGGCCAGGACACAAGAAAGGTGAAGAATCTTTGGTTTCTAACTTGTTACAGCTGAGTAATCTGAGTCTCCAAGAGAGAAAATAATGTGCAATGCCAAACAGGCAGTTAGTTACAGAGCTGAGATTCTAAACCATGCCCTCTGGTTCCAAATCTAGCATTATTTCCATTTAACTACATTTCTTTCTAACTTTCTACTCCATTTTCCATCAGCAGCTCTGCTTGATTTGATTTCACAGAACACCATGGCTCCTTCCCCACACCCTAAACCGAGCACTTGAAATCTCATCACTCAGAAGATTGACTCACATGGAGATACTCTGTCTAAACCTTCTCAGTTACCCCTCAGTTGCCTGTTTTCTTTGATTACAAGTCTGGAGGGAGGAACTCTGAACTTTTCCCAGGCTTCTTTTATACAGGACTTACGACCTTCTTGGTAATTCCATATTCCATTGGCAGTTTGGTCTGGAATTGACTCTGCTCTCATGGGGTACCCCAGCTCACTCTCCCATTTCTTTTGTGTGTAGTTTTCCCCCATTAGATTGTACACTCCCTGCAGGAAGGGCTTGTCTTTTACTCTTATTTGTATCGCCAGTGTTTAACTATGTTAAGGCTGGCACATAGTAAGCACTTAATAAACATTTACTGAGGGGAATTGCCGCCACAAGGACGTGGTGTATATTGTGTGTACCTGGTCCAATCAGTCCAAAATGAGGCGAGAGAAGTCAGAGCAGGTTGTGGGAAACTGCCCACAGCATAACCACCAAATATAAATGTCGTAGTGAAACTCACAGTTATGTAATTCTGGAGCCACATCTGCAATCATCATTAGCTAAACGAGCCATATTATTGCTGTATGCCTCACAGAGGCAGGTGTAATGATATTCTGATGCAGAAATTACAAGTCTTGAAGGGTGATATGCTGCAAATAAAAGAGCCATGTGTGGTTTGAGAGCTTGAGTTTGAGTATCCCAGACTTGCAGCACTTCTCCTGAGTGCACTTTTGGGAGTTTGGGAGAGGAAAACAAGTCTATTGTTTACTGACTTGAGACAGTCCCAGCTCAGCTGCCCCTGAAGCTTCTGGGGGTGATTGACTCCTTGGTTGTGGGGAGCAAGTAGAAAGCGAGAATATCCTTTTTAAATTCCACCCCCTAGTTTGACATTTCCTGTGGCTGGGGTGTTGGATAGATTAGAAACTATGATTGAAAGATCTCTCTCTGTAGTAAAAGCTTCAGTGTTGGCAGGTCAGCCTGATCAGGGCACATCAATCTGAAGCTGTAGCTGGAGTCATTTAGTAAGTGGACAGGAATAAGGGGTGGGGTGGAGAAGAAGGGTCATTCATCGCAAGATATCAAATAGTATCTCCAGGTGGGAGGCACATCTGAGATTCAGAAACCCAGTTTGACAGCATAGTAGTGCTAGGATCAAAGTAGGCGAAGAGTCTGACATCTGGCAAGAGACCAACAAACTGGGTGGCTATTTTGACATGTGGAGCTTTCAAATATGCCTTTAGGGGGATGGAGGAGAATCTTTTTATCACGGGATTACAAACTTGGGACAGGAAGGGATATAGAGGTCATCAGAACTCCAGAGTTGGAGTCAAGAATATCCAAGTTCAAATTTTGCCTCAGACATATACTAATTGTGTGAATCAGGGCATGTCACTTGGCATCACTGAGTCTCAGTTTCCCCATCTCCAAAATGGAAATGATAATAGCACCTATCTCACAGTATTCTTAAGATCAAACTATATATGGAAAGCTCTTTGCTAATCTTAAAGCACTATGTAAATTCAGCTATTATCTGATCTGATTCCACTCATGAAAAAAATGAGGCTACGTTAACTTACCAAAGACCACACACTGGGTAGTGATAGAATTTTAACTCAAGTCCTGATTCTTAGGTTACCTATCTTTCTGGAATTCAACCAAAGCTTTCTTTTGGAATTTCCATTTCATTATGGATTCATCCCTCTTGGAAATAGACGTTTTACTCTTAAGCACAATCATCAGAAGACCTGGGTTTGGGATACAGGTAACAGGATCATTATCTACAATACTACCCTTTTGGCCTGGCTCTCTTTTCAAGTCAATGTGCCAGGAATCATAGAAATGCACAATCCAAAAATACCTACCCAATGTAGCTGAACCCCTCATTCCCCAATACCCCAAACATTTATTTGGGTCAGTTCTTCTTGGTCTTAATGTAGTTTGAGTAAAGTTTGGCATTCCAAGGTGCAGTGTGAGTAAAGAGTAGGCAAAACACAACAAAAGACAGAAGTGTAGAAAGAAGGTAAAGTAAGTCAATTTTATTGAAGAGAAATATTTACAGCTGGAGGAGCAGTCAGGGAGGATGAAAATAGGTCTGGTCTGCTGGACCCTCAGTGGAAGAGAAGGCAGCCCAGATCATTAATGCTTGGTGAGTTTTATAGAATTATCTGTGTCTAAGAGGACCTGGTATTGGGGGAAGGGAGAGGGAGTGATGAGGCTAGTCCTGGAGTAATGGTCAAGGGGTGGGACAATGGTCCTGACTGATGCTGAGGGTGAACATCTGGAGAACTGGAGACTGGTTGATGGTCCAATACCCCACTATAGGAAAAGGGGCTATGGGTTGTAACTGTGACCTTTCTTTGGTGGGTGACTCAGGGGATTTGAGCCTACTTGGAGCTTCTTTGTTAGCAGCTGAGTAGGTTACTGAGGTCCATCCCCTCTTCTGATGATAATCTGATTCTTCTCAATGGCAGTGGTCAACACCTTCACTTTTTAAACACCATCCAACCTGGTTTGAGTTTGTGCACAAAGAATAACCTTTGTACAATTTGATTCAGTATAGTGAGCATTCTAGTGTCATTTAGCCTCTGGTATGTGGCACTAAATCTACCTCTCGTGCTGCTGTGAATGAGTTTCAGCTGTGGATAACTCCTATTCATAGCTAATATTTCCCACATGGGAAACAGCTGTGACTACATGGGTGGGGGCACTCAGAAAATTTTGCTGGGCAGCAACCTTCTTTAATAATCACATTTATATGGGCAGCTGGGTGGCACAGTGGGTAGCGTACTATGCTTGGAATCGGGAAAATTCAAATCTGGCCTCAGACACTTAGTTGTGTGACCTTGGGCAAGTCACTCAACCCATATACCTCAGTTCCTCATCAGTAAAATGAGATGGAGACTGGAAATCATTCCAGTATCTTTGCCAAGAAAACCTCAAGTGATATCACAAAGAGTAGGAAACAAGCACACAACACATTTCTCTAGCTAGGGCTTTATGGTTTTTAAAGCACTTTCCTCACAACAATCCTGAGGTAATAGTGAAAGGATTTTTATTCCCATTTTATGAATGAGGAAGCTGAGACTGAGTAGGATTAGGTGACTCACCCAGGGATACACAGTTTATAAGTGATGGAGCTAAGATTTAAACCTAATTTCCCCCAGTGCTAATTCCACTACCCAAGGAAGTATCACTCTATATAAAAGGGGAGGACAGAGCCTAGAAGTTGAGAAATCATGATGGAAAAGTGCCTGTTATTATCAATAACAAACAGATAATACTAAAAGCATTTATAATAATTTGCTTTCTGAAATACATAAAACATGAAACAGAAAAGGACAATGTGGCAGTTGTGTTTTTCCTGCTTTCTCAAGAAGACAAGGATGATGTCTTGATTTGTACGTGAATTGGATTTAAGTGAGGCAGAGATGAACTAAGTTTTTATCCTCACTATCTCCTCTAGTCATTAAAGTCCGTGACAATATAAAAGTCAAGATGACTGGCTATGGCCCAGGATGCAGTGAATGATCTTGGCCTTTCAAAATTAAAGTCTTTCTCAGGCCTCAGTTTGACTCAGTTATGAAGTGGACAAAAGATGGAATTTGGAGTTAGAAGCTCTGAGTTCAAATTTGACTAATTCAATTCAACAAGAATGTAGTAAAATCCTTCTACATTCAAGGCACCATGCTATGTATTGAGAATACAAAGATGAAAAACATCCTTGAGCTTCAGGATCTTACAATTCTTATAAGGGGTATGAGTGGGTTGAAGTTGGAGTTGATGAGTCATATAGTCAAATGACAGTATGGGATGGGGAGGGGCACAAGGCTTTATTACATGCCTGCTATGTGTAAATGTCTAAGGTTGAATTTGAACTCAGGTCTTCCTGCCTCTAGGTCAGTGCTCTATACACTGCACCTAGTTTCCTTTTAGTATAATTTGAAATGTGATTAAGTACAAAGTAGAATTCAGAGACCATGAGAGATTTGAAAAGACAGAGTAGGCTCATTTCTAATGGGGAGAGAGTGGAGGGTTGATGATGATTTTACTGGATGGCACTCCCTGAGCTGAGTTGGAAAGGATGAGAAGGCCTTGGGGATTTGGATTTATTACAAGAAGGGGAAGAATTGCATTGGTAAATGCTCTGGAGTCAACACAGGGCAGGGCAAGATTGGGAAATGATGATAAGGTCAAGTTTCACTGAAGTGCTGAGTATATGAGGGGAAGAATTATGAAATCAGACTGGAAAGATAGGTTGGAATCAGACCATGGAGGTCTTTGACTGCCAGCATTAGGCATCTTTGGTTATTTTTAGTCATGTCCTACTCTCATGACAGAATTTGGGATTTTCTTGGCAAAGGTATTGGTGTGGTCTGCCGTTTCCTTCTCCAGCTCATTTTATAGATAAGGAAACTAAGGCAAACAGAGTTAAGTGACTTGCCCAGAGTCACACAGCTCATCAGTATCTGAGATGACATTTAAACCCAGGAAGAAGAGTCTTCCTGACTCCAGGTCCAGCATTCCATCCACTGTGCCACCGAGGTGCCCCACAAGGCATCTATCTCCAATTTATTTGCTATATAACAGGAAATCACCAGAGATTTATGAGCAGGGAAGGGACATGATCAGATCTAGACCTAAGCATTAAGAATATGACATCAGTATGGAGCAGAGAGACTGTTCAGGAGCCTATTATGAGACTCCAGCTGAGAGATAACAAAAGCCTAAACTAGATGCATTGGGAATGCAAAGGAATGCATGAATAAGTATTTAAGTTTTCACTATGTACTTTCAAACTATTATGCTAAACTCTGGAGATACAGGAAAAGAGTGACAGTGCTTGCTTTCAACAAGCTCTTGCTATCATTAAGTGAGAGCATACATATATAGAAGAAAGTTGAACATCAGGGCAGATGGAAAGGCCTTGGAAGTTCTAAGGTTCCCAGGGTCTAGAGAGTATAGAGACAGGGCAGACAGGAGAGATGGTAAGGCTGTGGTTCTTCATCTTACCGGAAGATATGAAATTGGTGACTCCCATCTCATCCAAGGGTGTGACCAGTCAAATAGCCTAGTTTTTGGGTAGCTCAGGAAGGTGCCCCTAATGGTCTTTCCCTACTTCCCGAATGGCACCTTGGAAATCTGGGCAGGAAGAGAATATTCTAACAGTAGAGAGAGACTAAAATAAGACAAGGTAGAATTTACATGACTTGGAAGATGATGGTGATGAAAGACTAGCATTAGAGCAATATGGGGTAGTAGGAATTGTGCTGGGCTCAGCATTGAAAGACCTGGATTTTCCCTTGGGCCTAATGTTTATCAGCTGGGTGTGTATAGGGTGGTAGAAGGCTGTTCCTGGGCAAGGAGGTTCCGGGCACGAAGGGAAGTTCTGGGATGGGCCAGCAGTGGAGGGGGCATGGTGCTGAAGTCCAGAGACATCAGGAACAGGGCCAGGAGAAGAGTGAGCAGGCTGGGAAGGACAAAGTTCAACGAGATGGCTTCTCAAGTCTCTATCGGCTCTAAGTCTGTGCTCTTCAGAACTATAATTATGGAAAATTCTATATCTACAGAAGGCAGACTGAACCTAGATTTAGGCAAAGAATGATGTTAGATGCCGCTCCTTGATGACTAATAATACAAATCAATGAGGAGGATAATAGTTAAAACCTGGCAAAACTCAATTCCTGTTTTTAGAACTTGCTTAAGAACTTCAGATTTAAACTTCCAGCAGTGAAAAACTGTCAAGTATAGTAGCTTCTATAGCTGAAATCTTTTCATTGTACCCTACTGCATTTCTCCCCCCTAACAAATGACATAGAACCAGCCTTCCAGGTTTAATAGAGATCATTACTATCCATAAATTTTATGTGCATTAAAGGTAGTTTTCCCCTCTTGTAATCATTATTAATATTTGATGGCCAAGATATTATTCTTTATCGATAATTTTATAGATCATAGTTAATTTAGGGAGAAAAAAATCCAAACGGCAATACAAAGTGATGCAGCTCTACTTTCAGAAGTGACCTTGTCAAAGTGACGCATTTTTACTTCAATTAAATTCAAAGTCAGGCAGTCCCATAGGTAATGTTAGCAATTATAAGAATACTTTACAAAAGTAGTTAAAAATCACTCAGAGAACTTTTATGTGATGCTAGTTTTTTTTTAAGAGAAAGAGAGACTTTTCTCCCCAACTTTCATTCTTTATGAGATCATTTTGGAGTGTACTGTTACATAAAACATGAGGTCAGTAACTGAGGCTAATTAAATTTTAGTAGGAGCA
Organism: Bettongia penicillata ogilbyi; assembly: GCA_023548195.1. Classification (NCBI taxonomy): domain Eukaryota; kingdom Metazoa; phylum Chordata; class Mammalia; order Diprotodontia; family Potoroidae; genus Bettongia; species Bettongia penicillata. The sequence continues at coordinate 1,609,019 of JAJHZJ010000203.1, read as the reverse complement.
AAAGTCACCAAAAGGTTTTTGCATTTATTCTACCAACTCTAAAATAGTGATACAATGTACCATTAATAGCCTTAGAATTGCTAATTATTTCAACATGAATAGCATGGTATCAACGCTGTCAGTTTAATTTAATACACTCAGGAGAATTCTTGCAGAATGCATGATTTCTCTATTATTTTCTGGTTTGCAGAACCCCTAAGAGCTATAAATTCATATTTTTTCCTTTAGAAAGAGCTTAGTTGTCTAGACCTCTTTCACCTTTTCAAGGAATGTTGCAATCATTATAATTTTTTCAAAGAAGAAAAGGGAAGTAAAACTCAAACCCCAAATTGAGAAATGGGAGTCCTCTAAATTCAACTTTGTGATGTGTGTGAAGAAGCCAAATGGAGTCAGGGAGAGTTAAAACTCCAGTTCCAGGATTTCCCTTGAATTTCTGCCTAGGAAATGATTGCTGTAAGGGGGTCTATAATACCAAATGCCTTTTTTGAGTGTAGTGAGAAGCAGGATTTTTTGTTCTTCTTCAGTTGTGTCCAACTCTTTATGACCCCATTTGGGCTTTTTTTTTTTTTTTTTGGCAGCGATACTGGAGTGGTTTGCCATTTCCTTCTCCAAGTCACTTTTCAGATGAGGAAACTGAGGCAAACAGGGTTAGGTGACTTGTCCAGAGTCACACAGCTAGTAAGTATCTGAGGTCAGATTTGAGTTCAGGAAGATGAATCTTCCTGATTCCCACCCCAGTGCTCCATTCTCTACACCACCTACCTGTTTGTGACAGGCAGGATGGAATACTGCAAAAAAGGCCAACCTCGGATCACTCCTTGACCTTGCCATACACTTGTCCCAGATTGCAAGGGAGTCCTAAACTCAGAACTTCCTATTCTTAGACCAGTGATCTTTTCACTGTATCCCACTGATACAAAGGGAAAGATAGAGAAGCTTGGAACAGGAACAGGTTTTGTTAGATGAGAATTGCTTAATAAACTCTTGTTGGTTGCTGGTGACAGCTCCTGCATCCCTACCTGTGCCTGGACCTGTGTTTAGCCATGAAAAGGAACAATACTAGCATTGGTGGTCCTGTAATCATTTTTCTTGTATGTGTGAAGGAGGTGGGAGAGAAAGAAAAGGAAGACAGGGAAGTAGGAACAAAAGGGATGGAATAAGTCAACCTGGGTATGGTGATTTTAGTTCTCTGGTTATTTGTGCCTCACCTTTGTGCCAGCCCTACAGGGAATGCAACCAGCAGAAGAAATGATATCTGAGTTCCTTCTCCTTCTACTTTCCCTCTTTATGTCCTTCTCTTACCGCATCATGCTGCCCCAAGTAGAGCTAGCACCACTTGGGAGGAGTCTATGATGACCAGTAGGGTACAGTGGAGAGAGTAGTGGACTGGAAGTCAAGAGGATCTGAGTTCAAATCCCAGCCTGGCCTGTGTATCCTTGGGAAACATACTTAAATTCTGTAGGTGTCAGTTTTTTAATTTGTAAAATGTATGCTTGATTGGACTATGACCTTTAAGGCCCTCCTAGTTCTAATTTGATGATCCAGCTGCTATTGCTAACCAACTGAGCTCTGGCAAAGATGGCTCTCACAGTTAGCCCAGTAGAGGCTAATATAATTAGAATCAAGGTTAAATGAAGACTTTGCATTGAGTTGTTGAACATAAATAACATTTGTTTTCCACGAAGCAAATACCTATGTAACTCTTTTCTGCTCCATAAATTATTATGGTATCCAGTTTGGTCTTCAAAGGAAGATGGAGAATAAAGAAAATCCTTCATGACTCTCTGTCTTGTGTTGCAGACCTACTTACTCCAAGGTCCATTGTCAGACTAAATTGTGAGGTTGGAAAGCAATTTCCCCTTTCCTCTTTTAGTAACACAATTCTCATTCCTTATTCCCTTTGCATGTGGATCCTGGGTTGGTCATCCCAAATATTTCTAGTTTCAGTATTATTGGTAGAAATGGGGCAGCTGGACAGGCAGGTAAGGGGGGCGGGGTGGTAAGCATTAAAAAGTGAAGGTAACACAAAAGCAGAAAATATCAATGAAAATAGAATACTACATCTGGGGAGAGATTCCGTGACCTTTATTGGTTATCTCATCACAATTACATTCTCAAAATCACATAATTTCAAAGCTGAAAAGATTTCTTGATGATTTAGTAGACTCTAGTCATGTAACAGGTAAGGAAATCAATGTTCAGAGGCTTTTTTTTACAGCTAGAGTTCAAGTTACTTGAGGATAAGTACCGTAATTGTATATTTATGTCAAATGCCTAGTCAAATATCTGGAATAGTATGGGTACTGTTGAATGCTTGTCGAATGTTGAATGAGTAGCAAGACAGAGCAGGGCCCAGTTTCCAGAGACCTCTTCTGGAGCTCTTGCGATTACACAAAAGCTGGGATTGTTTTTCTTATATCCAACAGACATCCCTGTAGCTGTGATCTAAGATTATTTCCTCTCAGTTTGACCTTAGCCTGCATATAGACCAGTTGATTGTATTTTATGGGTGTGAACATTAACAGCTCTCTCCAAACAAATTCCTTTGGTTTAAGGTTGCCATCTTTGTTGTCTGTTCAGACTATTGAATACTTTAATTGTAAAGGTCTTTGAGAGACAATAAAAATAATATTTATTTAGCATTTACTATGTGCCAGACATTGTAGTACGCACTTTACAAATATCTCTTTTAATTTTCACAACAATCCTGTGAGGTAGATGCTATTTTCTTCATTTTACATTTGAAGAAACTGAGGCAAGCTGGAGTTAAGTGACTTGCCAAAGTTTTGCATCGCTGGTAAGTATCCAACCAGATTTAAACTAAGGTTTTCCTGATTCCAGATCTGTTGCCCTGTCCACTGAACCACTTAGATATCAAGCAAATCTCTATGAAGTATCTATTCTTCAGTGAGTTTTGTAAAAGAAGAAGCCTTTATTCTGAGGCTATCAGAGGGTTGGGCCCATGTTCCCCAAGGGAATGCATATTTCAACTCACAACAAAATCTCAACTTTGTGGAAGTGTGATGATGCCTTCAGTGAATCTCGTTGTTCTTAACCAAGAGAATAGTCTGTTGTTAAATCTGAACATACACTCTCTTGTTGTATTTGACCTCTCCTAAATCTTGCACACCTTAGTGAAGAAGCTCCTCTCCCCACCTCACTCCCATCTGCCTCATTACTGATCTCCCTGAGATCCCATTCCCTTTTGACAGCCCCTTTCCTTAGAAGGGCATGTTCTGCTCCTTCATTGCCTCCGCTATGTTTTTGGACCTTTCTTTATAGACGTGACTCTATGTGCAAGTACACCCACAGTCACCCATGCACAAAAATGATAAAAGAACAAAAGTTTTGTCTTTAGAGGAAAATTCTCACTCTGCTCAGGTACTGTAGGTGTCTCATTTTATATTCCTGTTGAAAATGTAAGCAGAGCCCTGAATAGCAATTTCCCATGATGCTTCAGAATAGGCCTTCTTAAAAGTATGAATCCTTCCCCAAAGGAAATGAAAGAGCTATTTAAAACAAGTAATCAATCCATTTAGAACTCCCCATGATCTGAAGAACATTTCTTATGGTGGTGACTAAGAGGAAGACAGGCAAAGAAATTTTAAAAATGAATTTCAAAGGATATTTTGGACCCATCAGCATTCATGGAGTCCAAACATAGAAATTCAATACCATTTATCATTTGCCAGATGAGATAATTCATCTTCAGAAATCTAGAAGTGAAGGTATTACTTTCAACGTTGGAAAATGAAACTCCTTCTTAATTACTGCTAGCCGTTCAGCATTAAATTTTTCTCATATCATTTGCTTTCTCAGGGCAATAGTCAACTTGAACTCTTCTCTCTATCCCTAGATAACAATAACTGACATTTGTTTGGAAGGTCAGGGTTTGCATCACATTTTAAAGGCATTTGAGCCTAACAAAAACCCTCTGTATAGGTATATTAGTTACTATACCCATTTCCATGTTCAATTGACCAGACAAGGAGAGGTTAAATTACATGTCCAAGGTCACACAACTGGCGAGAGTCAAAGACGGGTTTGGAACTGAAGTCTTCCTGCCTCAAAGTCCACTGTAGCACCTAACTCCCCAACCTAAATTAGTCTATAAACTTTGTTGTGGAGTTGTTTTGTGTCATATCCAACTATTCGTGATTCTATTTGGGGTTTTAATGGCAATGATAAAAAGCTGTTTGCCGTTTCCTTCTCCAGCTCTCTTTACAGATGAGAAAACTGAGGCAAACAGGGTTAAATGACTTTTCAAGGGTTGTACAGCTAGTAAGTGTCTGAGGCCACATTTGAACTCAGGTCTTCCTGCCTCCGGGCTTGGCACTCTATCCATTTTGTCATTAAGATAGATCATCAATTTTTCTCTCTAGTAGAGTACTTAGTTCTACTTCTAACTCTGGATTTGTAGGGTTGCAGTCTCAGTTCAGGGTCTAACCACTCTAAACCTGGACCACCATTAGTTTTCTAGTTGACTGTTCTTGCGTACAGCCCTTCTTCTTCCAACCTCTCCTACGTATTCATCAATAAGGCTCATTTCCTTAAATGGCATTTTGGGCATATCATTTCCCTGCTTAGGTACCTACAAGGACTCTCTCTTGTTTCTTGTGTCACATTCAAATTCATTCTTCATTAATAATTATTTACATTGTACTTTGACTTTTCCATAGTACCTTAATGTTTGGCATGTACATTTTTATTCTGGTAACATCTCTGTGAGGTAGATTCTTCAGGGATTATTATCTCCACCTTAACAGCTGAAATGGATCCTCATTCTTTGTAATATCTAAGCACATTTATTTACTGTTTCTTGTTCAATCCCATTTCTAAGATTTCAAAATTTTATTTCTTTTAATGTATATGCCTTATCTCTCTTTTCTACTCTGCCTCCCCCATCCCTAAGACACTTCCCTAAACTTACCTCCTCCATAAAGACTAGTTCAACTAATTTCACCAATATCTATTCATTCCCATCATTCCAGAAACTATTCATCTTTCATATATATTAATGGTCATATCCCAAGTGAATGAAAACTGAAAGACTCTTGAGACTCAAACAATGAAGCTAAACTTGTGGGATAAGAAGTGATAGGGTTGAGATTTGGTTCGGAGAGGTCCTTTTTGACATCACTTCATATGGTAGTATGTAAGCTGCCTTCTTTACTGAAGTCCTGTAATCATAAAACTAGCCCTGAGTATGAGATTAACTCAACTCCATTCAATTTCACAAACATTTTTAAATATCCCAAGTGCACAGAGAGGAGAAGCACCTAGTGGATAAGGAAGTCCTGGGTTCAAGACCTACCTTTGACAGCTATTAGCTGTTTGACCTGGGAAAAATCACAACCCCTCCATGTCCCAGGTAAGTCTCTAAGACTTCAAATTACAGATCCATGACCATCTGACTCTGTGTAGAAAACCTCTACTCTGGTTCTTCCCCTATACCAATGAAATCAAAGCTCTCCCTGTTTCTCAGACTGCCCCCCCCAAAAAAAAATGAAAGTAAAAAACAGAATCAGTATACTATGCTATGATCTACAATCTCATCACTTTGGCAATCTCTTTCAGGGATGAAGATTGACAACCTCATCCATATCTGCTAATCCTGTGTGACTCATGTCCATATCCTCCCATAAATTTACCACAGATGTCCAAAATGTGGCAGAATCCTTCCTCACTTTCTTCTAATATTGTGAGGACACCAGTGGACCTCTCTAGCTCTCCACTCATTATCCTTTGCCCTTATCACAGGACCAGCACATCTTGCCTTCCTACTGTATAGTCCTGTGATGAAGTCTTTTATGCCTGTTCTTTTTAGAACTTACTTATTGGTCACTTTCTGTGACCTACTCTCATTTACCATGTACTGTTTAATTTCTCTATATATGATATTTTGCTTTAATTCTTGGGAGACTGATGCTAGACTAAAGATACAAAAATGAAAAACAACAGATTTTCTGTCCTCAGGGAGCTTAGAACCTATTAAATATGGGTCATTTTCAATGGATGAGGAAATGCAGCAAGAGATGATTTAAAGGAAAGTTAAGAAGCAATGTTCAATGGAAAAGGGTAGTAAGCTCAATGAGCTTTATAATTGTTATTACAGGTTCCTAATAATATAAAATGGTATAGTTTCTGAAGGGATAATGATTTCCTTGAAGAAATCATCAGAATGGTGCTAGTAGAAAGAAGATACTAAACTAAGGAGCAAGGGTTGGTAGCAGTTTCTAATTTAATGCTGCACAGAATTTTTTCCCAACATACTTATAAAGTACTTTTTAATGCCTGTGTGGCAGATTGGGGAAATTCAAGCAGAATAGCTGAGGTCATAGGATCATAGATTTTAAAGACAGGAGTAACTATCAAGTTCTCTTATTTCATTTTCTCCACTTTACAGATGAGAAAACTGAGGTTCAGATAAGTTTAGTAATTTACTCCAAGCTTACTATCATAATATGGCAGAATTAGAATTTGAACTCAGCTCCTATTATTTCAATGCCAGAGCTTTTTATCACTATTCATTACTGCTTCCAAAATATTACAGTATTTAATGAAGGGAAGGGTTTGAAATGGAAAAGTGATCAATGTGAGACTCAAACCCCACCCCTAAAAGTAAGAGTCTTGGGTTTTATCAACCAAGCTAACTGGGAAACTTCTGGAGTAGAGAAATGAAAGTCATTTGTCACTTTGTTTATCTTGTCTAAATCTCAAAGGGGGGATTTTTGTTTGAGAAACATTCTATGGTTAGTACCCAGTCTTCAAGATGAGAGGAAATAAACAATTGGACTATAACTGAAAAACTCCTCTGAAAATGTTTGTAAGAGAGAAACCTAATCACAGCATTGGATTGACTATCGGTCCATCAAATATCAGTCTCAACTCATCACTGAGGCACTTTTCAAATCAGGTAGTGTAGTGTCTTACATTTCCCTTAATAGGGCTGCTTCCCTGCAGACCATGCAGCACACCTGCAGGCAGGTTTCTTCTGGCATTTGCTTACAGGAAGGTCATTAAAAGGCAGTGCAAATTAGGGCAGTCCCCCTAGCAGCAGCAATTAACCTTCAGCAACCTGGCAGCAAAGCATTAACCTTCTCCATCGTTAAAGAAGAAATAATAGTCTCTCTGTCTCTCTCTCTCTCTGTCTGTCTCTGTCTGTCTCTGTCTCTGTCTCTGTCTGTCTCTGTCTTGTCTCTCTCTCTGTCTCTGTCTGTCTGTCTCTCTCTCTGTCTCTGTCTGTCTCTGTCTGTCTGTCTCTGTCTGTCTCTGTCTGTCTGTCTCTCTCTCTGTCTCTGTCTGTCTGTCTCTGTCTGTCTCACTCTCTCTGTCTCTGTCTGTCTGTCTCTCTGTCTCTGTCTGTCTCTCTCTCTGTCTGTCTCTCTGTCTGTCTCTGTCTGTCTGTCTCCCTCTGTGCCTGTCTCTCATTTCTCCCTCCTCCCTTTGTCCCTCTCTACAGCCCTCCTCTCTGTCTCTGTCTTTGTCTCTGTCTTTTCCTCATTCTGTCTTTGTAACCTCTATTTCACTTTGTTGTGGGAGCTTAGAAACCTCACATATCAAATAAGCAAATAAGATGTGGAGATGATGGTAACTAACTTCTTGTCAGGATTTAAGTGTCAAAGAGGGCAACTGGACAAAGCCACTGAAGACTCTCTGTCACCTAGGGTTTTTCTTTTGCTCCAGGCCCACCCTAGGGTGGAGAGATCCTGGTACCGGTGCTGATGCCTCCTGTGACAGGTGCCACTGAGGCCCGTCACCCATTCAGTGCCCTTGCAGGTGCGCTTTCGACTGCCCATCCATCTCTTTCACATCCTTCTCTCTATTGTGAAAGAATGAAGCCTGCCCTCTCTGCAGGAGACAGTAAACAGTGAGTTAATTCATCCTTCATCCCTTGTGTCAAGGGCAAGCTGTTGATGAATGTTCGGGGATTGATATGACACTGGTCAGATCCTATATAATATCACCTCATTCTTTTTTCCCCTCTTAGTCTTAGTTTTCTTTTGAGAAACAAAACAAATTTTATATACCATTTAAAAACATTTCTCTTCCCCTCCAAGCATTTTGTCTAGAAATGGTAAAGTTCAAAATCAAAAATAGCTACTCTCAGAGAGATGGATAATTCTGCCCCAGATAATGCCTTGCCAAGTTGTGACACATTTAATTCAGAGGGCAGCACTTTTGTGTCCCCCTTAACATGTTCACACTGATACTTTTTTCTGGAAAGAACAGGGAAGGTTTTTAATCTGATCTTAATAAATACCAAATAAAATGAGCATTTCCATCTACAAAATAAAGTAGATAATAAATAATTGCACATGAAATCATGGATAGCATATAAAAGTTTTTTACATTTAAGTATATGATAAATTTGATAGGTTACTTTTAATGTGCTCATCGACTTTTCCTTCCAAATGTCCTTCTGTTTACTTCTATATATTTAAAAAGTGCTTCACTGACTCTCCTCTTTCTTTTTTTGGATGATACTATTGTTAGCCTTCCATTTTCCTTACCCCTACTCTTCCCTGGGGGTAGGGGGAACAAAACGTTTGTAGCAAATATGCATAGCCAAGAAAAACAAATACATATATTGGTCATCTCCAAAAATGTATATATTATTCTGTACTTTGAAAACATCTCCTCACTTTCAGATGATGGTGAGTCCTCTAGAGTCCTAGCTGGTCATTTAATTGTTCAAATATCCTGAGTCTTTCAAAGTTCTTGCTATTATTTTTTACAATGTTGTTATTATTGTACAAATAGTATCATCCTGCATCAGTTCACACAAGTCTTTCCATGTCTCTCTGAAAATCACTCCTTTCATCATTTCTTATGGCATAACATTATTTTATTACATCTACATATCATGTTATTTAGCCATTCTCCAGTGGATGGGTATCCCCTTAGTTTCTGATACTTTGGTACAAAAAATAGGATTGCTATTTCTATATATTTGGTACATAGAGGTATCGCCCTTCTTTCTTTGACATTTTAGGATGTAATGTTCTTTTGACATTTGACATTTTAGGATGTAAGCCTGGCAGTGGTGTTGCTTTACCAAAAGGTTTGCCCAGTTTTGTTGACTTTTGGGATATAGCTGCAAAAGAACAACAGAAAAGCTAAAAAGATGAAGTAAAGATACCAATGGTTTTTGTATCACACCAGCCAAATAGATTTTAGAGGAAAAAAGTTTCTATGGAATTTTCAAAGCTTTTCTGACTCTGCAGGATCAAGGAATCTGGGGACAAAGTGTTTTGTTTTGTTTTTTCTTCTGAAAACCATTTCCAGATGACCCTTAAATTACTAGGCAAGGTTGGTGCAGAGCAATTCTGGGAACATATTTATGGTGGTCACAAGAAGACCCCCATGCCACGGTGCTTCTTTTTGGATAAACGATTTGGGATTAAATATAAATTTCGATAAAGTGAATGGAAATCAAGTGTACCACAATCTGAGAAATCATCGTTAATTGAAATGTGCATGTTGAGATGCAGTTATATGGATGAACTCCTATTTATTGGACCTGGACAGGAGACATTTATTGTAATGTACTCTGGCTAGCATCTCATCACCCCATCTCGTATTTTGTTTTTAAAGAACATCATTATTACACCATCTCTCATCATGGCATCTCCTATGGGAACACTTCCCTGATCCCCAATTATATATTTCTCTTTTGGGACTTTAGGTCGTCCTTTGCTTTGCAACTGCCCAGTGCGCTTATTTGAATGTAGTTGTTTCTGTATGAATCTTCTCCTTGATCTTGATGAACTAGTCCAATTAAACGAATATGCTATCCTATTTAAACTGTTGTTCTAGCAAATTGTCTTCTAAATTGTTGGGCTGAAGCAGGGGAAAGAAGTTACTTTCAGTAGCTGCAAGAGAACACAGTTGTCTATGATTTCAAATATTTAATAAAAAGAAATAGAAACTAGCATTAGGGTTGGGGTTTGGTCATGTCAGGAGGTTGAGAGATCTAGAGCAGTGATAGAAAGTACTTTGGAGAGCTTTTCCATCTGTGGGTTGACTGAAAGTGAGAAAATAGTATTGCCCTTGGGAAGTGAGTCCAAGAGTCCAAGGGGAGACTGTATGAAGTGACCTGGGAGGCAGTTTTCTTTCTCCTTGCTACAATTCCCCATCATCCTTCTTTTCCAGCCCCATGCAGCTTAAATGCCAGCAAGGTCAGCTGGGAAAAAAAGAATGTAAGACCAGATTGTCATGTATATAACGTGTGAATCCCTGGGTTTTGAGTTTCTCTCTGTTCTATTTTGGAGGCAGCTAGGTGGCTCACTGGATAGAGCACTGAGCTTGGAGTTGGGAATCCCTGAGTTCAAATCTGGCCTCGATCGCTTATAAGCTATATGACTTTCAGCAAGTCATTTACCCTCTATTTGTCTTGAATCACTGGAGAAAGAAATAGCAAACCACTACAGTATATTTGCCAAGAAAACTCCAGGGAAAGCATCGGCATGGGTTCAAGAAGAATTGGACACAGCTGAACTATTCAACAACTGGTCCCTTTTGGGAAGAGATTGTTCTGTTTTAGGGTATATGATGAACCAGGCCATGGGTCATATATGATATGGGATGGGAGTCCTTGATTCCATTGGCATAAACCCAAGTTGGCATGTAAGAATTGTTTGTTGAATTGATTTGACTCACTTTTGAAATATGAATAAATGAAAAAATATTAAGCTTTCTGTGCTTAAGTTCTTTGTGTTTAAGTTAAGCATCCAATACATTGATTTTGATTGAAAAGCCTGTTCAAGTTTACTTTAGTGGCTCTTACTATTTTTGTTAAATTTTGCTACTTGAGTGTAGCTATTTGGTCTTTATAGAATGTAAGCTCCTTGAGGAGAGGGACTTTTCTTTCTTCTTCTAAATGTTATAATAATGGTATGATATTAAATTCATGGATATGTCAATACTTCCATGTTTGTCTTCTGGTTTAACTAGATTCTTTTGTATGTCTTTCTGTAAAACCTACCCACAGGATTTAACCTATATTCTAGGAACCTTTTTCTGGTTGTTTTAATCTCTTGGATACCAGGGAAACACTCAGGTTATACAACATTTGTCCCTCCCTTTCAACATAAGACTTGCCCATCTCCATGTCTAATCATCTACATTTTTGATGCTGACTTTTATCCCTGGTAGTGTAGAGTTATTGGTAAGATGCTTTGTTCCACTTATACTCACTAAGTGTCTCTCTCTCCTCCTTGGGTCAACTGGATTGGCAGCTTTTCTGAGATCATGGCACTCTATGATTGGCAATCATATAGAATAACCAAGAGAATATTGGCTAAGATTATGATCTGAGGGACTCGTGAAATAGGTTATTTCCATAACTAAGTGATGATAATTTAAAATGTATGTAAATCGGGCACTGTGCTAGAAGCTGTAAGGAAAATCAGCGTTGGTCTCAGTCCCCTACATCCTGTCCTCAATGAAAAGATATTTTTTTTAGATATATACAGTCCCCAAACTTTAGATGTTGCAAAGGCAGATAAGAATAGAGAGAAGCCTAGAGGCAACAGGGAAGCACAGTGAATAGTACACTGAACCCAGAGCCAAGAAAATCAGAGTTTAAAACCAATGTCAGATATTTACCAACTGTGTGTTCCTAGGTAAGTCACTTAATCACTGTCTACCTTAGTTTTCTCATCTGTAAAACTATGATAGCAATAGCACCTATCTCCCAGGGTTATTGTGAAGATAAAATGAGATAATAGAATATCCTTGCAACCCGTAAATGCTATACAAATGCTATAATAATAATAAAATCAATGAGATACTCTAATACCTGTATCATACTACCAAGATAGAATGATTTCATTTTTAACAGACACTGCCTGGAGCTGAACATTGTTTTCTAAATTCGTGGGGTTTTTTTTGATTTATTTTTTTTTTTGTTTTCAAAGCAGTGCGCCTCATTCGTTACTTGTGTAAGTTAAATACCCTCTCTGCCCTTCAGTTTCCTCACAGATAAAATGACTGGGTTGGACAAGAGGATATCCAAGGTCCATCTGAGATCTAAGTTCTGAGAACAAATTAAATATGATGAAAACACTAGCAGCTTCTATTATATTCATCAACCAACAATTGACAGACTGCAAGGACCTTTGCCTGAAATTGATCAGGGGACTTCTCAGTCCCATTCCTTGGAGTTTTTCCTGTAAACTAGCTGGATGCTTGTGGTGTGGTGTGTGTGTGTGTGTGTGTGTGTGTGTGTGTGTGTGTGTGTACACGCCGTTGTGTTTGATTGATTGCTTTTCCCACCCACAGTTACAACCAGTCCCATGAAACGTCTTTACCTTGCTTTACTTTTTGAGGAATTTGAGGAATGGGTGAAGGCAATGATGGTGATTTATTCTTATTTTCTTGAAAGCAGATGTGTCACTTTCATCTTCAGTTCCCAGGCCTGACACATAGTAGGCACTTAATAAATGCTTCTTGATTGATTTTTAAAAAGCAATGCCAATGTGCTGATCAGAAAATCCAATTCTATGAATCATGGCTGCTGTCTAAAGTCTGCCACTGTCAACTACCCAGCTAAAACACCCCCAAAAAGTATGAAATATGTTCTGCCATGCTAGGATGAAGGCTCTGACATTGCTTGCTAAATACTCTCCACCTTCGTGTTAAGAATGATGGGTCTGTGGCTTCTGGCAATTGGGGCAAATGAGGGGAGGGGCGACTTGACAAGGTTACTTAGCTCTGACTGGGAAATCAAGCAAAAGAAAAAAAAAGGAAAGAAAGAGATGCATACAATTTAGGAAAATAAATAAACATCCCTGACCATGTACTGAAAGCCTCCAGCGCCACCCGGATTGTTGAGTAAGTCCATTTTTGTCCTCTCGGTTCCTCTTTGTTTATGAGGATTTCTTAGTCCTTGCTGGCTGGTGGCACAATTTGCTTAGGCAGACAAGCAGGTACTATATGGAATAAGTTATTCTAAATAAAAAAGGTGATTAATCAAGGAAAATCAAACTGTGAACCCTAGTATCACCCCTTCCTGCCTGGTCCCAGGCTCCCAATGTGTTGATTTAGTGTCACCCATAGTCTGTCATGGCTGACCTAAAACTATCAGAAACAGCCACAATGGCAGCCAAGCATAAACGAAAATCAGAACTGAGGGTGCAGAGGGACCTCCATTCCACAGATAAGATCTATTGTTGTAATAGCCCTTGATTATAAGGACCAAGAGACAGAGAGAGGAAAAAAACAAATATTCAGACACGTTTCTGTTTATTTATACATGAAGTGGGAGGAGGGGGAGGCAAATCATTTACAAAGAGGAAGGGAAAGAGGGAATAAGGTTTCATGGCATGTCAGGGTTTCTCAACAGTTTATAAAACAAGGTTCTGTGATAGCATAGGTTTGCTTGGGTTCTCTTTGTTTGCTTACTGACATTTTGCAATGCATTACAATCCCAGGCTGGAGGCCAGAGAGAGGGAAAATAAGAAAGGGAAAGAAGACAGAAACTGGGAGAGATCATCTGGGGAAAAGATTGCTTCCTTGCCATATACCTACTCCAAAGAATATGCACACGTTGGCTTCAGATCAGCTATTCTTAACCTTTTTTGTGCCAATCACCCCTTTGCAAGATAATAAATGCATAAAATAAAACACACAGGACTACAAAGGACATTAACTATATTGAAATAAAGATGTTTATTTTAATAAATAATTTCAAATACATAAATTTTTCAATAAAGATGTTGTTTTTCATCCAAGTTCATGGATCCCAGGTTAAGAAACATTGCTTTAGGTAATTGTTGAACAGCTCAAATTAAAAAATATAGTTTAGTTAGGATTCAAGGGTATGTTAGAGACAGTTTGAATTGATTCAAGAAAACCAAGTGTTAAATTTTCAATGAGAGCATTTATACTTCACAAACAGGCAAACACTATGAATCAATGAGTGGTTCATTCTTCTGTTGATTGTTTAGATTTAAGAAAGTGATGGAGAAAATGCTGATATAGGTTAAACTTAAAAAAATGCATCATGTGTACACTTTATTTTGGCAAGCCGGTTGTTAAACCTTTATCAGCACTTCCTACATGTGTTTCTCAAATAAGTAAGCTCCAATAGGTATTACAGATTGCAGTATGAAAACCTTTTTCTTATACAACCCAGGGCTCAATTTTATTTGGCTAAATGTTTTCTTATCAGTGGAGACTGATTAATGACTGCTCCTTGCCTATATGAGGAATGAAGCTGTCAAGAGTGTGGGAGAGTGAAAAGATCCTAATTCTTCTGGTTTCCAGCTTTGAAAGAGGAGACATGCAGTTCCAGGTTCTCTTCATGGAAAGGGTCCTGAAGAAAGAGACTCTGGAAAGAAGCAGGAAGTGAAAGAAACTAGAATTTCATTGTCACTCAAGCTCTTGCCCTTCATGCAGGGATGGGCTTCTAGTAAAACATTCCCAAGATGAGAAGAGCCTATTTCAGGTTATTTGAAAGAAATTGCCCTTTTTCTGTTGGGTCTTAAGCTCTTTCCCTTCCATAGAATTCTTTTCAGTACTTTTTTGAGAAAAAAATTAACTAAAATCTTACTTCCAGATTCAATGAATGAGCACCAGACTTCAACAATGAATTTGGTCCCTACATCAAATAGAGAACAGAAGATTTACTCACACCTTTTCAAAACCCTACAAGTTCTGATTTGGTCTGGGAATGTATCCTAATACTGTTTTATGGAACTTAGTCATTCCTGAACATGTCATAGAATTAAAGAGCTAGACCTGGAGGGATCCCCAAAATCACTTTAGTACAAACTTCTCCCTTTATGTATGAGGAAACTGAGGCCAGGTAGGTAACATGATTCGACCCACAAGATAGGTAGCAAGCATCAGAAGCTTAATTTGAACTTAGGTCATTGGACTCTACAGCCAATTCCCTTTTCATTGTACCATATCATGGGGTTGAATGTACCCATTTGGGGAAAGCAAGATATATGCTTGTTCTGGTGGCGCTCCATTTTCAATTTTTAGACTTACCTTAGGTTTATTTTCAATATGTCCCTCCTTCCCACCTACTCAAACCAGAGAGACATTCCTTTTAACAATGAAAATAAAAATAAAATAAAAAATAGAAAAAGGGAAAAAGGGCAGCCCAGGGCCACCACCAATCCATCAATCAAGTTTCACTTTATATGTTGTACTTCACCTCTACCTCCACTGTCTGATAAGATGGAAGGAAAATGTATTCTCATATCTCCTTTTTGGAGCTAAAATAGCATTCCAATTTATAAAATGGATAAAAAGGAAGGACGGGGAACTTCTAACAGGATACCAGTATTGAAGAGAGATATTTTATTGTTCTCTGTTGGTCGATTATGGGGACAAATGAGAACAAGGAATTCTCCCCAATCTGTTTTGTGTAGCCTGTACTGTATTACGTTTCATTCTAAAGAGTAAAGTTTTAATGTTTTATAACACTCTGATGCTCAAAGGGAGTTTGCTGGTAAGGTACTTAGCACTAAATGTGTATCCGTTTTGGTAGCCTGACATCGCTTGAGAGTGCAAATTAATTTCAATAATCTCAGTTTTACACCCAGGAATTGGACTCATTCTCCAAGGGACTGGTAGAAATAACAGGCTCTGCTCCAGGGAAGGGGACAATGAGGTAAAGTGGTTAACAAGAAGCCTTCCCCTAAAACTCAGAGGACTCTTTCAGCTAAGACTGTGAAAATTCCTGCTGCTATTTTCACTTGCATCTCTGGATGAGGGAAGATTTTCATTAGCCTATTGAATGTTGGAGGGTGGGTTATTGTGGTGGTTGTGGGAAATGACCCCTTGAGGGGAAGATGTATTTGAAAGAAAAGGAAAGTAGGCAAAGTTGTCTTTGCCTCACTCTTCATGATAAGTCCATGAAGGTGAGTTCCCAGGGCAAAGCCAGATGGTCAGCACAAGACTAATGCTAACATATGAGATGCTTCAGTACATTTCCTCCCACTTTTTAAAAAATATGAATTTCTCCTTCAGAGATTCTCCAGAGTGATCTAGTTTCCAGAGACACCAAGCTAGTTCTAATGGAGAGCACCACCTGTCCCTGCTTTTGTTTGGAACTTAATATGCTCTTTCCTTTCCCTTGCTTCTTTTTTCTTTTCAAAATATTGCTATCACATCCTATGTTGGAGCTGCTATTTTCATATTGTACTAATTTGTGAAGGAATTCTTAGGTTTACATATATTATCAATAGCACTAGAGACAGTTTAGGTTGAAAAATGATCCCTTTAGTTAACCTATCATTGTATATACTATTTTTACTTGTGTCTATCAACCTGTGTTCTATGTTCAAGAAATGTGAGTTCAGCTCAATCAATTCAGTCCAATAAGCTCTTATTAAAAGATGTAATAATGTCCGTATAGGACTAGATGCTGGGGATAAGACAAAAACTTTTTTTTAGTCTCTGCCTTTAAAGGGCTTACATTCTTCTGAAAGTTAGTATGTTGAGAAGAAAAAAAAAAGTCCCTTTTCATATCCATGCTTATTCCAGTTCATCAAAGTCAAGGATTCTTAATCTTTTAGTGTGTCATGGACCTCTCTGGCAGATTGGTGAATCTATGGACCCCTTCTACGAGAAATGTTTGTTACCTCCATTCATGACTGAAGGAAATGCTACATGACAGTGAAAATAAGGATGTAATTTATTTCCCATCCAAATGCACAGACCATCTGAAATTTATCCATAGACCCATGGACCACAGGTTAAGAACTTCTGATCTAAGTCTTGTATTATTGATTTTTAAATCTTTCCTCTTCCACAGATTCAACTGCATTTTGTAGTAAGATGGAGTCATAGATTTGGAGTCAGGAAGAGTTTGTGTTTACAATTTGCTTTTTCAATTTACTGATCCTGTGGGTAAGTCACAACCTCCTTGAGCCCTATTTCCTCATCTGGAAACTAGGGATATTAATGCCTCTAGTACTTCTCTCACAGAACTGTCAAGAAACTCAAATGAAATAATATAATGGGCATTGATAGAAGAAGTCTCCAAAGTCTTAGTGCAATTGAAGATTCTAATAGCCTAAAAACTTAAGGTCCTTAAAGTACTGTACATCAATTTCCTTATTTGAGCCCTTTGAGAGAAGTACTTTGAGTTTTCTTATCTACATTTTATATGCAATGAAGTTAAGACTCAGAGAGGCTAAGTAATTTGCCCATGGTCACACAGCAATCAGAGACCAAGGTAGATTTTGAGTTGGTTTTCCCAAGTCTAGGTAGTAGATGTAAAAAGTATACTGAAAACTTAAAAGATCTATACACATGTCAATAGTTATAATTGGAAATCAGAAGATATAGGTTTATATCTTGGTTCCTCTACTAACAGTGGAACCTGAATGTGGGTCTCAGTGTTTGTTGTTACTGCCCCCCAACATTTGTGAAATGAGGGGAGTAATTAGGCGATCCCTAAGATTTCTTCCAATTCTGAAGGCAATGATCCCAAGTCTTCCCAGATTAAGGCTGCATTGGCATGGGGGTAATCAAATAGAATTGAAATGGAAAGATCTCTTTTAAGCTGTTCATCTACTTCTGCTTATATGGGGCTATTTGGACCTAATTTAGAACTTGGGCTACGTCATGGTCAGAATCAGAGATAAAGAGACGATGCTAACTAAAGTAAAAGTTGTTACTCATAAGCCACAATTATGATTAATAACTGATTATGATTCAAAAACTGAATAATTAGAATTCTATTAAATTTTGTTCTATTATAAATATTTGGTAGCTAATGTAAGGCATCATTCCTTGAATAGGTATCAGATAAAATATTTTGTTTAATGTTATAGTATTTTTTTTCCAATTACAAGTAAAGACAATTTTCAACGTTCATTTTTTTTGAAAGATTTTGCATTCCAAATTTTTCTCCTTCCTTTTCTCCCCTCCCTTCTCTCCAAGATGGTGAGCAATCTGATATAGGTTATTCACATGCAATCATGTAAAACATGTTTCCACATTAGTCATGTCATGAAAGAAGAAACAGAATGAAAGGGGGAAAAAACCATGAAATCCTCCCCACCCCAAAATGAAAATAGTATACTTTGATCTACATTCAGACTCCATCAGTTCCGTCTTTGGAAGTGGATAGCATTTTCCATCTTCTGGAATTGTCTTGGGTCATCGTATTGCTGAGAAGAGGTAAGTTAATCATAGCGCTATCAGATACATATTAACTTTACTATGTACGTATCAATTCTTATGTCTCTGCTAAGAAATGCAAACCTATGACATTTAATCATAAATGTGAAAAATAAAAGACATTTTCACTTATTCCTAGACACTAAAGACTTTTAATAGATGCAAAAAACTTAAAGCAAACAAAAATATGTTTTGAGTATTAGTACAAATAGAATACAAGTGAATAAGTTTGTTAAGTGTCCTCTATCGTTATTTCTAGAAGCTAAGGTTAATGAGACAGAGCTTCGGATAGGTGCCGTATCTGAAATATCATCCTAGTTGATCTCAGAAGGCATTTAGGTGTCTTAATTGACAGAATACTAGACCTGGAATGAGGGAGAACTAAGTTGAAACCCTGTCTCAGTCACTTAGTAACTGTGTTATCTTGAGCCGATCTCAACCCTTGTGTGCCTTAGTTTCCTCAACTGTAAAATGGGAGTAATTAAAGCACCTACCACACAGGGTTATTATGAAGATCAAGTATGTTTTTTTGGGTAAGCTTTCAAGTAATACAGTATAAATATTGGTTATGAAAATTTTATGATCTAAGACCAGGAAACTACTCTTCCAAGAATAACCACAGCACACAAGACACCTAGAACACTAGGAAAAACAAACACACACACACAACTGACTTCCCAAGGATTCCCAGAAGAGAAATACGCTGGGATACAAGCCCGTCAGGGTAGGCTCCCAGGAATTCTGAGAATGTAGACACACTCTTTCTAGAAGCCAATGACTCACCGTGGTCTTTGTTCTCTTGAAAGCAATTGAAGTAACCACAATAGTGGCTGCTCTGTGACCCCCACCAAACTCTCTTCTCTTTCTTCTTTATGTTCCCTACAAAATTGTGCCCCTATACAGCCAAAATTGCTCTCAAAGCCCTTCAGAAGAGAGTGGCTTAGCACTGTCCCATGCCATCCGTAGTCCTGAATCAACTCAGCTCTTGGTTTATGCGGCTCTTGGCACTGGTGGTAACAGCTGGCAAGGGTTAATTTCAATTTTTTTATCTGTGGCAGATAGATTTATTATATGCATAAGGATTTTGTGATTTGGTAAGATTACCCATCATAGCCCTGTTTAATTAATATTTGCAGCTTCTGAATGGATTGCGAAGGATGAACCAGAACTCTTAACTGTCTGTTAGAACATGCTGGGCTGGGGAACAGTAAGCAGAGGAATCTACAAGTACAAGAAAAGGCACGCAAGCACTATAACTTCAGAGGGTGGTACCAGCTTCCGAGTCCAGGCACCCCATGACAACAGAAAGGCACACTGGAGATCAGAATGAGCATAAGCCAACAGAGTTTGTGTTAAGGAATTTCACCCCAAACAAGAGAAAGGGACTCAGACCAACCAGAAGAATGGGCAGGTAATAACATTTCAGGAGCAGGGAAACATCAGTACCATGTCTAAAACCAAGTGGGTTTGTGTCATTCTCCTCTTAGTATAGTACTTGGCATGTAGTAAGCATTTAATAAATATATAGTGATTGACTGAGAATGAATAATGAAAAAAGGATTTATTAAATGCTCAACATTGTTTGAATTCTGTGATAAATACTGGAGAGATATATGCAAAAAGGAACTGGTCCTTCCCCTCAAGGATGGTGCATTCCTGTTCAGCTGTTCTAATTGTGTCTGACTCTCCATGACTCTGTTTGGGGTTTTATTGGCAAAGATCCTGGAGTGGTCCATCATTTCCTTCTCATTTTACAGATAAGGAAACTGAGGCAAACATTCTTATATTCTAATATAATATTTTCTAATGGGGGAGATTATGCATATAAAGTGACCTGGGAAAGGAATTATGGTCTGTGATGGTGGGTGGACAGTCAATTAATTGGCATATCCTTTCCCAGAGGCAGTGGCAACATTGAAATTGATTACAGTCCTTGAAACAAAAGATAGAAAGAGGTTAATGCTTGTGTGTGGTATGCATGAGTCTAGGGTGTTCAGAGCTGAGTGGCTTGACTCCTCCGAGAGGCATGGTCTCTGGAAGTCTAGTTTGGAGGGTGGAACAAAGCAGAGATGGATAGCCAGGGTGAAGGTGAAGCTACATGACTCCATGGAATTCAGAGCTCAATAACTTAAAGTCTCTTACAAGTCAATTCCGGAGGATAGAGAAATATTACCAATAAGTTGGAAAAACAAGCAGGAAGTTGAGCTCCATTCAAGTAGATCCATGTACAAGGGGTTTTTAATCATAAATCAGGGACAGAGATTAGCTGCTTTCTGTCTTGCTCTCAGTCTCCCTGCCATGTGTGAAAGGGCTAGTAGAGTTAGCAGGGATAGGTTACGTGTACTGGGAGGCAGACAGGCCTTGTGTTATGACTCAGCACATGAATGGAGCAGTTGATTATGAAAGAAGGAGCTCCCTTTGTTGGAGGAGAGACGTGTTTGTTCTTCATTTTTGAAGAGGACCATGACCTCAGGGAAGGATGATATGACTTGCACTTGACTTTGATTTGAGTGGGGGAGGGCTGTGCAAGGTCACCAGCCTCACTTTCTCCTCCAGAGTCATCTGGGTCCAGTGGCCAGATATTCATCAGGATGACTGGAGATGGCCCAGGATGCAATGGGAGTCCTTGGCCCTTTTAGACTAAGGTCTTTACAGGTTCTCACTTTGAGTGAAGTAACACCGATTCAGAGAATAGGTCTTTTTATGAAGTGAGTTAAGGGATGGTCCCTTTAATTAAAAGAAAAATCAAATTGGGAGGGGAAGACCCTCAGGATTGCTGCTCAAAGAGAAACAGTTGCTGTTGACATTTACTCTGAGCCTAGAGGGCCCAAAATATAGTCATTAAGTAGAGCCTGGTCAGGGACCTATTGGGGTCCAATCTGTGACTTCTAGAATGAAACAGGTTTAAGGTTTGGTCATTAACTTAGCAGACAATGAGGGTTCCTAGAGGAAAGAAATTCAGCTTTTGTTGTATATTGTATGATACCTGGGAAAGTATCATTCTTACCTGGAAGACAAATATCTGAGGATGTTTTCATTCCATTCCTTTCTTTGTCTTTTACTCTATTAAGGGAGATATGACATACAAAAAAAAATATGATACAAGCAAAGTAGATAGGAACGAAGTGGGGACACGGAGAATAGGCAATAATGGCTATTTATTGTTAAGGGCTGTTCATAGGGGCAGTTACATGGTGCAGTGGATAGAGTGCAGGTCCTAGAGAGAGGAAGACATCATCCTGGAGACAGGAAGACCTCTTCCTGAGTTCCAGTTTGGCCTAAGAAAATTATTAGCTGTGTGGCCCTGGGAAAATCATTTAACCCTGTTTGCCTCAGTTTCCTCATCTGTAAAATGATTTGGAGAAGGAAATGGCAAACTGGTCTAGTATCTTGGCCAAGAAAACCCCAAATAGGATCATGAAGAGTCAGACATGACTGAAACAAGTGAACAACCACAAATTCATTGTATCTGTTAGGGAGCCTAGCATGAGGATTTCCTTGCCCATCGTTGGCCCTCAGCAAATATTTGTTAATGTATTGGCGGAAGGGGTGGTATTGAGCATTAGGGGTAGAGTGGGTGTCAAAGCTTGGCACTGAGATATTATGCAGCCCCTTGAATTTTAAAAGCTGTTTTGTAAGGACTAAGAAAATGAATAGAAATTGCAACCTGGTACAGTAGAAAGAGATTCATATTTTGGAGTCCGAAGACCTGGTTTCAAATGCTACTTCTGCCATTTCCTACCTGTGTGACCTGTATACCTCTCTGGGTCTCAGCTTCCTCATCTGTGAAAGCAGGATTGCTCTAGACCACCTCTGTGGTTCATTCTAGCTCTTAATTGCTGGATAATAACATGATCCTTAAATTTTAATAAAAGCTATATGACTTATTATAATTCAGTGTGAAGTGGCATAGTGTGGCTTATCTATGGTACAACAAATTGTCGATGGATTTGGTTCAGTGACTTGTGATCTTGGACCACTTTAACCCCTTGGATCCTAATTTATTAGACCATAAAATTTATTCCCAGTAAGATCTAAGTTCGTTGAGGGGAGGGATCATTTCATTTTTGTCTTTGTATCTCTAGTACCTAACACAGTGACTGGCTCAGATTAGGTTTTTGCTGAATTTAACTGATTTTAATTTAGAGCCTTCCTCATCTGTCAAATGAGTGCGTTACATCGGTTGATTTTTATAGTCCTTTTCTCCTGCGAATACACCATGGATCATCTCCGGAGCCCTCAGAGCTGGGTCTCTCTTTGCCACACGTACAATTGAAATTCCCAAATTTATATCGACTCACCCAGATCCCTACCTGACCCTACCATTTCTTTAAATTCACAACTAGACTTTATAAGCCCTACCACTGTATATTTTTTCTTTAGATCAACAGTTTGGTGATGAGAATGGGATTGATGCCTCAATAGAAATAAAATAAGAGAGAAAGACAGCCTCTGAGAGGGAAACAGTCATGAGTTGGGCTGTTGCTCTGTAGATTTTTTTTTAGCAAAAATAATTAAGAGAGTTTCTAAAAGTAATTAATATCAAGGTAGACAGTCTGGAAATAAGCACAGTGGTCAGATCTGAGACATTTTTTTCTGATGAAGACCTTGTGGCACCAGGAAAAACCAGAAGAGAAGAGGTTTAATGTTCTCTCTAATGTGTTGAAATTTTTATTCACCTAAGAAAAATGTCTCATGTAAAAGATAAACTGGAGTGTTTGAGACCACAAACACCATTCAAGTGAAGAGTTATTTGCGGGGCTAAAAGCCTGTGTTGTAATGTGTAAGTCTGATGTTCCTTCATAGATAGGACAATAGATCAGAGCGTGTGGGTGAGGGGGTGACGGTAGGAATTAGTAGCAGGAAAATGCATAGCAATTTGAGGCCAAGGGGAAAACTTTTTTTCTTAGGGACTGATTCCAAATTTTGTGTATTAAAAAGGCTAGCAGTTAATTCCTGTTTTTAAAAGGGCATTTCAGTACCATTGTTGGGACTTATCTACCCTAGGGTCTCATAAGACAGGGAAGCATTATTATCATTACTGGTAGAGGCATTATTAATATTAACAGCAATAATAAAACATTGTTATTCCTATTTCAGAGGGGAAGACACTGAAACAGAGACACTTAATGCCACAGCAGTAGCAGAGCAATCAATCAACAGTTGTTTATTAAGCAGTGAGGCAAGGAAAGCTGGCATGGGAGCTGGCCACCTCATGCTCTTTTGCTAAAGCACCCATTTCTAGGCAGTCTTGGAAAAATCTGGATAAGGTCTTTAGGAAGCAGAAAGAGGTGTGCTGGTGGTGAAGCAAAACCACCCCCCAAAAGGAACCAAGCTTCTCCTGTGTTCCAAAGCTCACATCAAAAGATTCAAGGGAGAGCATCCTAGGGATGGTTCAGAAATCCACTAACAGGAAAAAAAATCAGTTACATTCTTTGCTGTTTGGCATCTGGGTCCTTCAACAAAGAGCTGTGGATTCAAGGAATTCCAGAGCCTGAAAAACTGCTAAAATACCATCGAGCTCCAACCATAGCAAACGAAAGCTTACTGCCGAATATTCCCTTCTTTGCCGCCCTCCTCTTCATCTCTTTCTCTAGAAATAAAGTTCACGCAGGAGACTTAGCAATGCAGTGCCATGTGTATGGTTTTTGAAATAAGGAGCTAAGATAATTCTGCTTCAAAATACTCACTTTCTAGAAGAATACAAATGAAATACACTGTCCACCTTTCTACCTTTTAACTCTCAGTTCCTCCTCCTCTTTTCCCTTCCCTCTCCCTCTGTCCCTCTTCCTTCTTTCCTTCCTTTCTTCCTTCCCTCTTTCTTTCCTCCCACCCTCTCTCTCTACCTCTTTTACTCCCTTCCTTGAAATTTCTTCCTTCCTTCCTTCCTTCCTTCCTTCCTTCCTTCCTTCCTTCCTTCCTTCCTTCCTTCCTTCCTTCCTTCCTTCCTTCCCTCCTTTTCTCCTCCATTCTTTTCTTACTCCCTGTCTGTTCTCTTTTCTTTTCTCCATCCCTAATACTAAACACTCTCTACCTAATATTGACAAGTATAAATTTACAAAACAGAAGCATGAAAGGTGATTATTCTTATAAAAATAGTCTTCACTTTATAATCTGTATTGAGTTCTTCTAGTTCCTTAAGTGTTATAACAGTAATTGTATCTAACACAATGTCTCATGGTCTACATCTTGTATGTACATGGTTATCTGCATGTTGTCTCTTCCATTAGACTATGAGTTCCTTGAGGACAGGGATTGTTTCTTTTTGTCCCCCTAGCACTTAACACAGTGCTTGGCATGTATTAAGAGCCTACTAAATGCTTATTGACTTACTCCCTCGGGAGTTTTGAAACACTACATATGTTGTCTCATTTGAACCTCAAAATAACCCTGTGAGATGAGTATTATAGGGATTATTTCCATTTTACAGATGAGAAGATTGAAGTTTAGAAACCTACCTGTAATTTTACAGCTAATAAGTATTCTAAGTGGAAATAGAAGATGGTTCCTTCTGATTTAAAGTCTAGCACTCTCCCAACTACCTCCTATAAATGATTAATGATTAGACTGAGAAAGGCCATGAAACCATAGCTCTAGAGTTGGCATGGATCTCAAAGGTTATCCTCCCTCCCCACTCCCCATTTTGTGGGTAAGGTCTATGGACATTAAATACCTTGCTCAAGTTCAAACAGACTGAGCATCAGTGGTTAGATTTGAATCAAGATTTCTCCTTTCTCCTGAACCAGGGTGGGGAACCCATGCCCTCAAGGTCATATGTGGCCTCAGGGCTCCAGATTCCCCATCCCTGCACCTGAACCATTTTGTTTTTTAAAGGGATAGGTAGGAGGAAAAAACAATAGTGTTAGAACTCATTATCAAAGAAAGACCAATGCCAAATGAAAAATCAAATTCTCTAAGAGTTATTTACATCAATGAGAAAATGGTATTTGATGTACTAATATTTAATTTACATATGTTCTGCCACTCAGAATTCTGAGTTGGTGTGTAACATAGGACAGAACTTCCTTCCCTGGCTACCATTCCCTGTCCTTTCATATCCATTTTGTTAACTTTATCCCTTCTTCATCCCTCTTCATCTCTATTTTACATTTCCAGTTTAGTTTCTGCAACCCCCATTCATATATATATGTATTTATATACATGTTTTTCTTCCTAATAGAACTTATCCTTGAGGTAAGGGACTGTTTCATTTTTATATTTGTATTACCAACACCTAAAAGAATGCCAGGTACATAATAGATGCTTACTAAATATTTGTCGAACTCCATATGACTTTTTAGGGGGCACATCTGTTGCTTAAAATGAAATACACAATGCATGTTTAGGTAATTATGTATGAGAGGCCATGAAAGTAGTGAATAGATTTGTCTTGAGATTTTATCTGCAGAGAGACACTAAAAAGGAATACCTTTTATTTATTTTATTCTAAAGTTAAGAAATAAAACAAGCACTTTCATAACATAGTATAATAGACAAAAAGGTAATTGTGTGTGAAACTGCAAATCTGTTATGTACAACTTGACATTCCTTTTAAGAACTGGCCTGAAATGCAAGGACTTCTGTGTCACTTTGACACGTGTTGGCTATGTGGCCCCTGGGCAAGTCACACCCTCTTCACTGGACTAGGCAGCTCTTTAATTCCAAATTTCAGAGGAAGTGCCCTACTGCATTGGTCAAGGAGTTTCCTCTGCCTATGCAAATGAAATCATATATAATCCAAAAAACCAAAGTGATACATATACATTTGTGTCATTGGAGCTATGGGAATCTGAATTCATCCTGTATTTCCTATTAGATTGGAAACCATTTTAGGGTAGGGGGCTTGTCATCACAATCTCTCTGTCTCTCTCTCTCTCTCTCTGTCTCTCTCTGTCTCTGTCTCTCTCTCTCTCTGTCTCTGTCTCTCTCTCTCTCTGTCTCTCTCTCTCTGTCTCTTTCTCTCCCTCCCTCTCTCTCTCTTTTTCTTCTCTCTCTCTCTGTCTCTCTGTCTCTCTCTGTCTCTCTGTCTCTCTCTGTCTCTCTGTCTCTCTGTCTCTCTCTGTCTCTGTCTCTGTCTCTCTCTCTCTCTCTCTCTCTCTCTCTCTCTCTCTCTCTCTCTCTCTCTCTCTCTCTCCCTCTGTAATTCCTTCTCTTAATAATAAAGAGTACCCTAATTCCCAGATGAGTGATCTTCACACCTAGTTCCTCAATAAATGGTGAGAAGCAATTGACAGATTTTAGAGCCACTAAGCAGATCCACAATAATAATTCATTTTATAGTCATTTCCTGAAAGAAAAAAAGCTTATAAAATTACCCTGCTGCTGTCACCTTCATCCTCCTATGAGGTCATGTGCAGCTGGCATTTTCTTGGCAACTATACAATACAAACGTGCTGCCTTCTGTACATCTGCGTCCAATGTGGACTGCATCATACCTTTTAATTTTCATTTCCTGAATTAGGGTTCCTGACACTTTCTACCACCACTCTCTTTATTCTACTTCTCCTCCCACCCTACTTGCTCAGAGTAGGGCTGAAACACTGAAAAAAACAAAACGCAACGGGACTGAAAGGCTGGGAACAGAATGCAAGACCCCTAAATTGCAAAACTACAGTGTGATTGGCTCTGCCTAAGGCTTCTGCTATAGGATGCACTCCATTGCACTTCAGGGAAAAAAAAGAAATTCTTGCTGAGCTACTCTTTTAAAAACTGAACGCTTACCCGCTGTTCAGTCCTCCTAGCCAAATTCTAATGACTCTTTGCAAATAAAACAGGTGCAACCAAAAGTATCCAGGGACACAGGTATTTAAGATTTTACTCTGATTGAGAATCAGAGGAAACGTCTGAGGAACTGGGTCACAAGGTAAGGTGTAGAACTCTTTGGTCCTGCAAGATATTCAGTGCTAATACAGTGTGTGGAAACTGTATAAGAGGCTCATGTGAATCAGATCCTAGTTAGTCATTTGGACAACTCAGAGGGTTGGTTGTACAGAGTCTGAAGCGACATTATCTGGTTGGGAAGTTCCAATATTGAAAACGTAAATGTTGTTAATGCCTAAGCCCATGAGAGTGTATGGAACCAGCCGATGTTAGACTTTACATGTCAGTAAGGCCTCCAGACCTCAACCTGGTAAGGAACATAGAGTTCAGTAGCTCAATTAAATTAGGAGTTGTGCTAGGTTGGAAATGTTTAGAGGATATGATAATATCCTAATACTGAGTTAAATATGTAGAATGATCTTTTACACCTCACCTAAATGTTATTCCTAAATGAGGTAGTTGATGGGTGGATGGGGAGTGAATTAGCAAGTATATACATCTAGGTGGCCCAATGGATAATGCTCTGGACCTGGAATTAGGAGGATCTGAGTTGAATTCCTGCTTCAAACACTTACTAGCCATGTGACCCTGGGCAAGTCACTTAGCTTTTGTCTGCCCCAATTTCTTCATAGGTAAAATGGGGATAATACTGCACCTGCCTCCCAGGGAAGCTATGAGGGCCAAATGAGAGAATTTTTGTGAAGTGCAAAGGTTTAGCACACCTTTATTTTGTTTCAGTCCTGTCTGACTCTTTGTGACTCTATTTGGGGTTTTCTTGGCAAAGGTACTGGAATGATTTGCCATTTCCTTCTCCAGTTCGTTTTACAAATAAGGAAATTGAGGCAAACAAGTTTCAGTGACTTGCCCAGGATCACACAGCTAGTAAGTGTCTGAGACTGGATTTGAACTCAGGAGGATGAGTCCTCCTGATCCCAAGCTCCATACTCTATCCAATGTGCCACCTAGCTGTACCTGCCTCTGCAAACCTTGCAGCATTATATAAATGCTATGATTGATGCTGCTGCTGCTGCTGGGGTGGTGGTAAGTTATCTACTTTATAAGTTACTGAACTACTTTGTGATGTAACTTCCTGTTCTATGAAATAGAATATTTAATTAGGAAATATCATCAACGTGTTTTGAAACCCATGAAAGAAGTATATTGTGAAAAAAAAGCAAAAATTACAAAAACTAAGCAACCCATCAACCCTACCAGCATGGTATTTTCACCGTCCTAGAACTGATTGAGTTCAATAGAAAAAGCATTGGCCTGCATTTGGAGACCCATGTTCTAGCCCCAATTCTGGCACTAAACTGTTGTGTGGCTTTGGGTTCTCCACCAATCTGCATGTCCTTTCTTCATCTAGACAATGAAGGGGTTTAGGCTACATGATCTCTTAGATCTTTTCCAGCTCCAACACCCTACCAGCCTGAAAAACCATTCTGTGTATCAGTCTGGATTGCCTAGGTGCTATTGGGATGGGCCGTAAAACAGGAAAGGTGTACTCCGAAGCTGCTGCTGGAATGAGGGCTCTAAATTCTGAAGATGTGCACCCTGGGCTAGGGTGTCCTGGTGGCATAATTTTTCTACCTCGTGTTTCATTAGCTATGGGATTAGCTGAGTTACTGAAGTGCCTGATGAGAGCAGGATGTGTAGATTTTTCGGTAGGACTTGACACAATTGGATCTCTTACTGCTTCTGGTAACATTTGCATCTGACCTCAATTCAAATGAACCTTTTATTCTCTTTTACTCCTAATCTTGTTGTTTTGTGGCACATCTTTTATTATTTTGTATTTGCCTCAGAGTCCCTAACAAAGTGCTTTGCACAGAGAAAATGCTTAATAAAAATTTCTTACTTCCTAGTGGTCCTGCCAAGGTTTCTTATGGTTAAAGCCATCTCCTCTCTTCTCAGCTATTTTCCCCCCTTCCCACTCATTTCATCTCAATCAGATAATAATTATTGATAAAATACCTGCTATGTGTCTACAAGAATGATTTCTATTTCTTCCAAGTACCTAGAGGCAATGAGAAGATATGGAGGGAGTGTTTTTCAAATAACAGCTCTGCAAGTTCCTATTTTTGGGACCTTAAATAAATGGCTTTCATTCTCTGGGCCTCAGTTTCCTAAGCTATGAAATGCTGGGGTTGTATCCCATGAATTCTAAGTTTACATCCAGTTTTAAACCTATGCATTCAGGTAGGAGCTGTGGGACCCTAGGCAAATCACGTAACCTCAGCCTTACTTTCCTCAACTATAAAAGGAGGATAATAACAGAACTTACCTCCTAAGGTGAAGAACTTAGCTCCGTTGTGAAAATCAAATGAGATAATATTTGTAAAGTGCTTTGTAGATCTTAGAACTCTCTATCAACAATACTATTATATCATTATTACTGATAATAATTTAGTGATAATATTTAATTAGAGGAATAGCCTTTTCACCTGAAAATATTCCCACATGTGCAATTTTAAAAAATTTGATAAACATTTATTAAGCATTTATTATCTATTTGACTGTAACACTCCTCTTGGTGAATCCACCTGTGGAGGCAGCTACTCTAAAGAAAGAAATGGATAGAAAAAGATATTAATTTACTGATTCCCTCAATCATGCTATTTCATGTAATTTTGGGTCATTTTATGAATTCAGACTGCAGGGGTGGAAAACCTGCAGACCTGAATCCAAACTGTGGAGTCTGAGGACCTAGAGGGCCACATGTTCCCCACTTGTGCATCAGTCACTGACCTTCTTGGCATAGGACTGACCTTCTTGCTATAGGATGGTCTGGTCTTCTACCATATGTTAAGGGATGGAGGAAGCTCCTTGAGTGGGGGCTCCCTTCTGTGAAATCACAAGTGCAGTCCAAATAGAGAAGGGGACAGTGAGAGAAGGGGTTGGAAGAAAAGAAGGGTCAATGAGATGGAGTCCTGATATCACTGGATCTAAACCATGAGGAGGTTATGATTCCTGGTTTATGCAATCAAAAAAGAATCATGTAGATTCTGGTCCCATAGCTAACTTATTTGATCATATGAATTCTCCTCCCCTCAGTTTTCTCATCTGTAAAAGGGGATAATATCATTTGTATTCAATTCTCATAGGTTCTGGAGTTGGAAAGGACCTTATAATTTAAATACGTCACTTCCTTCATTTAACAGATGAGGAAATGTGAGCAGAGAGAGTTGAAGTGACTTGTCCAACATCTCATGTTAGTAAGTAGCAAAGCCTGTATTTGAAGCCAGACTTCCTTGGATCCCACCTAGCTGAGAGGGTTCTCCTCTTCCTTAAATTTTCCTAGAGGACTTTGCTTGCCTATTCACTTGGTCCCAGTCAGTACCTGCCTTGTATTTACTTAGCTGTGTACAAATGATATACCCTCTCCCTTACTATAAGCCACCTGAGGGCCAGAAGCATTTTATTTTTGACTCTGTAGCCCCAGCACCGAACACAGGGCCTTGAACATAGTAGGTGATTGATAAATATTTATTACATGGAGTTAAAGGAGAACTGGGATTTGAACCCAGTATCCTTTTACTCCAAGTCCAATGCTCTCTCCATTCTGCCCTGCTCTCACATAGTTGTTTTAAGGCAATAACTGACAGGAATAATTAATGAAGGCTTGTGTGGAGCACTTAAAAACTATAGGGCTACATAAATATGAGGAAATAATGAGGAGGAGAGAAGCAGCCACCTAGACACTTAATATACTCAGCATCCCTTCATACCATAGCAACCGACGTTATTTTTCTACTGGTTGTCACTGCTTTGTTCTATTTCCACATGTTATGAATTTATATGCTTACATTTTTCAATGTAGTTTGGTAAAAACTAGAAAAATAGCATTTTTTTATCTTTCCTCCTTCCTTACTTCTACCTTCCTTCCCTCTCCTTTCTCTTGTTTTTTTCTTTCCCTCCTTTTTTCCTTCTCTTTTTCCTCTCTCCATCATTCCTTCCTTCCCTTCCTTCCTTCCTTCCTTCCTTCCTTCCTTCCTTCCTTCCTTCCTTCCTTCCTTCCTTCCTTCCTTCCTTCCTTCCTTCCTTCCTTCCTTCCTTCCTTCCTACTTCTGTCTACCTTTAGGGTTTTCCAATCTGCCCATAAAAATTTGCTCCAGGGTGAAGTTCAGCAAATGAGATCTCAGCCTTGTGTGGGTATTTTGTACCAAATTTCAAAACGGATTGAGAGCTGGGTTCATTGTGGATGGTATCATAAATAAAATTATAAACCTTAGAGCAAAAATCCTTTCGTATATTGACTGGCTACAAGATTATTTAGCACAACTTAGTTCTAGTGCATAAATGGCATAAAAATCCACGAGTGGGATTTGGTAGTTTCCACAACTTAGAAGGCATTTATAAAGGCTTATTCCTACAACAGCTAAGTCTTATGCCTAATTTTTTTTACTATAAATAAATATTCAATCCATTTACATTGAAGTGAGAGGGAAAAAGTTCCTTTGAATAAGGGTAGGAAGTGTTCTCTTCTGTTCACTTATTTATGTTTTAATTGCTTTAATCAACATCATCTTGTCCTGGTTTTCATGGTGGAAGGAAGAGATAGCAGAGAGGTCCATGGTAAGCCATTCATAGGCATCTTGAGGGGTGAGGGTTGGCAGCTGTTAAACTTTCTCTCGCCTTCTTAGTAGATCTTACAGAACCTAGGGGAGAAAGAGAAAGAGGACAACAACCTTAACACCTCCTCCCACCCCGCCAAGAGGTCTATGAGAAGCATATCATGGAACTCTCTGTTGTGACTGCTTTTCTCACCGTGTAAACCAAGACAATTTTGATTGAACATACCATTCATATTCTTAGGGTTATAGCCAAATATTGCCTTATGTTGAGCTAGCAAATTCCTTTTGTCTGAAGCTGCTTTAAGGCTTCAAGGCATTCCTGTGATTAAGGGAGGACACACAAATTTGATTTTCTATTCTAAAGATAGGAATGAGAGAGACAGAGAGAGACAGAAAGAGACAGAGAGAGACAAAGACAGAGAGACAGAGACAAACAGAGACATAGAGACAGAGACAGAGAGGGAGAGAGAGAGACAGAGAGAGAGACAGAGAGACAGAGAGAGAGATGGAGGGAGACAGAGACAGAGAGAGACACACAGAGATAGAGAGAGCTCATTGAAAGGAAATTGGAATTTAAAGTGGCAATCATATCTAAGTAAGAGAGTCTTGTAAGTTTTGTAAGAGCAAAAAATTCCAGCTCACTTTGGCCAATCATATATATATATATATATATATATATATATATATATATATATATATATATTATTGAATAATTTTCTTTCTGTCACATCTTAGCAGGTGATGCCTATGAAGGTTATTTTCAAAGTTAGGGAATATTTTCAGTGCATCTATCTTTTGAAATTGGGTTTTCATCCCCTTTCCCCTTGCCTCTTCGGCTGCTTTTTTGGCTATCATTATACAGATATTCAGGACTATTTTGGTCATTCTTATCAAGGGCATGAGAGAGTCTTTTTTTAAATTTTGGTTTAATCTAATAAGCTGCCATTCAACCCAAGCACCTAGCATATTTATCACAGTTCTTCAGGTACTTCAGGAAATCTACCAAGAGTAATTTTATTCCTTCTGAAATGATTTCCGAAAACCATTATAACATCATTCTTCTCTTGCCCTAGTTCAGCAGTTGATGAAGATAATTAATGTCAAAAATGACTTTTCTTCTTTGTTATCATCCACTTTTCCTTAAAATGCATTTTCATTTTTCACCTTTGTACTTGTCTGCTTATCATGTGGTAAGAGATATTATATAATGTTGGATTATACATAGAGAGGCAGTGTGGAGTAGTCAATAGAGGGTCAGCCTTGGGATCAGAAGAAACAGGTTGAAATTCTGTCTCTGACACATACTAAATGTGGGATCATGAATCAGTCACTTAACTATTCCATGACCCAGGCAGCTCTCAAATATTGTAAGAGATTAGGTAAAGATCTGTATAAGAATTGTTCATAGTGGGAGTTCTCTACACCAATAAAATCATAGATTCAGACACTCCCTATCTCCTTTCCCCTAAAATATTCAGTTAGCTTTGCAACTAGGTGTCAAAGTCGGCAAGTGTAACTCTGACTTGGAGTCAGAGAGACCTAAATTCAAATCAAGATGCCTACCTCCATGACCTTGGGCAAGTCATTATCTTATCTCAGCTTCAGTTTTCTCATCAATAAAATAGGAAATACAGTAATACTTTATAAATGTTCAACTGAGGTTCAAATGAGATAATACATGGATAATGTTATATATAAGTATTAGCTATTACTAATATTAAGAGAAAGATGATGGTGGTCTTTTAAAAATTAATATTTTATTTTTCCCAACTACATGTAGAAATCATTTAACATTTAAAAAATTTTTGAGTCCTAAATTCTCTCCTTTCCTCCCTCATTTTCTCCCCTCATTGAGAAGGCAAACAATTTGATGTGGATTGTATGTGTGCAGTCATGCAAAATGTATTTCAATGTTAGTCATGTCGTGGAAAAAAAAAAAAACAGACCAAAAACCCCCAGGAAAGATAAAGAAAGAAAAGAAAAAGTGTGTTTCAATCTGCATTTGGACTCTATCGGTTCTTTCTCTAGGGATGGATAGCATTTTTCATTATAAGTCCTTTAGAATTGTCTTGGATCATTGTATAACTGAGAGTAGCTAAGTCATTCACAGTTTGCTGTGATTCTTTTTTTTTTAACCAAAGCTTTGATTTCATAGGAATTCTTCCTAAGAGTTGTCTTCTTACAATGCAAACCTTTATCTTCTGTGAAATTGATAGGCTTAGAGAGTTGCTTGAGGATATTGAGAAGCAAAGTGACTTATCCAAGATTACACAGCTAGTGTGTGACAGTGGTAAAACTCAAACCCAGATCCTCTTAACTCCAAGACCAGTCCTCTATCCAATATGTTGCCTCTTGATTATCTCCATAATCCTAAGGAAGCAGAGATGATTACACTCTTGGGCACATCAGGCTCGTACTCGGTGCTTGTCCATAGTCATAATAAAGAAAAAGCACAATCACTGATAAGCATGAATTGTATTTGGTACAATTTGATTAGTATTGTGATATCTTGATTAAGGAATCTGGCAGTCTTTTTGAAAAGCAGCATTCCATTTCAGCCTCGGGATACATGTAGGATGAATCCAAAGCTCTTTGCTTTTTTAATCTATTTTTATCTATCCTCCTGTTGATGTTATCCAACCCCTCATTACTCCCCATCCCCCACTAGCAATCTCCCTCTTCCCCTTTTCAGTGTGCTGTTTTTCTCTCCTATGGTTATAAATGCCTTCACACATCATTCAGTGGAAGTGGTAAGAGAGTAGGTGGTAATGGTATAAATAGATCAATCCTCTGAACTCCCCTCTCACTTCTTAAGGTATTACAGATTGGGTGTGAGAATAGGGGTGTATAATGGAGAAGCACTGGCAGAGGGCAGGATGGCACTTCACCTTTCCTTTCTCCCTATTAGTGTATCCATATGGTGCCTATACTTGCTGTGCACTTAGTTAACCATCCACTAATCCTGTCATGATTATCATTGGTTAGGTAAAAAGTGAGTACTTTCTAATGAATGGATGGCATGGCATGGTTTACCCAGCAGGCTTTATCTGAGTAGGGAATCCCTCGAAGACTGGAATAGAGAAAACCTGTTTCTAACTCTTTCTAACAGCAGGCATATATAAAGCTAACCCATGTATAATACATATATGAACACAAACTCAGACAATATTCACCATCCCCTATGAGTGATCATCATACCAAAAGTTCTGTTTACATGGACAAAACAGGAGAAAAATACTAAAAGGACTTGGATTCTCTAATTTAATGAAACTCTGTATGTGTAGTTCTGAAGATAAATATCAAACATCAACCAAACCAATGTAAATTATGTAAACATTCAATTTAAGTTGGTTATATGCATTTTATATGGGTTTCTTTGTGTTAATTATAGCCCAGTCAATGAGATCCCATGATTTCCAAGTTACTTGACTCTATTTCAGTATCTTCCTCACTTTATATCCACATAGAATGGGGAGGGCATGCTCAAGGGCAGGGTTGGCTTATTTTTGCCTTTGTATTTCTAATACTTTGCCCATGGTATTGCATGTAATAAATGATTATCTAATTGAATTGAATTGGAAAGAAAATCTGGTTACATTCTAAAAAGTCTACAACCACATCAAAGTCTATATCAAATCCATACTACTACTTTCTCTGAAAAGTCGTGATGGTTGATTATTGTCCTTGCTAACTGATTTTCCACACTATATCTCCCTTCCCTGGCCACACTCTTAAATGTTATTTCCCCCATTAGAATAAGATCTCCTCAAAGACAGGGATTGTCTTGATTTTGTATTTATTTCTCCAGTGCTTAGTACAATGCTTGTCACATAGAAAATGCATTTCATCCTTCCATTCAATCAGCAAAGACATGTCGTATATTACCATTCCACTATCCACTCTTGTCCCCTTAAAGGAAATATAATTATGTTAATATTTGTAAGTCTACTTTTTAATGCAGAATTCTGAAACTATTTTTTTTTCAGATTTAATTCTTAGGTCTGGAGCTTAAGGTCACTTTCTTTGATGTCAACTGGCTTAACAAAAAAAGTAGACCCTCTCATGATTCAGACTGGAAAAAACTTTGGTACCTTTTTCCTGAGGCACACCTTGTAGGATCAG
Source organism: Bettongia penicillata ogilbyi (assembly GCA_023548195.1). Lineage (NCBI taxonomy): Eukaryota > Metazoa > Chordata > Mammalia > Diprotodontia > Potoroidae > Bettongia > Bettongia penicillata. The sequence goes on along the minus strand of JAJHZJ010000203.1, from coordinate 1,573,356 downwards.
TCCAAGCTACCATGCCAATATGCCAAACACAATGTTGTTTATTTGATTTTATGGTATTTAGGAATTCTGGAATGGCAAGAAATCAGTGCATCCTCTCTGCCCCTCCCCCTGTATCTGTAAGAATGAGTAAACAAACGAAATAGTTCACAAAATCATTCTTTGCCATCAACCTAGTCTCCTGTTGTTTTTGAATATGAAAATACATCCAAATTCCCTGCTGCAGGCAGCTGTTGGGATAAATTAATTCCCCCTTTCCCATCCTTCCACATCTGGGTTTTGGGAGTTGCCATGTCCTCATGAGGTAAAATGTCAATCTGTGTAATGATGCCCCCCCCACCCCATGAAAACACTGATTTTAATATTTAAAAGGTTCGTATAATTGTAAATTAGGCAGTGCCACCCAATATCATAACATACTTCATGAGAAAAAGATGCTAAATTTACTTGACCTACTTTCATCTTCATGTTTAGGAAACAGCGTAGAAGAAGTAAACAGAGTAGTTGTGCCGCATGCAGGAGATGATTATTGTTTGAATTTATGATTCATGCCTTGAGCAAAATTTTGTTTGTGGCCTCATTTGCAACCATAATTTACAACTTTACTAGGGATATACTGTGTATTTGGGAGGTAATATATCAGACTTGCTTTGTACTGGAACGGTTTTCTAGCTTTGGGTATAGTATTTTCTGTGTTTCTGTTAGCTATAAAATTTCTAGGCATAACATTTATTGTAGCAAATATGGAAATTTTAAAAAAATTGTATCCCCCTTAGGAATGTCTTATTGTATTTATATGCTTATTATAGCTAAATCTAACTAGTATTTAAAGGAGTTGTTAATCCTGCAACTATCTGGTTGAGAAGGCAGGAGAAAATTAACCTTTTCGGTTTTGTGCAATATGCAGGATGGATCATTTAAAGTTGGGGTTCCACGCCCCTCCCGTGCTAGAAACTAATAGATTTGATAAGGCCAAGACACAAGGTTTGTGGCTTGTTTTATTTTTACATGCAAAGATGTTTTTCTTTCCATAGCATGCCATAAGTAGGTTATAATACTGAGAAATGGGATTTTACTATTCTCTTTGATCTAAGAGTTTCCCAGAGCAAAGGCTGGAAATTTCATTGTTCTTTCTAGCTTTAATTGTCCTAAGTGAAACATTAGGAAATGCATTGAGTGTTTAAAAAAAAGTCTAGGACACATTGCCGAGATTGGTAGCAAGATTTTTAAATAATATTCTTTTGCATGTCTTATCATGTAATTCTTGTGAATATCTATCTTGCCCAAAAATATGGGTGAATTGTAAATTTAGGGCAATAGTTTATTCCTCTAAGTAAATATGTGTGTGTGTGTGCGTGTGTAAGAATTTGAAGATAGCGATCTCAGAAGTACAAACTAAAATATCTAAATCAAAATTGGAGGCTACCACTATTTTAAAAAATGTTAATTGCAAAATCAAGTTGAATCAGTAGCAAATATCTCATTAAATTACTGCTAAATAATAAAGCATTGGCACCTTACCTCCTCTCAGTTAGTGATGAAGGAAGTTTTATAACTGAGGGCGATGTAAATTAAAAAAAAAATTAAAGAAACTTGGGTTTAACATGCTTGAGGCTTACATAGTTACTTCTGCTTAGGATTCTGGGATTTAGACCTTAACCCTAAAAATTATCTGAACTAACCCTCTCAGTTTATAAAACAGAAAACTGTGGCCCAGAGAAAGGAAGAGACTTGCCCAAGGTCACACAAGTAATAAGTAGCAGAAGTCAGATTCAACACTCCTCACCTCCTTTTGATTACAGATCTAGTTTTCTTTCCATTGTACCTTATATAGATTAACCCTCGTTCCCTTCACTAAGGACTTGACAATACTTCTGATGTATAAAAAAATTTATGGTTCCCTAATAATCCTACTGGAAAATTAAATGATGTCTTTTATTTCTGGGACAATATGATCAGTCATTACAGAAGGGTTACCTAGAACTGAGATTAAAAAAAATGCTTTGAACATTATTTAGATGCACCCTCCATATTCCTTTTCCAGTAATAATTACCTCAGCTGGCACAAATAACCACTGCAATTTTCTTAATACAGAGGAGAGCCAGGCAACACTCTCTTGACTGATGACAAAGTTTAAATGCCCAAGGTCAGAGGGTAAACCGTTGTGATTTCCCTAAGTATTTTGAATGCTATGGGCCTTATGTAATCATTTTAATGTGAGGAGCAGGCCATGCTCTGCTGCTCTTTGCATATACTGTAAAGGAGGGAAAGAAAAGACTTAAACCCGAAATAGCTTAGCTTTAATTGAGCAAAGAGATTCACATGTGAGCTGAACTTGCGGCTTTTCTAATTCCTATAGACAGCTTCGGTTGTTGTGGGATGATCCTAATTAAATTATGCAAGAGCAGTGAACTAGCTAAGCGCCTTCAGATCACCTGGTGAATTAACCCTTAGTGAACATCTGCACTGGGGTTCCAGGTCCCCCACAACAACCCACGTTTTTCATTGTTCTTAGAGAAGAATCCGAGAATTCAGAAGCCGGCATGGAGCGTTTAGGACTGTAGGTGGCAGCATTGTCAGGTTTTGCAGCCTGGTAGCAGCGAGTTAGTCTATTTCTTTTCTGGTCTCTTTCCCCGGCTTCTTAACATTTTCCTCCTTGCTATCTATCAGGCCCCAGCCAACATCATTACCCACTCATGTCAGGTAAAGCTTAAAAAGTAGAAGAAATGTCATAGCCAAAAAATTAGGCTTTATTCACTGTGGGAGGTGTTTTTGTTACATTTCTGATGTGATACATTTGTAATTCTGACCAGAGATACTGTTAACAGGGGGAGGTGGGTGGAGGTGTTCCTGGGCTAGGTGGGCGTTACCCCATTGCCATCTACAGGCTTCAAGAAGGGCACTTTACAAAGCAGAGTGCCAGGAAGGAGCATGGCAGTGTGGGGATATAATTAATTCAACTGCAGCAGACCTGCTCCATTCATCTGGACAGAGTGAGAAAAGTCTATTGAATGCCTAATAAAGCAACTACCCTTTTAAAGGGGAAGGCTATAAAGGTGATGGCATTCACTTCTGACCACTTTTTCTTTCTTATAAATCTTCATTGTATTTTGCTCCTTATAGAGGGGCACTTTTGAGAGGCAGCACGGTGTTGTAGATAGAGGAAAACTTGGGTTTATAATCCTACCTTAGACTTTAACTAGCTGTTTAACTCTAGACAAGTCCCTTAACTTGACTGTATCTCAGTTTCCTCATCTGTAAAATGAAGAAGTTGAACTCTAAGGTTCTTTTCCAGCTCTGAATCTATGGTCCTATGGTCTGTTTAACCAGTTCAATTGAATGACGAATCCTGGGTTTAGACAATTGTAGGACGCTAAAAAAGAAATGCTAAATTTAGCACCAGCAGACCTGGGTTCAATTTTCTGAGCTGGTGTTTGCTACCTAAATGACCTTGGACAAGTCAACCCTCTCTTGTAGCCCTCAGTTGCCTTATTAATATACAGATTGGGCTAGATGACTTCTAGGGTTCCTTCCAGTTCTGTGGAATAAAAAATAGATAACTGAATCATAGATCTAGCGCTGGAGGAGCCCTGATAATTCATCTCCTGCAGCATCCTTATTTTGGGGAAGCTGAAACTGAAAGATCAAATGATTTGCATTTTGCTGCACAGCTAGGAAGTGTCTAAGGCAAGATATGAATCTAGATTTTCCTGACTTGAAACTCAGTTCTCTTTCCATTATATTGCACTGACTCTAATTTTCCTCTTTTGTTACAAATAGAAAATTTTTAATATAAAAAATATTGGCCTGGGAGAGACAGTGTGGCATTCTAGAAATCAAGTTTTTCCTCAGACATCCATTGCCTGGGTGACCATGATCAAGTTATGTAACCCTCTCTATGCTCAAAAGGTATAATTTACAGAGAAGTGGCATCCATAAGGAGATTCTATCCCGAGATATCACAAGTTTGGAGTGAATGAATATGTAACAAACAAATAAAGGTCCGAGTAAGGCATGATTTGAAAGGTCCTTTTCAATGGGGGATAGGAATGTGCCCTCCAAAAGTGTTATGTGATTATGAAACTATGTCTTATGGATTCCATGGGTTATGAGGTTGCACAAAAAAACCCACAGACTGGTCCTGGAGTCTTTTTTTAGGCAATACTGACAGAGTCAGTCACGGAAGTTAGACTTGAGAAACTTGTAGGGGCGATAATGACTTGTTTTAGCTTTAGCTTGAGTTTACTTGCTGACTGAGCAGTGGCTGCTGCGGGAGGCCTCCTATGAGGTCTTCTGTTAACTGAACCCTGGGGGAAATAGATTCTGAAGTCCAGATTGACAAAATTGTTTAAGTATTATGGAAAATATAAACCAAAATTGTTTCCTCAATAAATATAATTAGCTGTATATAGTGCAGCTTCAGGAGCAAGCACTGATGTTGGGACCAGCTCTTTAAATAAAATAGGACCTCTGTGGTCTCTGGAGGGAACACGCATAAAGCAAAGTAAATGATTTTCTGTCAACACTAAGTAGACAGGTGCTTACACTGAACAGCATTCTAATATGTCTCTGAATATTTATGTCTTCTTTTTCGAATGCAGCGCCCATGAATGTCACAGCTGTCAAACGTCTGTACACAAGAAGATAAAAAATGAAATTAATAAAAGGCAGATCAACATTTCATTTGTTTGGAACACTTTTCTTCCTCTGCTTCTTTTGGGAGGGGGGTTCAAGAGCATTTTGGTGTTTTGGCATGTCTGCATTTTCGAAAAGGCCAAAGGAAATGCAAATTGATTGGGTGCATTTTGAGGCTGGCACCGAGGCCTGTCTTAGTATTTAAATACCAAAATAATCGATAGAATTAATGACTGAGAGCACCAGGGTTTGAAGAGTTTCTGCTAGCTATTTCCTCTGTCCATGTGATTGGTTTGCTAGGGTGCCATGAACGAAATTCTGACAGGTTGTCACTGCCCCTGACCTGCAACTCAAGTTTGTGAGGTGAGAAGCTCTTAAATCTTTCTGTCCCTGAAACTCCAAGTTTCACTCAGTAAAGCTGGTGCCAAGATCAGTCATTCATTGTGTATCCTCTGAGTCTTAGGACACCTAACTTTTAACTGCAAAAGTGACTATATAGAGTTATATTGGATTAAAGCCTTCCAACACAGAAAAGTTCACGTAGTTATTAGAATACTTCTGGTAGCCACTAACGGTAATTGCCAAGGCCATCTGTAAACAAGGGTACACGTTAAGATGGCCTCAGCAGTCATTTTCTAGGCATAAATTGGTTAAGAGTAAGTTTCAGTGTGTCTGGATGCTATTAATGCCAGTTAGTTCACAAATGGCCTGGAAATAAAATGCAGTGGAAATAGACATTTAAGCTTCTACCCCAGAAATGTAGGATATTGACCTCAGATTGGCTGAATCTTTTGGATACAAATGTTAAGATATTAATGACCACTCTAGCACACTTAGTGATGCAAAAACTCTTCTGGGTCACCTTTGAAGCAGATATCTCATGACTGGGCATATATTTACAGAAGTCAAAGACAGAAACAAATGTCCCATATGTAGCCAACTTTTGGAGGCTCGAAAGAACTAGAAATAAAAGTGGATGTCCATTGATTAGCAAATGGCAGAACAAATTTATGTGGATATACTATATGTGTGGATATAACATATATGTATAAATATAAAAATAAATATATATGTATAAATATAAATATATGGATATAATGGAATATTATTAGAAATGATGAATATGAGGAAAGGGAAGAGAAATATGAAGATACATACAAACTGATAAATTGGACTAGGAAAATGGTATACACAATGACTACAAGTATTATCCCTGAAAAAGAACAATATTGATACTATATATTCGTCATGGCTAGTCTTGACTTGAAAAGAAAGGAGGAAATGCTTTCTTTTTGTAGTATAGGTTGGAGTAGGCAGGAAGTGAGTATGTCTATGGGTGTGGAATGTTGCATATACTATGGGATTTAGTATGTTTGAAAATGACTAAAATTAAAACAACAGATACCAATAAGGATTTTTAAAAACACAGAAAAAAAAAGAAATTTCTGTTTCTGTATATATTTTCTGAGGAGAAAATTATTGATAGAATAAATATTCCTTTCTTAAAGTGTTCAGTTTGGTCAGAACTGAAATGTAGTACCTGAATTTGGGGGAATTGGTTATTAACGTATTAATAACTGTGGGTTGGAATCAGTGGAATTCGTGTTTATTTTAAAAGATAACATCTCAGTTTTTTTCATGTTGATTTCACAGACTGGGTTCTTTGGATTCTCTTCTCATTTAAAAAAGCTTTAGAAAAATCTATAGTCTCAGTTTTGAATAGAAATATTCCTGTATGTTTTAGGGAAAATTCATTCAGTAAATTCGGAGAATATGGTGCAAAAAAAATCGAAATAGTTTAGGTTTAGAGTTCAGCAAATTAATGTGGTTTATTTTACCAGACTGTAAACGTCAAAAAGTCAGGGACTATGTCTTATCTAAACTGTGTATTTTCCCCTAGGGCACAACACAGTGTTTAGCATACTGTAGGTGCTTAATAAATGTTTTTTATTCATTATGACTTTTGGTATAGGATGTTCATACTCCTGTTATTAAAATTCTGTCATTAATATTTATTGGATAAAAATGAACTAATCAGTCAATTAAGTTCTTATCTATAAATTGGGAAGGAGAGTATTTTTGGGAGGACAAAATATTTGAAAATACTTTGCAACTATGAAATCTCATGTTTATTTAATTTTTATTATTTATTAATAATAATTCATTATTAAATAATAATTTATTAATTATTTAATATTAATATTTATTTATTAAGTAACTTCTTTGTGCAAGTCATGGTACTGGGCACTGGGGATAGAGAAATATTAACTCCAAGTTTCATAATATAAAATCTTACAGTTTTAGGTTTGCAAAACATTTTTCCTTATAACAACACTGTGAGATCCTTACCCTCTAGAAGCTTATAATCTAGTAGTAGAAGGGAAGAGAAAAGGCATTGATTAAGTGCCTACTATGTGTCACACTGTTTACAAATATGATCTCACTGAATTCTCACAACAACCTTGTGAGATAGGTATATTTTTCTTATTTTCTGGTTGAGCAAACTGAGACAAATAGATGAAGTGACTCACCTAGGGTCACACAGACAGTAAATATCTAAGGATAGATTTGAACTTAAGTCTTCCTGACTCCAGCATCGGTACTCCATCCACTGTGTCACCAGCTGCCTCAACTTAGAAATATGAAAAAATGTGATACCAATCAAGATATAATAAGTAAATGAGAGAAGTCCTCAGCTGGGAAATATTATGGGTTTTGTGGAGGAGATGGTGCCTGAGCTAGATGGCTTTTGAATCAAAAAGGAATTTAAACAGGTAGAGATCCCATAAACAGTGCATTCTAGGGGTTGAGGATTCTGTGAGGAAAGGCAGGAAGTTGAGAGAGGGCAGTATGAGCCCTAAGTGCTTAGTACCGAGGATTTTTTGGTGTGTGATATTTTCCACTATCTATGCAAGCTGTTCACAAAGCCTACAGGCCATTACTAGCAGTTCAGTTGGAAGTTCACTTTTCAGATCATTTCCATCTGTTCTTAATCAGGTAACGATGATTAGCAGGAGAAAATAGATGATTAAAATGCCCCAAACCCTTGCTGATACAAACACACAGTCACAAAATTGGACAAACACACAAAACAATTTTGGGTCAATAAATACATGTAAGCAGGAGGAGAGGAAGATAAAATTCATTCAGTGACAAACTTTTTCTTTCAGTGAGCTATAATAAAACAGAATTCATCGGACTGATGGTTTGAAGCATTTCAGACCAACAGAGTTTGTGAAAACAGTCTGAAAGTCTGTGAAAGCAGGCAGGAAGAGTGGTCACTAGCACAGAGGAGGAGGGCTGGAACTGAAGAATTTTTTATTTTAAAGTAGAAAGTTAATGAGCAGACTATTTCATTCTTTTTCAACTTATTGTAGTGGATAGGGAATTAACTTTGAAGTCAAGAAGATGTGGGTTTAGGTCTCCTATCTGACATAATAGCTACAGCAGCAATAATAATGCTAGCCATTTTCAGGTTTAGAAGGTACTCTACAAATATTACTTCATTTCAGCTTCATGCCAACCCTGAGAGGTCTTTATTATTAGATAGGAAGCTAGCATCATTATTCCTATTTTTCACATGGGGAAACTGAGGCCAAGAGGCTAAATGACTTGTCCAAGGTCACACAACTACAAGTATCTGAGTCAGCATTTGACCTCAGCTCTTCCTGACTCCAGGACTAGACATACATACTGTATGTGTCTATATATGTAACCCTGGGAGATCACAGACTCTCAGGTAATTGACTCTTTAAGTCTATAAATTGAATACCAGAAGATGTGTATGAAATTGCAGACTAGTCCCCTCCCCTTGTTGAACTTTACTTTTGACAGAGTAAAAAAAAGATAGAACCATAAAAAAAGAATAGGAAAGGTTTCTGAACACACACAAACATTCATGTGGAGCAATTACAAAGGAGGAAACTGGGAAGAACATACATTGATTTATATTCATCAAAAGTGGGAGAAAAATAATGTTTCTGGTATATGTGTATTTTTTAAAAAAAATTATTTTATTTTTAATTTCTGGAATATATTTCCACAAGATAGTACAATAAGAGAAATGATTGCACATGAAACTGCAAATCTACTATGCTCACCTTGCAATATAACAAAATTATCACGTAAATTCTTTTTGCTTTTTTTTCTTCCCTATCCTCCTTCCCCCACCCTCTACCCTGCCCTAGAAATGGTAGATATGATGTGCATTTTAAGGCTGTCTTGTTCAGATACATTCAACAGTGACCGACTTATGGTAGAATTTTTTATACCTTTTAAGCGTTAAATACATAGAAGGAAAGAAAAAAAAGTGTCTTTCCTACATGGGACTGAAGAAGATATTAAAGATCTCAAAATTGTAAGCTGTTCTGTATTTGTTTTTTTTAATCTATCAAATGCCCGCTATTCTTAAACAGAATATATTTTTCTATGATGAATGAATGAATGAATGATAAAAAAAATATTTATTAAGTGCTCACTATGTTCCAGAACTGTGCTTAAGTTTGGGGGTTGAGAGGCAAGATAAATTACAAGGAAACAAGACTCCTTGCCCACAAGGATCTTATATTCTAATGGGGGGAGACCACACATTAAAGGGATTAGAAATAGTGGGGTGGGCAGAACAGGTTGAGAAATGGTGGCCAGGAATTTATGTGGCGTTATTCTTTCAAGAAGGATAAAGCAAGAAGCTCACTCAGCCCAGTCCTGGATGCTCAAAGGTTGGAGTCCTTAGAGTTCCAGGTCCTGAAGGTGATGAAAGGGATAAGAAAAAAGCTAGAGGTAGGGAGCATGGTCTGAGAAAAAAATCTATCTATCTATCTATCTATCTATCTATCTATCTATCTATCTATCTATCTATCTATCTATCTATCATCTGTTTATCATTCATCTATCATCTATCTATCTATCTATCTATCTATCTATCTATCTATCTATCTATCTATCTATCTATCTGTCTATCTGTCTATCATTCTATCTATCTCTCTATCTGTGTGTATGTATGTAATGTAACACTAAACTTATAGCAAGCCATGGTAAACCACGCTCTTTGCCACTCGTTCCGTAAATTGACTAGGTGTGTTTCTCCAGGATTTATTACAGAAGCCAGCTGCAAATTTGTATAGACCATGCTGGATGACTAAACTCATGGCTCCGGGGCCTAACTGAGTTTGATGGATGATAGCTCTGATGCATCAACCAAACGATTCTGACAAGAAAGAGAATTTGACTTGATGTAAATCTCCTTTGTTTAAAATAAAAACACAATATTTAACTATCGAGAGAGACAGCTGAGATCTTAGACCACTCACCAGGCAACAGCCAAATAGGACAGACAAGACAGGATTGAGAGACCTGAAAACAGGGAAGGGACATGAGCTACAGACAAAGGACTACAGTCAATTGTTTTTCCAAGTGTGAGTTCTTTAATGTCACTGGGGTTTTGGTAGTAATGCTGCCTTCAGACAGGAAAGGTGGTGTTCAAACAAGGTTCTTTAACCTGTTTGAGTGGGTGGGTTGAGTTGGGGGTCCTGGTCCTTAAGAATGTACAAGATTAATATTCCTGAGCAGACAGGCTGTAGTAGGAGAATTGCAGAGGAGAGAACACTGAGTCTGGAGTCAGGAAGATCTAAGTTCAAATTCAGCCTCAGATACTTACTGGCTGTGTGACCTTGGGCAAGTCACTTAACTTCTATCTGACTGTTTCCTCAACTATGAAATGGGAACAATAATAGTATATACTTCAAAGGGTTGTTATGATAATCAAATGAGGTAATCATTGTAAAATATTTAGATGAGTGTCTGGCAACACAGTAAGTACTTAAATACTTTTGTAACCCTGGTCCCAAAACCATTGGAATAGGAGTTCTCTATTTTTTGGCAGAGATTGGTGAAGGTGGGGTGGGGTTGACAAGAGCAAGAGAGAGGCGTCTGTATCTTCTTCGAGTGTTCTTCAAGCTAGTTTTGAGTTGATTCAGGCTCTGTAGGTCCTCCAGGAGCAGCTGGCTTCCAGCTTTGAGATGGAGGATGGAAGAGGTCAACCTCACCTTTGGTTACTGAAGGAAAACACTCTGGGAAGACATGAGAGAATCTGGCAGTCCCCATCATGTGCTTGTCCCAAGCTTGCTATGCTAGAGACTTTGGGGAACTTCCTCTTTGTTGAGATCTAGGACTCTCTCTATTGAGTTGAATGATCTCCCTCCCAATTACTCTGTATTTTCTGATATATATATCCCTCTGTATACTTTCTCTGGTTTTGGTTTTCTTACCAATGTGGATAAGCGGGTTTCTTTGTTAAGTGTTATGTATGTTCCTTGTGGAACTGGTATCTATTTGGTGGGAAAGGGGTTGAGCTTTGGAAACAAAGTTCAGGGTCCTACTTCCCCCAATAATGAACAGCAAACCGAAGTTAGATTGAACCTGAAAATCCTATCTCCTAGACTAATAATGTTTAAGGGCACAGATAGATATAACTTCCTGCTTCTCCTCCTGCCAAGAATTAAAGAAAAGTAGGGAGAAAAGAGGCAAGAAATGTCATGTCTATTCTGCCTCCATTTGAGACACATGAGACCACCGTACTACATATGAGGGGACAATTCTTGCTATACATGGGAACTTGTTCTCTTTCCCTTGTTCCCACTTAAAATCAATCCTCTTAGTTCTGACATCCCACCTCTATCTAGATGCATAGTTCCTCTGCTTTTCTAATATTGTGACTCACTAAGTTGGGTTGACCCATTTTTATGATTGTTTTGAAAGATAAAAAATCAATGATCACTGACTTATTTTGACCTTTTGACTCAAAGGCCAAGTTTAAAACCAGAAATTTCCAGGGTGCTACTACAACCATGACATGAACCTTCCAGACTTTAATAGAGAGGTTCCTTAGAGTGACCACCAATTGAGTGGAAGACAATGACTATATCAACCCTCAGTTTTCCCTTTAGTAAGCCCAAGAAGGCTTACTTCTTTTGATGATCCTATAGGTGCTTTATTTTCCCAATTTCTCTCTTTTCTTTTTTTCCTATTCTCTTAACCCAAATTCTCTGAACTCTTCTTAAATTGAGAGTCCTCTAGCTCTTGTGATAATTTTCATGGGATCAGGGTCTTATAAGATTATAGGATATCAGAATCAGAAGTTCATAGTTTTTTTAATGGACATGTATATATATGTATATATGTATAAATATATAGGTATGTGCGTATGTACACACATAGTATCCCAAAAGTTCTTCCCTCCCCTCCCCTCCCCTTCCCTTCCCTTCCCTTCCCTTCCCTTCCCTCCCCTCCCCTTCCCTTCCCTTCCCTTCCCTTCCCTTCCCTTCCCTTCCCTTCCCTTCCCTTCCCTTCCCTTCCCTTCCCTTCCCTTCCCTTCCCTTCCCTCCCCTCCCCTTCCCTTCCCTTCCCTTCCCTCCCCTCCCCTTCCCTCCCTCCCCTCCCCTCCCCTCCCCTCCCTTTCTCTTCCCTCCCCTTTCCTTCTCTTCCCTCCCCTTCCCTCCCCTTCCCTCCCTCCCCTCCCCTCCCCTCCCCTCCCTTTCTCTTCCCTCCCCTTCCCTTCCCTTCCCTTCCCTTCCCTTCCCTTCCCTTCCCTTCCCTTCCCTTCCCTTCCCTTCCCTTCCCTCCCCTCCCCTCCCCTCCCCTTCCCTTCCCTTCCCTTCCCTTCCCTTCCCTTCCCTTCCCTTCCCTTCCCTTCCCTTCCCTTCCCTTCCCTTCCCTTCCCCTCCCCTCCCTTCCCTTCCCCTCCCCTCCCCTCCCCTCCCCTCCCTTCCCCTCCCCTTCCCTTCCTTCCCCTCCCCTTCCCTTCCCTCCCCTCCCCTCCCCTTCCCTCCCCTCCCCTCCCCTTCCCTCCCTTCCCTTCTCTTCTCTTTCTCCTTTCCTCTCAGTTTCTCTCTCCACCACTGCAGACTGGCATTTGACAATTTATGATCTAAGGGAGTTTCCTTAGGGGACTGAAAGAGTAATTGACTTGCTAATGGTCAGGCAGCTAATTTGTGTGAAAGGCAAGACTTGAACCAAGGTCTTCCCCAATCCAAAGCTGTTCCTCTGTATGTTATGTTATGTTCTCACTAAAAATGTGTAACATCTTCATAATTTGTCTTTTATCCAAAACTCTCTACAAGGCCTCCTTTGGTAAAACCTGGAGGACAAATTTATGTCAATCAACTTAAACTATGGAAAACAGACCAGTCACTCCTCTTAGAACAATGTCCAAGACTCTAGGCAAGTACTTGTTTTTATAGCAAAGCTCAGTCTAGTCCATTAGTATGCCCTCTACATATAAACATGACCATAATTAACTGTTTAACATGGGAGCTTCCATCCAGATTTCTCCCTGGGAGTGTACTCAAGGTGAATGACGTGGTTTTTCCATCACCAAATGCCACAGCAGCTTGGGTTGTTTTTTTTTCCCCCAAGTCTGTAGCTTCTACATATTTTCCTGTACCCACTAGGGTTGACAGTAAAACTGCCAAGCTCTATTATTTCCAACTGGCAGCAATTTAATACATAGTTGAGTCAGTTATTTAACTAAATAAATTGTTTAAAGTTAACTCTATTTGTAAGACCACAAGGTGTTTCTAAAATGTGCTGCCCTTTCATATCATAAACCTGGATTAGGTTTACAACCCCATTTCCCTTCAGCAGTTTATAAATCAAACAAAGGACATAGAACAATGCATAAAAATCCCCGTGAAACCACCCTGAGAGATTTTGTTAATGACAAAAGCATACTGGGGGCTGGATTTATTCTGAGCTATGGAGGCTGAAAGTTTGGCTTAAAGAAACCAGAGCTTTTGCAAGAATTGCCAGCTCCACAGAGAGGAGACCAGGTGCACCCGGGCTGTCTGCTATTTGCACAAGGGCAAGGGGGCAAGATAGGTATGTCCCAAGGCTCCCCTGCTCACCTTCATTAACCTACTACTTCTTGGCAAATGTTCTCAAGGCATGATGGTGCAATAAGTAATTTTAAAATACGTTGACTTACTTAGAATAGAGAAATCATGGTACAGTGGAAAGAACACTAGCTTGGTGCTGATTTGCTGTGGCTGTGATTCATACATTACAGTGAAGTCTGACTCTTTGTGGTCCCATTTGGGGTTTTCTTGGCAAAGATACTGGAGTGGTTTGCCACTTCTTTCTCAAACTCATTTCGTAGATGAGAAACTGAGGCAAACAGGATCACTCATCTAATAAGTAGCTGAGGCCAGATTTGAGCTCAAAAATATGCATCCTCCTGACTCTAAGTCTAGTGTCCTATTCACTGTGCCACCTAACCAGCTTCCATGGGTGCTGAAGTTCCCCATAAATGAATGGATCATGAGTTCGATGCAGAAGGAACGTTATCAGTCATTTATGGTATCAATAAATTTATTTTAGAGGTGAGAGGTTAAGTAGGTTACCCCAATTTACAACTGGACTCAAATTCAGAACCACCAGCTGCAGATCCAGTGCTCTCGCCACTGTGCTATGTTGTCTTCACCACAAATAAGTTAGTATATTTTAAAAAATTACTTAATTTGACATGCAGCCTTGAGAATATTTAGCTAACAAGAACTGAGTTAATGAAGACGGGCAGAGGAGAACATTTACATCTTAAATATACCCCTTCCATTTTTTGTTCCTGTAACATATAGCAGCAGAATCTCTGCTACTCATTGTGTAACCTTGGGCAAAGTCACAGAATTCTTCTGGATGGAATTTAGTTTGCTCATTTCTACAATGAGCTTTGAACTTTTCTTTAAGCTTCAAAATACTATGCTTCTAAACATCATTTTTAAAAAGTTACAAGTATAAATAAAGCAGGTCTACAATGTCTGCCCATATAACACTTTCCTCTTATTTCATTTACTTTTCAGTTAAATAGAGCTTATTTTTAACGTCAGTGACTTAAGATTTTTTATAGATATCTTCTGTTTCTACATTGTCTTCATTTCCCAATGTTCCATCCTCTCCTTCTCTTAGAGATATCCCCTATAATAAAGAATTAAAAAAGAGGAAAAACAAAAACCAGTCCAGTGGAATTAGCACATGCATGTGCACATGTGTGCACAAACACACACACATAAAATCACATTAAGATGTTATATGGTGTTATACAGTTATACAGAGTTCCACATCCATAGTTACTCACTTTAGGAAAAAAAGAGGAGCTTTCTCTTTGATAAATCTGAAAATATAATTCTCTGGGAAATAGTTCCTTATCTTATAAGACTTACTAAGAAAACTATAAAGTAGTCTGGCATAAATTAGTTTAAAGGAACATATTATGCTATATACCACAACAAACAAAAATGTATAATTGAACTAAGTCTTAAAGGTCAAACAACTTTAAAAAATAGAAGATAACCAGATCAGGTACTTTTCACACTTATGACTTGGGGTGGGGGGTTAGATTCTTACCTTAAGGATAGAGATACAATATAAATTTTATTTATACAATTATACAATATACAAATTATACAATACAAATTATATACAATATAAAATAAATAATTTCAATTCCATGGAAACAAATTCAATAGGGCTTTACTCAACAAGTAGCTTGTCTTGTAAAATAAATTTTATTGCTCTATTTTCTTCCATATTGTTTAAATTACTCTCTATCTCCTCATCTCCCCCTTCTTAGAGAGCCATTATATAAAACAAAGACTTTTTTAAAGCAAAAAGGAAGAAGAGGGAAGAAATTGGCAAAAGGATCAATACTTCCGAAGAATCAGATAATGTATGCAATGTTCTTTACCAGTCTACTACTCCTCCCCTACCCCATCATCTGCAAAAGATTGCAGGTGGTGGTATCTTTTTTTATTGGTTTCTATTTATTGTTTTATTTTTATTGATATTGTCATAATCATTGTGTATGTTATTTTCTTAGCTCTGCTAGCTTCATTTTGCATCAGTTCATGTAAGTCTTTTAATGCTTCTCTGCATCAATTATATGAGTCATTTCTTACATCACAGGAATATTTCATTGCATTTATATACTACAATTTCTTTAGTCACTTCACTAATAGGAGTTTTGTAAAAAATTCAGATTATGTAGAAATGTACTTCTTTTTATTTTTACCCTAAGATTTGATCATGAGAGTAGTTTTCTTAAAAAACAAATGAACTTATTTTTTGTTCTTACTCAGTGGTATTTTTACCATTACATAAAAAAGAAAATGTCATTTATGATTTAGCCATTTACTGCCCAGATGAAGAAATGTGAATAGCCCTGTCTGGTAGACAACTTTTCCTGATAGAAGTCAGGAAAACTTTTATTATCTACACCATTAGAAAAAAGCAGATTTACAAAGCACCCACCAAACTGTATTTGACTTGTTTGACTTGGGACTGATTGAGGAAAGGTAGATTTTGTAAGAGTATTTTTCTATGTATATTTGAATATGCCTGTGTTGAGAATTTGGCAACATGATGAGATTTCATACAAAATAAATGCTATTTTGACTTTTCACTAATAAGAAATTGAAAGCCCAATTTTCCATCATTTTCTCTACTCCTTATTCTGTGGTAGGGATAGAATTGATGATCTCTTAAATTAATGCTTGTACAAAAGCCTGAGCTCTTGTTAGGAAGGAGAAGTTTTCTATATTGTTTTACTTTTTCTTGGATCACAACTTTTCTTAGAATATCAGCAAAGAAGGAGAGAAGGCAGGAAGAAAGGAAAGAAGGCTGCAAGGAAAGACAGAAATAAGCATTTACTGTATGTACTAATACTATATGCTAGGCATTGTACTAAGCACTTAATAAACATTTCAATTTGATCCTCAGGACAACCATGGGAGGTAGTTGCTACTATAATCCCCATTTTACGAATAAGGAAACTAAGGCAAATAGGTTAAGAGACTTGCCCGTGGTCACACAACTAGTAAGTGTCTGAGGTAGGATCTGAACTCAATTCTTTCTGATTCCAAGCTTATCACTTTTGACTAAATGTGCCATCTAATAGAATGATTTCCTAAAATGGTAAAGATGATGTCCAGAGGGCAGTATTAGAAACATGGGTTGAGATTTGCAGAAACACAAAACAAATTTAGGTTAGATATACCTTTACCTTGATAAAGGAGTTATCCAAAGAGTTCAATATCCTGAAGAGCAAGTAGCAGCCTTCAATCAGCTTAATAATCTAAAATGTAATGGACTGCATTATCAGTAGGTTTTCTTTCAGAAGTCTTCAAACAAAGGCTGGAAAAACACTTGTTGGGAATGTTTTAGTTTTATTTAAGCTCCAAAGCAGTTGGAAGAGAGAAAGGTCTATTTTCTTCTTCCCACAGAAGGTCTTTGTAGGACTTCCAAAAATGTTCAGGTGTGAGGGCTAGTTAGATTCTGTGAACTTAAGCACTAGTCTGGAACTAGTTGGGGATCGAACAGAGTCTTCCTTAAAATTTTACTTCTCTCTTCTAATACAATTTTCTGGCTGAAAATTGCTTATAAAATAATCCCAAAGAGAAGATGAAAAGCCACTAGATGAGTATAACTTACTCACCAATAGGTTTGATGCCTGTCAGTTACTCTATACCTTCAGAAACAGTTTTACCCAGATGTGGCCACTGCACATAATACAGCTCACTGGAGCCACGGATGCGAATAAGTATATAAGACTTGTGGGATATAGGATATATAGGATAAGGAACTGTGAAGCAAATAAAGATAAAAGAACAGGACCAGAAGGAAATTGTTATTTGGGGTCTACTTGATGTAAGTATGAGGGGAATTTTTTTCATGCATGAATTAACCAACCAAAAGATCCAAACCATAAAACCTACATCAGGGCACTTGTCATAAGAAAGAGAAGATGCATAGCTTCTGATGGAATCAGAGTATGCAGAATTCTAGATGGGCTAAATGATGTAAGGCTGAAAGGGGAGGTAACCGCCTGAGGGGAAGGTAAAGTTGAAGCATAGAGAAGTCATTTCTCCTTGGAGAGGTTCGGGGTGGTGGTGCAGATGGAGCAAGATAGACTTTCATAGCCCAGTGCGTTGAGGCTGATTGATCTATCTCAAATAACTGAACTAGGAGACTCAGAAGGAATTCTCTATTTAGGCTCCAGACAGCCCCAGGCCATTTTGAGGGCAAGAGAAACAGATTATTGTACGTAGGACTCCAAAGGGTAGCTTTGTCCTGCAGTTTCCATGGCAATGGAGCAGGGTTAATAATAGGACCCAGACCAAGAAGAATGTCGAACTGGAGAGAGGTAAGATTAGGAAAATGTCCTATAGCTCACAGAAGATGAGAATTAAACTATATTACATTTTATAATTTGTTACCTGTTAACAATGTCATCTTTTACTATTCCCCTCCCCTCCATCATTCCTGATAGTGTTTCATAGAAAATCTCCTTTCATTAGTTAAGCAGTCAGTTTGTTATCATGTGGAACAGATGAAGATCTGGTGTTTTCCTCTTGTAGAAGGTCTATGGTTTAGGACTTCCATAAACAAAGAGAAAATGGGAGTAACTTAAAACCTGAAGAATCACCACTTGTGTTCGATAGTAAGAAAAGAAATTTCATGTCGTTAGAGGCATAGGTGACCCGTTGTACTTCATTGGTTAACAAAGAACTAAAAACAAAGTACTACATATATATATGTATGTATATATACATACATACATACATATAGATAGACAGTCAGACACATAGATAGATAGATAGATAGATAGATAGATAGATAGATAGACAGACAGATAGATAGATAAACTCTTGGTCAGGTTGAGATTAAAGACAGGCCTTAGAGGCAACTTGGTGGCACAGTGAATGAGGGCTGGATGTGAAGTTAGGAAGACCTGTGTTCAAATGCAACCTTTGACACTTACTGTGTGACCCTGGGCAAGTCATTTAACTTCTGCTGAGCTTTCCTCAACTGTATTAAAAAGAGGATAATAATTGTACCTGCCTTCTAGGGTTGTCGTGACGATCAAATGAGATAATATTTGTAAAGTGCTTAGGACAGTTCCTGGCACATAGTAGGGGATTAATAAATGTTTCCTTCCTTCCTTCCTATAATCCTTGAAGCACATAAAATGGATATTTCATCAAACTCTAGAAACACAAGCTATTTGGGAGCAAAGTATGGTCCAGTGCCAGCTATATAGACATACTTAGCAGGAACTGTAACTCAAATTACAAAGCATTTAATTGGAAAGGAATAGAAAAATAAAGAGTAGAAAAATTAATATAGCATAGCCATCATCATAACTATAGACAAAAGAATATACTGTCCTGCAGATATCCATTTCAATGGGGGAAGGGAACAAACTCTTCAAGGAAAGGAAGTATTGTGTCTTCTTATTGTATGTTCTTTAAGCACAGAGTACTTTCATCCTTATTTCTTTTTATTGGATCTGTTTTTGCTTATGCCTTTTCTGAGATCATGACTGTCTTCTTTGCTATTTGTGTTCAGATGAAACATAATAAATTCTACTCCATGTCCTTATTTAAAGTCTATACAAATCTTTATGTTTTAAGCTTATGGGATTTTACTTTTTTATTCATTCGGAGGGGCATTATAGTGATGCAGTGACTAAAGATCCAGTCATGAATCCAGAAATGCTTGGGCTCATACCTCTGACTATGATCCTGGGCAACGACTTGGCAATAGGTGTGTCAAACCAGAACTTCTCACTTAGTGCTTTCTCTACTAGGTGAAGCTGTCTATTATGTTAGTTGTTCTGTGTTAAGTCAAAACCTACTTGTTGCTTCTCTACAAATGTCTATCCCTAATTGGTCACAGGTTTACCCTCTAGAAACACACAGAAAAAAATCTGTTTTTTTCTTATATATGACAGGTCCTTTGAATAGAATACAATGATTACGTTTCCTCTAGGCCTTCTCTTTAATAACTTTATAATTTGTTTGGGTCAATTCCCTTATTTTATAGATATGGAAAACAGATTTGGAGTTTTGTGACTTGCCCAAGGTCATTAAGTGAGTTAGTAGCATAGCTGAGATTAGGACTTATTTCTCCTGACTCCCAAACTAGCATCAATTCGATGAAACTATGGTTTCTTCTTGACTTAGAAGACCCGATATTCTTCATGTTTTCTAAAGGTATTTGATGAAAGGTTTCCTAGCATGAGCTCTAGGACACTCAGTGAAATCAAGTCAATGAGCGTTTATTAAGAATCTAAAAGGAAATGTGTTCTGGTTCCAGTGGTTTTGGCAAATCATAAAAAGACTAGGGATTTATACTATCTTAAAACTCATTCCACAGTGACACTAATAGAATCAGGAAAGAAGAGTTATGAGTGAAAAAAATTATGTGAAAATGGACACACTAATGTACTTTGAGCTATGAATTGGTATAACCATTTTGGAAAGCAATTTGAAACTTTGTGTAAAAAGTCATTAAATTGTGCATAATCTTTATCCCAGGGATACCAGTACTAGGCTTATACTCCAATGAAATCAAAGAAAGAGGGAAAAGATCCATATGTACAAAAATATCTGTAACAGCTCTTTTAAAAGTTGCAGAAAACCCCTATGGAAATTAAAGGGATGTCCTTCTATTGGAGAACGAAGAATACAAATTATTGTATCTGAATGTAATGGAATATTATTGCACCATAAGACATGACAAAATAGATAGTTTTTGGATAAACTGAAAAGATCTCTATAAACTGATGCATTTTTAAAGTGAGCAGAAGTAGAACAATTCATATACTGAAAAAATTATAAAGAAAATGACTTTGAAGGATTCTGATAGATTGAATGATGAACCACATTTCCAGAAGACTGAAAATAAAACATAGTATTCACCACCTGCCAGAGAGGCAGTGTACAGAAAGATTTTTGGACATGGCAGCTATAGGAATTTGTTTGGACTATGTATGTTTGCTATCAGTATTTTATTTTATTTTGTATTCTTCAACTGAGGGAGAAATGGGAGGAAGAGAAAATAAATGGTAGTTAATTTGGAAAAACAAACAAAATGAAGGAAAAAAGAATTATGAATGGAGTGGGAAACAAAATGAAATGCTATATTCAGGTCAAGTCAAAAAGTATTTATTTAATCACTTACTATGTGACAGAATTGGTGCTAAGCACTGGGGACAAAAAGTATTTATTTAATCACTTATTATGTGACAGAATTGGTGCTAAGCACTGGGGATACAAATACAAGCAAATAAGAAAGACAATCCTTGCCCCTAAAAGAGCTTACATCCTGAGGGGAGACAGAAAAGGAGCTGAAATGGAATGGGGAAAGGAGGATGTGTTTTTAGAGGCTTGATAGTGAGCTCTAGAGAGCCATGAGTGGTGCTGGGAAAGTAGTGAATGGTGGTTGGACTGGGAGTTTTCTTCAACATAGAGATTCTGGGAGAAATGAAGAGACAATAAATATGGAAGGATTTTCCATGGTGATAATGCAGCTGAGACTTGGTGGCAATTGTGAAGTCCATTGAAATGGACTATGTTGAAATACCTTTAACACTCAGCTCAATTTCTTTCATGAAAATTTCACCAATCTACAGGTTAGAAACCATTTCTCTTTCTTTACTATTATGCATGTAGCTTAACTCTATTTTATTTACTCATCAGATTCTATTTTGTGTTTTGGTAGCCAAACTGTTAAATTGACTAAGGAGGACCTAGCGAATGGGTAGAAATGGATAAGAACTGGCTGAAATCTAAAAATGCCTCTTTGAAGAAACCACTACCCTTTCAACCTTGAGATACATTACTTTCACAAAATTGAAGGAAGCAAAGATTGCAGCCTGGTCTAGCTCCCAGAACTTTTCTCCTTCAAGAACTGGAAAATATCCCCAAAAGCCACCTCAGACCTTAGCTTACTTGCTCAGCAAAAGGGAAACTATATTCCCAGGTCTACTAAAGTCCACTCCAGCCTTCAGCTTCACTGACCCAAAGAGTTCCACAAATCCACCTCTGGGAGTTGATGGAGGGGTATGTTAATGTATGGTTATAGATCTCTCCCAGAGGCAGGATGGCAGGGAAACATAAAAGAGTAAACCTCAGGAAAATGAAGGAAAGTGTCGCAGGGCAAACTAGAAACTGGGGACAAGGCTGGGCTCAGGGGGTAACTGTGTAGTCCTTGGAAGAAACAACAAAGAAGTTCCAGTAGGGGAGATGCAGGAGCAGGTGCTACAGAATGTTTTGGCTAAAGAAATGGTTCTCAAAGGGTGATTCCCTAAACCCTGGGAGATCTGAGGTCCTTGGTATCAAAATGATTTTTATAATAATCATAACCAAGAAGTTATTTGCCTATTAAAATGCTTCCCCCTTTCCTAAATATATATCTGTGTGAGATCTGATTTTCTTTATAAAATTCATACAAAATAATGCATCACAACAGACTGAATGAACAAGCATATATGAGAATCCAACTGTCTTCTATTAACCCAGACATTAAAGAGATTTGCAAAAATATGTTAAAACAATGCCATTCTTCTCAATATTTTTTTATTTTGGAAAATATGTGGTATGAAATATTAGCCCATAATGGATTCATTATTGTTATTTTAAATGAATTGACATTTAAATGAATATATGTTTTTCTACAAGTAGCTTTAAATTTTAACATGGAAAATATTGATTAATATAATCCACATAAACAAAAGTGCTTTGAGGACTTGAATCATTTTAATGAGTGTAAAGGGGTCCTGGGACCCAAATGTTTAGGAACTGCTTGGCTAGAGTATACTATTTCCCTCATAAAGAAAAGCTCTTTGGGATCCTAGGATAAAAAGTTCGAGAACTGCTGGGCTAAATTATACTATTTCCCCTTGGAGAATTTTGTCACACAAATAAGTATCCTTCTGAATAAACACCTCTAATGACTTTATTTTCTCTGGAAGCAGTCTTTAAATCATAGTCTTTTATGCAATAGTCTTTTCTTCAGTCAGATTGTAAGCTCATTGAGGATAAGGACTGTGCCCTATTTGTTTGCCTTTCTATCTTTCCCAGCTTTGTATAGTGTTTCTCACACTGAAACTGATGGATCAAAGTTTCATGTTAGAAAATGGTTAGTAAACCTTAAAGTGTTCTATAAACATGAATTACTCCAAGCCACTGGTGTTTTTTTCTTATTTGTTTTTGTTTTTGCAGGGAGGAATACTAGATCTGTGATTTCATTAGTATGAGGAGTTTGTGGTGAGGAAATTCCCATTCTCTAGTCTACATAATGTTGTACTAGGCACTGGGAAAGATAAAATGATAAACAAAGTGATAAAGCATGGTCCTTTCCTTAGTAAGTTTAAAATCTGGTAGGGGAGAGGAGATCTCAGAACCTCTGTGACTTATATAGTATAAATATTATCACCCTTACTTCATACGGCAAACTTGCACTATTTCCTTTGGTTTGGGGATTTCCCTCCAACACAGATCACAACCTATTCATGACTTAGATTTAAAAGTCTCGGAGGTAAAGTGCCATGCTTATGATCGTAGGGTCAGTAAATGTCAGATGCAGTGATAACATCAGAAGGCAAGTTGTGCTAACTCCCAAGTCAGTCCTTCATTCGCAATTGTTCAACTGCCTCATTATTTTACAGATGAGAAAACTTGGGTTCATTGAGGTTAAGTGACTTACCCAAGGTCACAGAACCAGAAAATGTTTGTTGAATTTAAATTGTATTAAATTATGAAATACACCACAGTCTTCATAATTCAGAATAGTTATTTTCAGATACTGATGACACAGGAGACTGCCTCTTAAAGTCAATATCCTGGGAAATTTACTCTCTTGGCTCTTAGCCTCTACTTAGAAAACCTGGCTGCATGAAAAGAATGATCACTGCATCTGGAGTTGAGGTCCTGACTATTCTTTATTACCTGAATAACCTTAGGAAGTCAATTTTTTTTCTCCAGGTCTCAGTTTTCCTATCTGTAAAATGAGTGGGTTAGATTAAATGGCCTGTAAGGTCCCTTTCAGTTCCAAAATGTGGTTTTTATGAACTAATTCCCTTTTTAATAAGGGGAATAATTTAATAATTCACAGTATTACAGAAGAAAGTTTTACTAGAAGAAAGAAAATATAAAAGGAAATCCTAGAATTTATCTTAAAGGTGTTTGTAAAACTCCAGAGTTACTTAAGAATAAGATTTTCTCTGACAGACAGCCCCCCCCTGCCCTCAACTACCACTCCAAAGTCCTTTCTTGGTCTTTTGTTTTCCAATAGTTGAAAAATGGAGAGAAACATGGTAATATTTCTATTTTCTTCATTTCCAATTTCCCACTGCTACTTAGGATGCTCCCACTTTCTCAGATACCCAGTCTCCCATTCTTTTGAAGATATCTCATATTTGTATGCAATTAAATATTCTGAATGCTTCTCTGCTTTCCCATTGCTTTCACTCTTTTCTGGAAGACCCTTCATCTTCTTTCTCCCTCAATCTCTCACAATTTTTGACTCCTTATCACCATGGAGATCTTAGGATGGGCACTTATTCACTCTGCTACTCAGATGGAAAGGGAAGGCAAATAGCCCAGAACTTGATATATTTATCAGTGGTCCTGCTTGTAAGGGCTGGGGAAGCTTGTGCACAAAGATAGTTTACTACAAGGAAGGAAGCACTTAAAAGACTTCTTGTTTGAACCGAACATTTTTGGTGTTATTGCTACTACTTAATAATGATAATGATGAAAACATCACACATTTATACAGTGCTTTCTGAAAGCTCTTTTCTCATAACATCCCTCAGGCTAAAGGAATGAACCTTTAAATGGAAGACAGTTCTTTTTGTAACCAGTTTCCTATTGTTTTTAATAGATTCCGATCACTTTGGCGTCAGTATCAAGATCCATCAATTTGTTTGGAGCTTGTGTTCAAGGGAGCTTGATGCAAGATTGCTTTTAAAGGTGATATTGGGTTGAAGAATAGGTTTTTTCCTTCCATTTGTGATTATGGTACCAGGCATGTTTTGATGTAATTTTGTTGAAAATTTCTTTTCTTTTAAACGTGCCTAGGGGCATAAGGGATGGTCTCGTAGGTACAAATTGAAAAATAATAAATTCAGATCATACTTTGGTTGCTACTGCTCTTGATTTATGTTTGTGTTTTTCTTCTAACTAAATACTACATCATGTTTTGGGCTTTTAAAAATATATACCGTAATAGCCTTCTGCCTGATTTGTTATGGATACAAATATATCTGTCCCCTTCAGAAACTGAAAGTGTATTTTTATTCAGTGATATCATTTATATATCAGAAAATGTTAAAGTACCAAACAAGAATTTTTGGCACTAAATATTAAATATCCTAAAGATTTAATCAGTGAAAGTGCTAATAGTAGTAGTTCAGGGTTTTGACCTGGACCTGTGATTTCATCAAGATGAAATTTCAAGTATGGAAACCACCCTATACTGTTTCAGATTAACGAACTCCTTTTAATTTACACGAAGAAAGTTACCTAAGGCACTAAAAAATTGTCATTTGCTCATGGTCATATAGGCAAAATGCATCAGTAGCAGGATTTAAACCCAAGCCTCTCTCTCAGACTCTAAGGCTAGCTCTCTATTATGCCCTCCTAGAATAACTTCAAGCATTATCCATAATCCCTTTCTTCAAAGGATATGAGAAAGAACATCAAGTCAGTTGAACATTCGCCACTGTGGAAGTAGGATAAAGTTCCATTCCAAAACAGAGTACCTCTGTGTTATATATTCAATTATTTTGAACCACATCTAAGAACACACAACTAGAAAATGACCCAATATAAATATCCTTAGAAAATTTGGGTTTGCAAACTTGGACCCTTCAAAAGTTTGTCACTTATTCAAAAACTTTTGCTTCATGTCTATGATTCTTCTGGATGAGAGTCACTGAAATTATAGATGTGAGGATGAACATGAGAGAGACAGACAGAGACAGAGACAGAGAGATTGATACATTGATATCAATCTCAAATAGAAAACAGGGGCCTCTAAATCTTACATAAGGATCTCTGCAGGCTGCATACTGATTTAGAAAATCACACATTAGCATTATCTATGTTCTATTGTATTTTTATTTATTTTGTTAAATATTTCCCAATCACATTTTAATCTGGCTTTAGCAGTGTTTGGAAATATTATGGGTGGCACATTTGATAGCCCTGCCTTACAGTTCCAGAATGCTACGATGCTTGATCTTAATATAATAAGAATGTATATTGTTTTTGTCACCTATGAAATGAGGATTCTTGTAGTACATCTCATAGTTATGTATGTGGTTAGGAGGGGGCTTCCCTTAAAGTGTGATTTTAACGTAAGTTATTATTGTTATGCTGAATAATTGTATTTTCCAATTAAAACTTGTCTATGTATCTAAAATCCATGAATTTAATTAAGCCATTTAACATATGTTCCTCATCTTTTCTTAGAACAATACATTCAATACATTTAGAACCTGAAGTTTAAATTAGCATTTTCTCTTTTAAAATATCTTTTAATTTTAAAGTTTCATTTTCTGTTTGGAATATGGTAAAAATAAGTTCTTACTCACTAGTTATTTTTAAATCTTTCATGATTTTATAGACTAGGTCCTTCTTTTTAACTTGAACAGAACTTTTATGCTTTAGTTTTTTCATGTCTGAAAGATTGTCATGTCAAAGAGGAGTCAGATTTTTCAGTAGGGTCTCAGGGAGAGATGGATGGAAATCACAAAGAGATAAATTTAGACTTGACATGAGAATAATTTGTTCCAGTGGCCAAGCTGCAGAAGCAGGCTCTGTGGAGCACATAGAGCTTGGTCAGACATCAAAGATGTCTAGTCATCCATTGCAACCTGGCTCATCATGACTTGTCTTGACTTTTGTCTTGCTACTGGACTTTGATGACTCAGGAAGAGAAAGTGAGGTTGATAGTTCTGTGCAAACCTGCCTCTCATAAATCCAATACATGTGCAAGTCATGACGTCACTCCTGATGCATGAACAGCAACGATGGTGCCATTTTTTCATATTGAAGCTGCTCAAACCTCCTCCTCCCACCTCCTACCCCGATATGAACAAAATTAGGAAACTTTTTCCAAATCAGCTGTGTCATGAAAGGAGTTGAGTCTTGAAGTGAGATTGACTGAACTGACACGTTTTAGGTATGTGTGCTTCTGGTCGATGGAAGTCTGACTACCCATTAATAGAAATCCAATAGAATTGTTTTCAAGTATCCTTTCTGTGTTTCTTTGGAATATCTTCTATACTTCTTTTAAAATGGGGGAATTTTGCCTTTAAAACTTGTCTTTTCTCCTTCCATGCCTAACATTACATAGCCATTTGTTTATGATTAAAATAACCACAGTCAGTAGTAGATTCATCACACATAGTCTATTAGTTATTAATTATATCAATCCACTTAATGCACATTGATGAAGAGTATGTATTATATGCAAGACACTGTACTAAGTACTAGGAAGACAAAGAAGAAACAGTTCTTGCCCTCAAGGGTCTTATATTCTCTAGAGGAAATTACATATACAGATAAGCAATAATAACAGTAATACTAAGTAGCAGTTATATAGAACTTTAAGGTTTGCAAAGCATTTTACATATGTTAATTCACTTGATCTTCACAATAGCTTTGTGAGTTAGGTGCTGTGATTATCCCCACTTTATAGATGAGGAAACTGAGTCCAAGAGAGAATAACTGACATGCCCACAGTTGCACAGTTAAAAAGTGAGTGAAATTAAATTTGAATTCAGATTTTCCTGACTCCAGGTCTAGCACTCTATTTTGCCTTCCTCAGTTTCATCAACTGTAAAATAGGCATAAGAATAACACTAACATATGAGAGAGGGTTTAGACTTCTGCTTGGTCCTAGAAGATTTAGACAGTGGTGAGAAGTAAAAATTGTAGAGGGGAAGATTTAGACTAAATGTAAGGAAAAGCTCTGAAAATTGGAGCTACACAAAGGTGTAATGGACTGCCTTGAAAGGTAGTGGATTATTCTTCTCTGTAGATTTTCAGTTCAAGAAACATTTAGTAAGCACTTACCATATACAATGTGCTTGGTCCTGAGGACACATAAATAAAAAAAAAATAACACCTGACCTCAACAAGGTTACATTCTATGGGTGGGCTTTATAATACACACACAGGTAAGTAAGTGTAAAATAAATCCAAAGCAACACAATGATTTAATAGAGATTTGGAGAGAGAGACAGAGGCAGGAAGAGAGAGAGAGAGAGAGAGAGAGAGAGAGAGAGAGAGAGAGAGAGAGAGAGAGAGAGAGAGAGAGAGAGAGAGAGAGAGAGAGAGAGAGAGATAACAAGAGAGGGGGAAAAGGACTCATGTAGGATGTGGCACCTGAATTGTGGTTTTAGGAGGCTGAGATGAGGTAGGAATTGATTCCAGACTTGGAGATCCAACTGTGCAATTCCACAGAGGTAGGAGATAGAATGCTTTGTAAAGGGGATAATTAGCAGACTGCCAACTAAAAGCTGGATGACAACTTCTCGATGATGTAAAAGGAATCCCTGTTCAGGTATGGCTTGCACTTAAGGATCTTTGAGGCCCTATTCAATTCTGATATTCTATGACTTACTATCTGCATGTTTATCATATTACTTGAGGGTTAAAAATGAGATTATTCTTATAAAATTTATGCTAAAACATACATATAAAACAGATTATTTATATAAAACATAAATGTAGCTTATTATTATATAATAATAGGAACCATGTCATTTACACTTGGCCTCTCCCCCTCCCCAAGAATGACCAAGTTCCTTGGAGAAAACTAATCTAACAAGGAAATTGACCCACAATCTGTAGGATTTGGAATTCTCTGTCCCTGTTCTCTTTGTGATAAAGGAAGGTCCTCACTTATATGACAATATGACGTTTCATAAGAGATTTTTTTTAATGTTACAATAAGTGAAAACTGAACCTGGAACCTTGGCCTAAGTAACATCATTACCTAATCAGCTGAGTCAACCAGGACAGATATCTAGCTCATTGGATACTTTACATCCTAGAGAAGAAGAATAAACTGTTGTAACTCACAGTGAAATGATCTTGCGAGTAGATTTCAGCTATATGTATCTGCTTTGGTAGCTACATTTACCTATTTAATTTAATAATTATTTTGTGATTACTTACCATATACACAATTCTGCACTAAGTATAAATGGTTATATAAAAGATGTATATTAATATTATCATCAGTGTCAAAAAAGTTATAGATCACCCACTGTATGCCAGGTGCTCAATATCCAGTTATAATACAGAACTCTAGCCATCTGCACTGATGTTTTTTAGGTGTGTGTGTGTGTGTGGATGGGGTAGGAAAGAGGATCTAACCATATGAAATAAATAGAGGATAATATGGTAAGAAGATACTTAGATGCCAAAGTATATGGCATAGACAATAAGTACAACATCAGATGAAACAGAACAGAGATCAAATGGAGACTAGGGTGGCTAAGGAAAACTTCACAACCGGCACTTAATAAATATTTGTTGAACTACAGTGAATTCAGTTAGACCAGGTTTAAGTAGATGGAGAGATGAAAGAGGAAGTTATTTCAAGCAGAATAAATTAATGCATCGAGATGGGAATGAATATTCCATGGTTGGCGGGTCAATATGAAGACCTGCTAGATTGGGATGAAGGATGGATGGTGGGGAATGGTGGGAGAGGTTTAAATGATTAATGTGTAGTTAGATTACCGTGTTCACTAAATGCCAGGGTGATGAATTTATACATTCTCTTATATGGTAATGGCTAGCCATTGAGGTTCTAGAGTCTAGGCATGACGTAGCAAAAATTGTAATTTACAATTATTGTTCTGGTGGCAATGTATAGGATGAGAAGGGGGAAAGATTTGGAGAAGGAATGAAGACACAGAGATCATGTAGTATTCTACTGCAACAATATAGATGAGAGATAGTTTGAGCTTGGATTTAAATATCTACAGTGGAAATGGAATATAGTATGCCAAAAACCAGTGATTTATTCAACGGAGGGGTGGAAATCTAGTTGGGTAGCTCCCTGTATCAGGCAGATTACAATCTATCTGTGACTTAGAGGATCAGTCTTAGGGAGTTGTCTGACACAGGTGAGTTAGCAGCATGACACAATGTGTCAGGGGTGAAATTTGAACCCTGCTCTTCCTGACCTCCAACCCAGCTCTCTATCTGTTATGCCAAATTGCAAAAGGACAGGCACATTTAAAAAACATTTCATTTTGAAGGAAGAATCTGCATTGTGAGAGATTGGATATAGAGGATGAAAGAAAAGATGAGAAATATGAGAGTTATTCAGTTGAACTAGATTGTTAGAACTGTCTAACCATACACACAGTACTTGGAAAATATGTATTTGGACACTATTTTTTTCATTTGAACAATTAGTGAATTCTAATATGAAAATCACTGTAATATGTCTGTTATTGACTTTATATATATAATGATCATATACAAATATAGAGAATAAAGGTAGTCTCAGCATTCCCATCTCTTCATTGGGATTTGTTATCAATAATATAATTTTGAAAGGAACTGTTGATTAGTTAAATGAGAGAGCATCTGTAAAGTGCTTTGCACAGTGATTGGGGCAGAGTTGGTGCTATGGAAACATTTATTCCCCTCCCCATTTCCTTCCCTGAGTCAGAAGAAGGGTCACTTTTCTTGTAGTGAAATATATTTGGTGAAGAAAAGAAATTATGTCCTGCTGAGCCTCTCCATAGAACACTGATGACCAGACAACCTTAAGGCTATGCATAGCATTATTTGGTCTCCAAGAAGAGGAATTCTTGAATGTCAAAGGCATTCCTAACTCTCTTGAAAATCATAATATGGAATTCCTCAAAAATCTTGGCAGTGGCTCCAAAATTGTGTACTTATGATGCAGTAAAATCAGCTTATTTTCTATATTCTCACACAGTACAAAGGGGAAACTAAACTTAAATTGCTTTTCAAAGAGTTCTCTCTCTCTTTCTCTGTCTTTATCCCTCTCTCTCTCACTTGTCTCTCTCCTCTCTCTCTTTCTCTTTATCTCTCTGTCTCTCTCTCACTTGTCTCTCTTTCTCTCTCACTTGTCTCTCTCTCTCTTTCTCTCTCTTCACTCTCTCTTTTTAAAGATGGTGGTTTCTGTAACGGAGAGCAAATGAATGAGTGGAATGTGAATGAAAACAGAAGGAATAATAAAGTCTATGACCTTATATTCTCTAATGAAAATGTTGTGTTCTGTAATATTTCTGCCTCAAACCAGAACCTTTTCCATCTTCTTGCAGAAAGAGAGAGCCATCTGGAGAGTTATAATGATACCACAATGTGGATGGAGGGAGTGATTCATATTAATAACAGAAGAATTTTATAGGTGAGGAAATCCTTTTCCTTCCATGCAGCATATTGTTTGGTAAATGTCTTGACTACTATGTCTTACAAATATTTTAAATTACAGGTTTTAAAATCATGAAGCCTTTATCAGAAAGAGCTGAGGCCAGATTGGAACTCATCTCCAGGCCTAGTCCCCTATCCCCTGCACCACCTAGCTATGTCCTCTCCTTTGAGAGGAGTCAGTATTAAGTGAAATGGAAAAGATTTCATTACTTTTGTACTTATTTACTCAGTATTTTCAGTGATGAATGGTCTTTTTCTTCTAGGAACTATCCCTATTTTCTTTAAGAAAACCCCTATTTTATATGGTGAAATTTTCTTTGAGAGGAAATGTGCTGTATGAGACAGAGCAGTGAACTTTAAATTGCCAGGACCCAGATTCAGATCCCACCTCAGGTACTCATTAGCTATGCAAACCTTGTTTAATCACGTGGCCCATCTGGGCCTCAGGTTTTTTTTTTTTTTTTTTTTTTTTAATCTATAAAACAAGGGAGCAGGACTTGATAATTTTTAAGGATGTCTGCTAGCTCTATATACCTTATTCTTTGTTAATGGAATGTTTCCTGTACTGGCACCACATGATGAAAGAGTTGACTAATTACATGTGATTTCTGAATTTTTGTAGAGAGTTAAAATTCATAGGGTATTAACTCCTTTTTTGATTCCTTTCCCATTTTTGGAAACTGGCAGGTCCATAGAGAGGAGGATTTAATTTTAGTGGCAAGAAATGAAAATAATTCCAAATTAATTATACAAACAAAAAATGGGAAATGAGAATTAGTTAATGAGAAGTAGTTTAAAATAGTAATTAATATAATGTGAATTTATTATTGAATGTAAACCATCAAGAAATTACTCTGACTAACCAAACAGGTAGGCCACATAGACTGCAGAACTGTTTTCAGGACAATCAATAGCTTTTTGGGGGGCAGAAATTCATAAGAACTCTAGTGAAGTCATAGTATGAAAAGGAAGAGAGGTGATGCTTTCTTTTGCTAAAGAAGTTGGTGTTTTTATGGTGTTTTCGATACCATTTGAGAATGAGCAGTTGTTTAGCATTTTAATAGTCTTAATAATAGCTAGCCTAGATATAGCACTTTAAGGATTTGCAGAGTACTTTACATATGCTATCAAATTCAATCTTCACATTCAGTAGAAGCTCATGTAACAGTCAGACAGTATTCCTATGGTATGTAGATTTCGTAAATTTTACACAAGTTTGGAACATTTGGCTACTACCAAAATCCTAGTTTGTTGGCCCTATATTCATCTCCCCAGGTCTTATAAAGATTCCTCAAACAAAGACATTTAAAACAAAATGTGATAATCTCATTGATTCATTCAGAAAACATTAATTAATCACATACAATACATCTAATAGTTATATTATGGTAGCAACTGGGAAAAATGGGAAGATAAGTAAAGCATGGTTCCCACCTTCCAGAAGATTGAAAAGCTGGTTAGTTGATAAGAGTAAGACTTCACCTGAAGCCTTTCCCACACTTCCCTAACTTGAGTTTCTAAAATTGTTCCTTATTTATGGAATCAAATAATTAAAAATGTGAAAGAGCACAGTTACACCAGTTCACTGGTCATACTGACATTTGTATCTTTCAACTTACTGACCCATCTTTGGAAACTTCTGAAAAGTTCGGGGTACATGAATAATTAAATTAAAAATAATTATTATAATAATAATAATATTAATAATAATTAAATATTCTAGAACCATAAAATGTTAAGTATTGGCAGGAAATTAGAGATTGCCCAAGCTAGCAAAATTTTGCGAATATTACATTGGAAGCTCCTGAAAAACTCTGGGCACACAGATTGGGGTGTCCTGAGGAGAGGGGAAAGGGCTAATGGGAATGCTCAACTGGGTGTGATGTACACCTGGTCCAAGGTCTATGCAAATGACTGTAAAAACGGTATGTACAGAATAAATTAGATCTAATCTTTAAGAGAAAGCACTAAGATTAAGGAGTACTAGAAAGTAGGACTTTAGCTGAGACTTAGCTATACCTGAGAATATATGTCTCATTCTAAATCTCTAAGCCATATCTCTGACAACAGATGGTGGTAGGGATGGGTATAGTAATATTTCATCACCAGTTTCCTGAAGTCATGATTGGTTGTTGCTTTGATTAGAGTTCCTGAGGTCCTTTGGTACTGTTTCTCTCAACGATGTTGTTGTGGCCATCCCATAAATTATTCTCCTGATTCAGCTCTTTTTACTTTGCAACAATTCATAAAAGTCTTTACAACAATGTTGCATTCTGTTAATATACACTTCGATTTTGTTCAGTCATTTTCCTCTGAGACTGTGAACTTTTAAAAAAATTTCCAATTTACTTTTTTAATTTATTTTTTTTTAAATTACGATTCTCTGCTATAGCAAAAAGGATGGCTTCAAATATTTTTGTACGCATGAGTTCTTTACCTTCTTGAAGCATGTGCCTAATAATAGTACTGCTGGATCAATTCAGTAACTTCTGAGGTATTTTAGTTCCAAACTGTTTTCTAGAATGGGTGAACCACCAAAAGTTCCCATCATGTGTTCATGTGCCTTATCTAGTGCTTTTTCCTTAATTATGTTTCCTGGTGTACTAATGATTTTCAAAGTAAGTTTGAAAATAAATAATTTGTTGTAAAATGCCCCGAGAAAGAGAGAAACAAAAATGCTTTGTTTATAGTTAATAATAATCAATTCTGTCATGGAATGAGACTGATCTGCGTCATCACCCCAATGAACTTGAACTGAACACTGCTTACTGCTGAAAGTCATTGGACAGGGTAGGTACTAATGGAAGGAAGTCATTTTGTAAAGAGGTCAAAAGGAGGATAATTGGCATGTCCCCACTTACTAAGAAGTGTAGTTAATAAATAAATGAAAAAGTATTTATTAAGTGCTTACTGTATGCCAGCCACTGTGTTAATTATTGTGGATATAAACACAAAACAAAATGAGCCCCTGTCCCCAAGTAGCTTTCATTTTAAGGCTGTTGTTATTCAGTTTCGTCTAACTCTTCATGACCCCATGGTCCATAGGGCCAATATTGGTCTACGCATTTTTTTTTGGCAGGGATACTGGCATGGTTTGTCATTTCATTCTCCAGTGGATTAAGGCCAACAGAGACTTTCCAAGGGTCAAACAACTAGAAAGTATCTGAGGCTAGATTTAAATTTAGGTGTTCCTCACTCCAGGCTCAGTCCTAGATGACCTACATCTTAATAGAAAAAGACAAATTAAATAGAAGTAGGGCAATTAGGTGGCAAAATGGATAGAGTGCCTGGCACGAAGTCAGGAAGTGAGCACACACACACACACACACACACGCAAACACAAACACATGTGTGCGTATTTATTTTTCATGAGGATTTGACCAACTCATCTTCCTAAATTCAAATCTGGCCTCAGAGAGTGACTAGCTGTATGATCCTGAACAAGTCACTTAATCCTATTTGTCTCATCTGTAAAAAATGAGCTGGAAAAGAAAGTGGCAAACCACTCTGGTTTCTTTGCCAAGAAAACCCCAAATGAGGTCATAAAGGGTCAGACATGGCTGAACAACAGCCACCATACTGGAGCTAGTTCATACTGGCTCCTGGCTGCTAATTGTCAAATTTTCAGTGTGAGCATTTACACCATGGAGATTGGCAAGCAGGACAAATCAGGGCTTGCATTATTGTTTTGTAGATTTTCCAATGGAGAAAATGTTAATAGTGAAGGTTAAAGTTAAAAGTGAGCTAGGAGTACATTTCTCCACCCCCAAGAGCCTGTTAAACATTGAGGGAGTGCATATGGGGGAGGAGTAGCCAGGGGAGGACACTGGTCTAGTAAGTTAGAGGAATGCTGAATGGGACCACAGTGGAGTAGGCAGGCACAACCCATCCAGGAACAGTTGCAGAGTTAATTTCATCAAGGTTCATTGCTCCAGAACTGGTATAGTGGTGGGCATAAAAGCCAAGAGAAAGAATCACTGATTCTTTAGGAATTTATTTTAGAGCCCCCTTTGCTGAAATGCATCCATTTCATAAAGGAACATTTATTTTGATTTACATCCTTGTGCATATTTGGTGATAGATTTTTTTATAGCTGGGAAGTATAATAAAATAATCTCAATATATTTTGCAATTACAGTGTAGGAATTGCTACTGAAAGTGCTACCTTGTCCCTCGATGCCTTTGAAGTTGATCTCTGAATAACCTCCCTTGTCTGTGAAGGAATCCTTCAGCTTCCCATAGGAGACTGTCAACATTAGGCGTTCTATTTGATTACCTTCTTTCCTTTGTATAAGATGCTTCTTCCTGAACCTTTTAAATGGCAGTTCCTTATTGTCAGCCCCTCTCTTTGTTGCCAAGGATTTTCCTAGTCCTACTTTCTTAGATCTCTATGAAATATTGATTTTTCAGCAAGGAGACAATTTCCTTTGCTGTATTTTAAAAATTTATTATTGTTATTATTTTAATTTTTACAAAAAAATACTTTTTGGAATTCTTAACCTTTTACTTGGGAAACACACACACACACACATACACATGTGTGTATTTATTTCTCATGAGGATTTGACCAATAGTCAAATTAGAAGGCATTTAACTGGAACTAGTTATTGTAATATTTTTTGAAACTACCTATTCAATTCGGTTCAGTTCAATTCAATAAACATTTATTACATCCCTCTTATGTGCCAGATATTGTGCTAAACACTGGGGGTTACAAATAAGTAAAAGAATTTCCTGACCCTCAAGGAGCTTATAATCAAATGGGGGAAACAACACACAAAAGGAAGCTGAAAAGTGATGGTGGAGGAAAATAGAGGACACCCAGTCCAGGTGTGTGTATGAGGGGGATGTTGATGCTGATGTCCTGTGTTTAGGAGACAAGCAGTGGTGCTGATGGAAAATGGATAGTTACCAGACAAGTTCCGAGATTTTAGAGCCCTCCATAAAGGAAGGCTTTGGGAGGAGGAGTTTACTCCTCTACCCTCCAGAGGAGAGAGACCACTGAATCAATTTACAAGGTCATGGGATTCAGCTTCTTCAGATGCTATAACTTCTGTTTGTTTAATCAGAAGGCACCAAGCTAGTTGGGGTCCCTAGAATTGTTTATACATCTTACTCCCTAACACATAATATTCTATTCAGCCTGCTGGCTGTTCCACAAACAAGACATTCTCTACTACCAGGCATTTTCTGATTGTCCTCCCAAGCTTGGAACCTTTCTCTCCTCCACTGCACCTGCTCAACTTTCATGTTTCCTTTTAGTCCCAACTAAAATCCCATCTTTTACTGGAAGCCTTCCCCAGTTTCTCTTAATTCTAGCATCTTTCCTCTTTTAATTATTTCCTATGGACCCAGATGGCTCAGCAGGAGAAGGTGAGGCTGGGGACCTTGCCCAGCCGTTACTCACTCAAAACAAAGTCAAGTGCAAGTCATCTCATCATTTCTGTGATGTCATAGTCTTCCTTAAAAATGAAGGAAGAACACAAAACTGCGATTTATCTTATATATAACTTATTTTGTATTAGTTTGTATGCTATTTCTTATATTAGTTTTTAAGCTCCTTGAGGAAAGGGACTGTCTTCTGCCTCATTTTTGTAACTGCAGTGCATGGTACAATCCCTGGCACATAGTAGACACTTAATAAATGTTGATTCATTAATTATATAGAGCCTGGGGTTTGTATCCAAGGACAACTGATACTTTAAGTAGCGATCACACTGAATAACCTCTGAAGTTCCTCTTCCAACTTTATTGTATGATTCTCAACAGTAAGTTAAATAAGATAGAAACTAAATGTGTTTGAGCTAGAAAATACCACAGATTTCTCAAAGAAATGTCAAATTGCCATTAATATCATCACTGTGTGATATGTGACTGATAACTGCATTACCTAGCTCACTCACCCACCTTGTTCACTAGACTTGAGGACAATAAAGTTGGAGCTGTTTCCAGAAGTCATATCCATTTTAAAAGAACTATTGGCTAGCAATAAAGATATTTGAATGAATGTGTAGCGGGCCCCAAAGGGAATTCCAAAAGGAGTTGTAAAGACATTTTGACAATGTCGGGATAATTAGAAGTATATGATTGGTTGGTTTCTAGGGGTATAACATTACTTTGGATGCATCAATTCTAGCACTTCATTAAAAACAATTAATAGCATTATATTAAATACCAATATATTATTTTTATAATGCTAAGACCACCATTTCTGCTTTATCCCTGGAATAAAAACAGTAAGTATATTCTCTTAGCACCAAGGATCTTCATTTGAAAAAATAAAAACAAAAGCAAAAAATGCTGCCATGGGAAAGTTACTGAAATTCACATTGCATCATTATACTGTATTGTATTATTTGCAATGTAGAACAAAAACCTAGAGTTCCTAGCATGACAACCAACATGACACTCTTTCAGCTTTATTGCATCCTTTGAAATTTCCTAAGTTGTATGAAGCTACACTAATATCTTACAACAGAACCATTACAATGTTCTCTCTTTTAAAGACTTTCAATGGAGGATCAATAAGGAAAAGAAGAAAAGTCATAAAAAATCATATAGAATAAATAATGAAGGTCTTTTTTTGAAAAGGTATGATGATTAGGACTACTTATGTAAAAAAAGTTAGAGTTTTTGTCATATTCAATGAGAAATATAGTGACTCATATAGAGTAGTTGTTTGTATTGAGGCATATTATTTTTCTTAATGAGGCATTTAATTTTTAAAGATGAAATATTTAGAACAGCTGGAAAATGAAACAAGTGATAGAAGGTTTTCTAAAAATATTAGGTGTCCCTGAATGAGCAGTAACGAACACCGTTAACCACAAATGATATGTGCTGTGAATGAAATAGACCATAAGTTTAAAAAAACAACAAATGATCATTTAAAAACAAATATTTCTTTTAACTGCCAGGAACTTCTCCTTAGGTGTCATATGACATAATGTTCAAGAGCTAATACATTGATTATTTTTTTTAAAATTTATTTATTTAACTTTTTTACATTCATTTTCATAAAATTTGGGGTTCCAAATTTTCTCCCCATTTGTCCCCTCCCCCCACCCCAATACACCGAGCATTCTAATTGCCCCTATCACCAATCTGCCCTCTCTTCTATCATCCCTCCCTTCCCTTGTCCCCATCTTCTGTTTTGTCCTGTAGGGCCAGATAACTTTCTATTCCCCATTTCCTGTATTTCTTATTTCCTAGTAGCAAGAACAATACTCAATAGTTATTCCTAAAACTTTGAGTTCCAGCTTCTCCCCATCCCTCCCTCCCCACCCATTCCCTTTGGGAAGGCAGGGAATTCAATATAGGCCATATCTGTGTAGTTTTGCAAATGACTTTGATAATAGTCGTGTTGTGTAAGACTAACTATATTTCCCCCATCCTATCCTGCCCCTCATTGCTTCTATTTTCTCTTTTGATCCTGTCCCTCCCCAAGAGTGCTGATTTCAAATTGCTCCCTCCTCCTGTTGCCCTCCCTTCCATCATCCCCCCCCATCCTGCTTATCTCCTTCTCCCCCACTTTCCTGTATTGTAAGATAGGTTTTCATACCAAAATGGGTATGCATTTTATTCCTTCCTTTAGTCAAATGTGATGAGAGTAAACTTCATGTTTTTCTCTCACCTCCACTCTTATTCCCTCCACTCAAAAGTCTCCTGCCTGCCTCTTCTATGAGAGATAATTTGCCCCATTCTATTTCTCCCTCTCTCCTTCCAATACATTTCTCTCTCACCGCTTAACTTCATTTTTAAAGATATGATCCCATCCTATTCAATTCACCTTGTGCTCTCTCTCTTTCTCTCTCTCTCTCTCTCTCTGTGCATGTGTGTGTGTAATCCCACCAATTACCCAGGTACTGAAAAGTTCCAAGAGTTACAAATATTGTCTTTCCATGTAGGAATGTAAACAGTTCAACTTTAGTAAGTCCCTTATGACTTCTCTTTGCTGTTTACCTTTTCATGCTTCTCTTCACTCATGTTTGAAAGTCAAATTTTCTTTTCAGCTCTGGTCTTTTCATCAAGAATGCTTGAAAGTCCTCTATTTTACATTGACTATTCTTGTCAAACCTAAAAGGAGGGGTCATGTTTATGTTATAAATACTGATAACCAAGGAGTGATAGATAATCACATGATTACAAACCAGGATATTTCATACCAGGGCCTGTGCTTTTACTGAGTATACACAAGAGCACAACAGCATAAATGGATATAGTGCTAAATAGGTTGGTTATTTTATATCTCAGATTAAAAAAATAGCCAGTATAGTATTTATATGGCTATATAGATAATTAATTTGAATCATTCTTATTTGAATATCATTTTAATAATGAAGAAAGAAGATAATTCATTCATTCATTCCTGAACTGCACTAGGACTTGGGAAGAAGAGTGGAGGTATTACTTCAGTGTGTGGTCATTGCTCACATCCATGTGAGCATGTGTGTATACTAACAATGTCCACAGTGACCACAAGTGAACCACCCAGGCTTTTTCATCAAAATTCATTTGTTATTGTAGATGATATGACCTAGCACGAATGAGAGGGGTGAGGAGGAATGATATTCAAGTAGCCTAGCGATATGTGATATTTTATCATCAAATAATGATCTGTACTACCAAATGTGATAATATTTGTAAAAAGAACATAGCCCAGGGTGGAGCACATAGTAATTGCTCTATAAATGTTTATTCCCTTCCCCCTTATTATTGGAAACCAGGAATCCAGAAAGTCCTTACTGAGGGCAGGAATATAAATTATCTACCCTCAGGTTATGGGGAATGTGTCCATGTTTAGGCCTATGCATGTCATCTGAGTTTGAGTTCTGTAACACAGTTTTTCCAAAGGGAAACTCCTTGGCTATGGAGTAGATAAATGTGAGATTTGGAGATCTGTGGTGGACAAGTGAAGGCAGGCAACTGAAGACCAACGGTTTTTTGTTTGTTTGTTTTGCACATAAAGGAAGGTTTTGTACTAATGACATGGCACCAAAATGTCATATAAACATTAATCGAGGCAACAATTTTCCTCTTTAGATAGGGTCTAATTTTATCCTTCTAGAGTGATGGCATTTGCCACTACCCAAGCATTGTCTCCTGGAGAAAAGGGAAGACAAGAGAAGGCCCTGGCCCTCAACTGACCAGAGGCAGAACAGCCAGCATGTATCCTTTCCCTGTTTCTGACAGCAGTATCCTAATAAACTAAGTAAACCTCTCATAGCTCCTCACTTATACTATGTCAGTCATTCACATCACTTGATGCCTAGAGTTCGTTCAGGTTAGCTTGGCAGCCACGCACCACAGAGTGCCTGAAGAAGGGCCAAGACAAAGATCTCCATTGTTGATTAGACTTGGGGACTTTCCGTTTTTTCAGCCCTACCAGTAAATAGAGTATGCTGAGGGCTAGAAAAAGGAACCTAGGGAACATGATAGGAAACATGGGAACAGGATATTTTGGATAGTAATAGGAATTCATCTAAGAGGGGATCCATGTGGGGAAGAACATGGGTGGAAGTAGGTTCAATGAAGCAGGGATCTTGGGACAGTGAATTAGTTTTTAATAATATTTATTTACTGTATTTTAATATAATTAATTTCCTTTGTATTCCTACACATTTTACACATTTAAAACATTATTCTGAGGAGTTCATGAGTTTCACTAGAATGCTGAAGGGTCCATCACACACAAAAAAGACTAAGACCCCCTGAGCTGAGGAAATCATGGTGGCTTGCCATGTGGTCTGGCAGTGGAGTTGGGGCTGAGGGTGGGGTATATAAACTTCCTGAGAGAAGGAAACCCCTAAACCGGCTTCGATGTAGGGGTTCATTAACCATACAAGTAACTATAAGGTCCTATATATTGGTCAGTTTTAGAACTAGAAGAAGTAGCCTGGTTATGTTTAAAGTTAAATGTTTAATAAATGAAATACAGCGGTCCCTAACCATTTTGTAGTGGAATGCTGTGGAATTATCCTGATTTTGGTGACTCTTCAGGAAGAGGTAAAAAATAAAATCTAGGTACTAGAAAGGCTACTTTGTAGCTACCTGATAATGATCAAATGGATGTATTTTCTTATCAACTGATACTGATAATCTCTGACAGTTGAAGTACTTATCTACAAAACTATCCATTCTAGCATATTCATTGCCACCTCTCTCAATCATTTCCAACTAAATAAGTGGCATCCCATCAAGCTAGAACTGAAGAGGCAAGAAGGTGGAGGAGAGTCAGGGGCAGAAAGACTTAATGAACTAGGCTCTATAATTTGTCTTCATCCTTTGTTTTTAGTGAAGACACTTTGAGCTAATAACCATCAATCCAATGCCCTCCATTTTCCCCAGGGTTTGTGGTCTCTCATGGAGCCACAGAAATATCCTCTTCTAGGAAAGGCATTTACTAACAGTGTTAGATTGAATGAATTTTGCAGGATGGATTACTTTTTGTCAAAAAAGGTCATGGGTTCGTCTATTTGTTTGAATAAAGCATTATGAAATTAGGCTTCCATTTGTATTTATGCTAAATTAAGAAAATTATTTGCAAAAGTCTTAGGCACATTTGTTGGTTACTGGATATTAAGATTCAGTCCAGCTTTATCTGGGAAAAATCAGCACTGATTTGAAAAACCATAACGGATTTCATTGTGATTCTAACATGTCAGTGAGATCAAGGTTGTGGGTTTCATCTTCAGTATGGGCTAAAAATGATCATCCTATTCTATCACCACAGATGACTTCTTAATTCTGGCCAGTCCTTTCAAAAGGGTATTTTGTCTGTTGGCCAAATGGGAAACAGGATGAGAAAGTATGGCCAGAGTTTAAAAACCACTGTGATGTTAGGGATTTCTCATTTCCACTCACTACCATCCATTATTTGAAGTCCCTTTGTGAACCTCCAAATATCCTTTTCATTTTGTAGGGTAGAGAAAACTCAGAAATTTGATAGCCAGATGACTTCCTCAAACTGGCAAAACTGGGAAGGTAGGTGAAAACTAGGTCATAGTACACAACCCAATCCCATGAAAATGGAAGTCTTCACAGACACTGCTTCTCTAGTCCTAATGTACCAAGGCTCTAAGCCCCCAGAAATTTTTCATCTTCATTTCTCTTTCTAGAACAGAGATTCCTACCCTGTACCAATTTACAACCACCCCACCCGCCAACTTAGTTTCACATACCCGCTGACTAGTTTCTACCACTACATTCATGCAAACACCAGCAACGACAGAACATCCAGATGCCTTAGATGTATGGGATACTGGCAGTACTTTCCAGTATCACAAGCAGATGTGTGGCCTTATAAGCTCTTGCACATGGTTTTTCTCACTTTGCTGGAATTTTCAGACTTCGTTAACTTTAACTGGATGAGAGTTGAAAGCAGATATATGTGCCATCGGCAGTGGGTCATTAGCACCATTTTTATATATGGAGGGCAGCATATTAAATAAAAACTCTTTGCAATTTGTGAATTGTCTTTGAGGAGTCACTAAGGATGAAGGCTTGCATAAGGGGATATTACTAATTCTTGTATCAAAGTGAAATAAAATAAGAATCATTCCAAGAAATTCATTGATTCACATAATTGACAATTCCCATAAAAATAATTTGTTGGCTTTCAGTTCAACATGCCTTGTTAGAAGATTTTTTCCCCTTAGTTTTTCATAATGAGTAAAAATAAAATCATTCCTTTTCTTTTCATATGGTTTTACAAGTATTAGGATAATAAACAGTTTTAAATGCTTTGGTTTGTGTATGTTTCCTATAAAAGCTGCCATTTTAAGGAGTTTAGTTGATACCTTCATTTGACAGTGCAGAAACTGCTTATGTTTTCATCCACTCTGTTGCTTTGTAAAGTTACTTTTTCTTGTTTTGGGTCCTGACATTATGCTCTTGAGGCTTTACTTAATGTTGGCAATGTTTAATAAAAAAATATTTCTCTGATATTATTTAAAATTTGAGTCAACTTTTATATTGGGTCAGAATGAGAGATGAGAGAAGCCTTCTGTATTCTGCCTTGGATAGAATATATCTGAGCATTGTATATAGCACTTGGGTGCCATATTTTAGGTCATTACTTAATCGTTTTAAGCCAGCTCAGCCATTTAGGAAGGCATTGACAAAATGGGGTATATCTATGTAAGGTGATCAGGATATTGAGAGGACCAAGATTGGCTGAATTCCAGTCTGGAATGGACTGATATTGATGAATGGATATCCAGTGTGGAAAAGATGGTAGCTGTCTTCATTAGAAGGTCTATCAAATGGAAAAGCAATTAGACTTTGTTTAATCCTGGAAAACAGAACCAGGCTTCATGGAAAAAAGTTTCAGAGAAATTTGATAGAGGGAGATTTTCTAACAGTCATAACTGTCCAGTTGTAGAATAGCTGTTTTAGGGGATATCCCTTCCCAGTTTTGCCAGTTTGAGGAAGTCATCTGGCTATCAAATTTCTGAGTTTTCTCTACCCTACAAAATGAAAAGGATATTTGGAGGTTCACAAAGGGACTTCAAATAATGGATGGTAGTGAGTGGAAATGAGAAATCCCTAACATCACA
The DNA here is from genome assembly GCA_023548195.1 of Bettongia penicillata ogilbyi. Taxonomy (NCBI): domain Eukaryota; kingdom Metazoa; phylum Chordata; class Mammalia; order Diprotodontia; family Potoroidae; genus Bettongia; species Bettongia penicillata. The sequence continues at coordinate 1,529,899 of JAJHZJ010000203.1, read as the reverse complement.
GTGGTTTTTAAACTCTGGCCATACTTTCTCATCCTGTTTCCCATTTGGCCAACAGACAAAATACCCTTTGTTGGAGATATCCCATTGTTGGAGATATTCAAACTGAGGCTAAGGACTGCTCGCCATGGGTGCCATTTGGGTGAGAATAGAATATCTTCCCAGACAATCTTCCTAAATCAAGTCTGACCATGTCTTTCTTCTGTTCAAGGAACTTCAGTTAACTCTCTGTTTACTCTGTCATCTCTAGGGTAAGATGCAAACGCTTAAATTTGGCATTTAAATCTCTTCTGACTCTAACTTACTATTTTAGGTTTGTTCCATTGTGTTCTTTATTCATGCTTGTTTCAGTTAAATTGACTTACCTACTATCCCTGAAACTTGGAATTCCATTTCCCACCTCCTTTTCCTTGTACTGGCTACCACACATGCCTAATAAGGTCCTACCTTCTCTCTTCCATGATCTGGGTATCCAAATGTCCCATAAGGCTCAACCCATGTGCTACCTCTTGTAGTCTTTCTTGATCCCCACTACATTTCTATCCTGTTCCTCCCCAAATTATCCTATGTATATTTACAGTTTACTTGCTGAATTCCTTCGCTAACATATCATTTCCTTGTGCACAGGGATTGTTTTTTCTTTGCTTGCTTTGTTTTTCTTTGTCTCCATAGTGCCCAGGAAGTAGCCATTTAAATGCTTGTTGGATGGTTTAAGATACAGATTGAATTAGTTGGCCTGTGAGTTCCCTTATTAGCTCTGAGATTCTGTAGTATGTGTCCTACAAGTTATTGAATAAGCTGAGGAAATCTCCCAGCTGGATGTGACATCTTCTTCCTCTGAAATTCCATACTTTGTACTACACTATTACAATTTCACCTTCTGTCTATATTGTGTTCATATTTACCTCTAACTTCCATCATCCTGCAAGTCCCTTGAAAGTATGATCAGTGTCTTCATAGATTCAGAGTTGGAAGAGACACCACTAGCCATCTGTTCCAAACCATATGTAAAAGGAATCAATGCTATAAAATTCTTGACAAATAGTTGTCCAGCCTTTGCTTGAGGGTTTCTAATAAGAAGGAAAGCACTACTTTCCAAGGCAATCCATTTAATTTTTGGATAGTTTTAATTGTTAGGAATTTTTTTAAAAAATTATGTATCAAGCTTAATTTCATGTCTTTACAATTTTTGCAGACTGCTGCTGATCTCACCTTCTGGGACCAGAACAAATGATCTATTACCTCTTCCACGTGACAAACCCTCAAATCATCATGTCTCCTTGAGTTTTCTCTGGGTTTTCTCATTTCCTTCCAATGGTACTTATATCACATGATTTCAAGATATACCTATTATTCTTGTCCTTCTCTGGATTCTTTCCATTTTACAAGTGATTTTCCTAAACTGTGGCACCCAGAACTTAACCACAACTTAACTTTAACTTGATCTGACCAAGGAAGTATGCAGAGGGTCTAATGCCTTTTTATTCCTGGAAGTTATACCTTTTTATAATGCAACCCAACTTCACATTATGTTTTATGGTTTCATATCACACTGTTCACTCATATTGAGTCTGCAATTTTCTAGAGCCCTCAGATTTTTTTCATGCAATCAAAAGTCTAACCTTGCCTCTCATCTTACTCTGGGGAAATTGATTTTTTGAATCCAAGTGTGACTTTGCATTTATCACTGTTGATTTCATTTTATTAGATTCAGCCCATTGATCTAAGCAAGATTGTTTTTCATTTTTACTTTATCATCTAACGTGTTAACTATTCCCTTCCAGATTTACAAATCATCTACAAATTTGATAGGTATACCATCTCTCCTTGCACCCGAGTTAGTGATAAAAATGTTAAAAATCAAATGATTAATTCATATCCCTGCAGTAGTCTATTAGAAATCTCCTGTCACAGTGATGTTGAACTATCAATGACTATTCTTTGAGTTCTGCCATGCAGTTAGTTACAAATCCATCTAACTGTTGTCATTGAATCTATAGCTCTCTCTCTCCCACAAAATTAATGATACTTTATATAAGTATGAGATACTTTATCATATATATATCATATGAGATACTTTGTCAAGTGCTTTGCTAAATTCTTTGTAAACTTTATCTTATCAGCATTCCATGATTTACTAATTTAGCAATGCTATTAAAAAAAAAAAGTTAACTGGAGATGACCTGTTCTTGATGAAGTCAAGAAGTCTCTGTAATTACCAGTTCATTTTCTAGATGTTTTTAAAACATCTCTTTATCATCCTTAACAAAAATTTCCCATAAATAGAAGTGAAGTTCAAGTTCATGAAGATGAGAAATGAAACTTACAAATGAAACCTATTGTAGAAACTTACAAAAATGAGAAGAACACTGGCCCATCTCCACTTCTGTGTTGTCAATATCACTCTCCATCATCTTTTAAATATCACTGACAATTGTATCAGCAATCTCTTGTTACCAGTTTTGTTTTACTTTTGGTCCAAATTCATCTAGGTCAGATGACTCAAATTCACTAAGGGCAACTAAGTGCTTCTTTACACTCTCCCTACTCTATTAAAAATCATCTCCCGTTATTTTTAAATTTTCATTCTTTTTTTTCTCACCTCCAGTACATAGGTCATAATCCATGATAGAGGAAACTGAAATAAAAATTCTTTGTCGATTTCCCATTGCACTTAGAATAATGCCTTACATGTAGTAGTTCATTGATATTTATGATCATAACTTTGATTCATGGTGTCGTTTCTTGAGTATGTCTTCAGAATCAAAGGATTATAGATCTATAGCTGTAAAGGACCTTAGAGCTCCTCTGATCCAACTTTCTCATCTGGCAGATGAAGAAACTGAGGCCTACAGGGTGGAAGTGACTTGCTTAAGCAATTTCATGCTTCTGAATTAATTTGACTCCCCTACATCAATTATGAGGTCTATTAGGCATACTTGTGTATATAATAAAGGATGACTATAAAATGGTAGTTTTATGTCTTATGAGGCAGCTAGGTGGTGTAGTAGCTGGAGTGCAGGGCCTGAAATCAGGAAGACTCATCTTCGTGGGTTCAAATCTGACCTCAGACACTTACTAGCCATGTGACCCTGGACAAGTCACTTAATCCTGTTTGCCTCAGTTTCCTCATCTATAAAATGAGCTGGAAAAGGAAATGGCAAACCACTCCAGTATATTTGCCAAGAAAACTCTGAAGTGTGGTCACGAAGAGTCAGACATGACTGAAACGACTGAACAAACTATGTCTTATGATATTTTCTGTATTATATAATAAAGCCAATTATGTTTTGAGCATATTTTTGAGCATATAGAGCTTATATTGAAATTCAACTCCATTTGGCATGGAGAAGGTTAAGAACAGTGTGGATACTGTAATTACAATGGAATTTTCTCAGATTCTTGTCAGCCACCTCATACATCATCATAGCTTTCAATACCATCAAAAGAAAAAGTGAAGGTTTGAGCCTTCAGTTTTTATTTAAAGAAACTAAGCAGAACTCCAGCTCGAAACAGTAAGCGGCACCCAAATTAGTTTTATTAGTAATAAAAAGTGAGTCAGAAAGTAGACATACCATCAGGAGTACAGCAGCTGTGCTAAAAATGTGGTGTTTTTTTAAACCCTCTTTTGTCTTTACTGATATTATTTTTTTAAATAAGTAAGGCAAAAAGGAACTAGAAAGATGGGAGTAGACAGATGAAATTAGGAAGGAACCAGAATGGGTACAGAAGATAAAGAGATATTTTATGAAATAGAGAGTAGGTTGAGAGATAATAAATAGGTGGCAAGGAAGGACAGATGAAAGAGGGTCTGGGAAGAAGGGATTTGTTTTAAACTTATTGTGACTGATGAAGTTTCCCCACACATAATTTCTATAATTTTCACGCATCAGTCAACCTTACATATGTGCAGGGAGAAAAAATACCTCTTGAAAATCTGTCTAATTTTCAAGACCAAACTAGAAAACCCCCTGAATAGCCCATCTCTTACTGCCATATTTCCCACTCTCTACCCCCACCAAATCTTATACTGGTTCATTCTCCTAGGAATAGAAATTATGGAATTTCAACCTAAGAGAGTAAAATGGAAAAAGGAGAGAAAAGAAAGGGCAAAATTTTTCTTTTGTTTGCAAATCTGGTGTATTAATTGCATTCCTGGGAGACTTTCTGGACAGAGCCTCCGGTAAGCAAATTAGATATAAACCGAAGGCGGGTGCACCAAGGTCACTGTGGTGGGGGAACGTCGAGTGACAGGCGCTGGGACCTCCGATGCATGGCTTGCAGAGCAGATGTTCACAAGGATGCAGTGATTATTGAACTGGTAATAAAAAAGCATCAGCTTACAGGCAGCCACGATGGATGCTGGTAATTATAAAGCATCCCCTGGGAGGAAAATGACACGTCAGCCACATCTCTGCAATCACCGGGGCATAATTAAAGCTCCAGTAACAGTTGTTAATAGGGTGCAAATAAAACAGGGGGAAAATTTGAACACAACCTTTTTTTTTTTTTTTTTTTTTTTTTTTAAGAGACGGCAAAGGGCAATGTAATTACAGGGACAGCAGATTTTATAATTTTGCTCTATGTCACAAAACAAAGCCTTTTGGATATCAGTTGGATGTAGATCCATAAAATATGGAAGCATACATACACCTCCATACACACATATACCAAGGCAAAAAAAAAGTATTTTTTGCTCTTTGAATATGTAGTATGTGGGGGAGAACAGATTTTTAAACAGAATGTTTATATTTTAATTTTCAAAATGGGAGAAATACAAATATGTAAAGAAAACGGGATACATGTAAATATTTGGCCATTTCATCCTTTCCGGAAGATCTGCGCTGGTACAGCATGCCAAACTATATGGTTCTGTTGGTTGAAGTTGGTTTAGATATTGTTAAATAAAGTCGGCATATCACTTACAGTGCGGAGTGTCATTTTTTCCGTAGAAAGCTGCCAGACACTCCCTAACCTAAAACACGAAACGAAACAACGGCTTGTGTTCTATGAGCTAGGGCACTACAGTGACTATGGCAGCAGGCTCACCTTAGAGAGATATATGTGCCTAGTTCAGTGGTGGTCCCATTATGTGGGCAGTTGGGCATCAAACACTATATTTGTGCATTCGGTTACCAGGCAGGCCTGTCAAGATCTATTTTAGGAGAAGTTGTGAGTAGGGTAGGGAAAGCACTTTGTGTTAAGTACTTAGCCAGCCTGTCTTCCAGTTAGGAGTATTTTAAAGGATTGGATGGCTGACAGAGGAAAGGCACCTGATGGTCTTGACTATGAAATGTAAATGAATGCTTATAAGCCTTGTATCTCAAAAAAAGAAAGAAAGAAAAAAAAGATTGTAAGAAAGAAAAGGCCTTCCACTTCTAGGTGGAATATGTTTAGCTTTACCATAATTAACTACTGGTTAACATTTTTTCTTCATTTGCTTGGGACATGGGAGCTCTCTAAAACAAAATGCAATGCATTCTACTGGGAGCAGACTTTTTAAAATTTTTTAACATTTTTATTTGAAATTTTGGGTTCCAAATTCTATGCCTTCCTCCTCTCACACCTCCTTGAGATGATAAATAATGTGATTCAGGTTATATATATATGCAAGCATGTTAAACATTTCCATATTAACCATTTTGTATAAGAAAATTCTAATAAAAGAAAAAAATTAAAGAAAGTGAAAAATAGAATGTTTAAATCTGTATTCAATCAATAACAGTTCTTTCTCTGGAGGCAGAGAGCATGCTTCATCATTAGTCCTTTGGGATAATCTTTGATCATTCTGTTGCTGAGAATAGCTAAGTCATTCACAGTTCTTTATCTAACGATATTGCTGTTACTATGTACAATATTCTCCTGGTTCTATTTACTTTACTATGCATCAATTCATGTAAGTCCAGGTTTTTCTCAAATCTTCCTGTGTGTCATTTCTTATAGTAAAATAATATTCCATTACAATCTTATACAACAACTTAGTCATTCACCAATTGATGGACATCCCTTTGATGTCTTAGCTACCATAAAAAGAGCTTATAAATCTTTTCTCTTTTTTGGATGTCTTTGGGATATCAACCTAGCAGTGGTGCTGCTGGATCAAAGGGTATGCAGAATTTTTAGCCTTTTGAGCATAGTTCCACATTGTTCTCCAGAATGGTTGGATCCGTTCATAACTCCACCAACAGTGTATTAGTGCATCAAACACTATTTCAATGAGTAGAAATAATGCATCATTCAGTTTTGGGAGCAGACTCTTAAAACATGGAATTTAAAGACTGAAAGGGAACTTTAAATAGTCACGTTAGTAAGGTATCACAGAAGAAAGACCATTGGTTTAAAGAACTTGGGTTCAAATTCTTAACATTATTACTTACTATGTGTATGACCTTAGGTACATTATTTTTATAATTTTAAGTCTTGATTTTCTAATCTGCAAAATAGATTAAGTGACCCTTACAGTCCTTTCCAGTTCTAAATCTGTGATACTGTGATTGAATGAAAAATTTATTAAACAAAGCTCTAGATTAGGTCTTATGAAACATACAACAACATATAAAGTCCATTCCCTGTTCTTAATAAAACTTACATTCTATTTGGGAAACAGACATAGCCACATAAAAATTATCAATACAAATGCCAAGTGAATACCGTAACAATAAATAAAATAGGAGTTTTAAAGAGGGAGAGATCCTCATGGTCTTTGGATTAGAGCTCATGGGTGAGAAAGGTATCTTTGGGTTTTAAGTCCACTATGCTAAAGTAGTCAGGGAAGGCTTCAGGGAGGAGAGACTTAGACCAGATGCTGAAAGCAAGTAGCATTTTGATAACAAAAGAGGAGGGATGAAGGCATCCTGGGTAGGGTGTTTCATTAAGGCAGGATATATACTTAGGACATTCATGGGATTGTGAATAAAACTAGAGAAGAATGTGGAAACTGAGTCAGGGTTTAAAATTAATTCCTGTTATTGTCCACATGACCTTGGGCAAATCATTCCACAACTATTTCTTTATCTACCTAATAATGACAGCTAACATGAATAATCAAAGCACTTTAAGGTTTACAAAGCAATTTATATAGATTGTCCCATTTGATTAGTGCAGTAACCTTGTAAGTTAGGTGCTATTAGCTACGTGGTGCAGTGGATAGAGCACTGAACTTGGAATCAGGAGGACTCATCTTCTTGAATTCGAATCTGGCTTCAGACACTTACTGTGACACTGGGAAAGTCACTTAACACCATCTGCCTCCATTTCCTCATATATAAAATGGACTGGAGAAGGAAATGGCAAACTAGTATCTTTGTCAAGAAAACCTCAAATGGAGTCACAGAGAATCAGACATGACTGGAAATGACTGAACAATAGCAACCTAACTCCCATTTACTGATGAGGAAATAGATATAGACAATTCAAGAAGGGAAGAGATTTCCTCAAGGTCAAGTAACTTGGAAGCATCCCAGGCAGGATTCCATCCAAGGCCTTCTGGATTCTGACTCTATCTGTTGGGACAAGCTGACTCTTGAGTAAAATGAAAGAGTTGAACTGTGTCATTCTTAAGATCTATTATAGCTCTATGCTATTTGACTTAACTTGGTTGGGTGATGTGGTACAGTAGAAAAGGAAATGGAACTGGAGTCTAGGACCTTGGTTTAAATTCTGCCTTTGATTTTGACCTTGGACAAGTCATTTATTCTCCCCAGTCCTCAGTTTCCTCATATGTAAAATCATAGGGGTTAGATTAAATGATTTCTGAAGTCCTTTTGAGTTCTGTATCTGTGATGCTCTGATCCCATTCATGTTATGTAAAAATGATAAGGTTAAAAGGGCAGATAGCAGAAAATCTTGAATGTGAGACTGAGGATGAACTGGAAAGTCCCTTTCAGCTTGAAATTTTGTGACTTTATCCTCTTGGCAAATGGAAGTCACTAAAAATATTTGAGCAAGGGAGCAACTTGACAAGTGCATTTTTTTTAAAAAAAGGTTAATTTGATGATGGGGATGGTAAATTGGAGCAGGGAATGACCAGAAGCAAGTCCAGAAGACTGGGGGAATATAGGCATGATGTCATAATAAGGAGAATGATTGAGGAAGAAGGACAGAAAAGAGCCTCTCAGTCAGGTGAGAATCTGTTTTGTTGGCATTTTTTTACATCCCCCTATTTTGCTTTACAGTTTCAACTTGTTTTGCTCTAGAATGTGCCCATATTGTTTGGACCATCTGTTTAGAAATTTTTGATGGTTTTGCTTTCTACCTCACCTTCACTTCTGAATATATATATATATATATATATGTATTTACTATATATTTATATATATATTTACTATATATTTATATATTTATTTTATACCTATATATTTATTTTATATTTATATATATATATATATATATATTTCCCTTCTGAGAAAACTATCTCTGAAAGAAGGAAAAGAAAAACAAGGGAAAGGAGGAAAGAAAAGAAAAGAGAAAAATAAGGGAAAAGAAAGAAAATGGAAATAAAGTAGTTTGGCAAAACTAAGCAATACATCAATCAAGTCTGAGAATGCCATGTTCTGCCCCTCTAGTTTTCCACCTCTGTAAGAAAAGGAGGATATTGCATTTTCTCATCAATTCTTTGAGGACAAAACTGGCAATTATAAGGACACACAGTTCAGTTGCTTTTTGCTTGTTTGTTTTTCCCTTTATGTTGCTGGAGTCATCATGTGTAATGTTTTCCTGGTTCTGTTGACTTCAGTCTGTATCACTTCATACAAGTATTCCCATACTTCTATGAATTCTTTATAACAATCACTTCTTATGATTCAGGAATATTATTAGCCATTCCCCAATTTACTTTGTTTCCTTGAACTATCTATTTTGATTCCCTGCCCTGTGGCCCCATTTTCTACCTCTATTATCTAACCACCCTTCCTTGCCACTGTCAACATTTACTTTAAGGGGATTCATGCTGCTCTTGATAGGCAGATAACTTACAACAAGGTCAAGGTCAATTCCCCAGGGCATGTGGCTTAGAGAAGGACCTGTGGATGGTTGCCATACAGGTGAGAGATGGAAGAGCAATTTAGTTGGAAGACAGGGAAGATTTTGCAATTGGAAAAATAAAACAGGGAAGTTATATGTATGGTTTATGTATATTATATATATATAACTTTATAACAAATATAACTATATTTCTTGTTTCTATACAAATGACACAAACTCCCTTGAATCTGACTCTATGAGTTTTGAGAAGAATTTTCAGTTGTAATGTCTTATGTTCTAAAAGAAGAAGGAAGTGGAGGAGAACCAGAAGAGGAAGAAGGAGAAGGAGAAGAAGGAGAAGAGGAAGAAGAAGAAGAAGAAGAAGAAGAAGAAGAAGAAGAAGAAGAAGAAGAAGAAGAAGAAGAAGAAGAAGAAGAAGGAGAAGGAGAAAAAGGAGGAGAAGGAGGAGAAGGAGGAGAAGAAGAAGGAGAAGAAGAAGGAGGAGAAGAAGAAGAAGGAGAAGAAGGAGAAGGAGAAGAAGAAGGAGGAGGAGAAGGAGAAGGAGAAGGAGGAGAAGGAGGAGAAGGAGGAGGAGGAGGAGAAACCTCAACTCTCAGAGTAGATGTCACTAAAATTCAGTCTGGATTTAAAAATCCATAAACTATTACCCTGAAAATTATTCTTATGCCAAGCTCTACTTTACAGATTCAAAGAAGATTTCATATCTTGCAAAAAGTCTTACTTCATTTCTAAACTGTATGCTACTAGCTGTTTTCTTTTTCAATCACATCTACCTCTTTGTGTCCCCATTTGGGGGTTTTCTTGGCAATGGTACAGGAGCGGTTTGCCATTTCCTTCTCCAGCTCATTTTACAGATATGAAAACTGAGGCAAACTGGGTTAAATGACTTATCCAAGGTCACATAATTAATAAGCATCTGAGAATAGATTTGCACTCAGGAAGATGAGCCTTCCTGAGTCTAGGCTCAGCACTCTATCCACTGAACCACCCAGCTGTCCATATTGTCTTCTTTGAGCACTTATTATCTTCTCCAGGACATAGAAGAGATTTCCAAACCAGCACCCGCAGTATAAAGAGGCAAAGATAGCTATGTTCCTTGAAACCTTTCCTCTACTTACAATTTAAGTGACCACAAAAATGCATCCTGTCATTTTTCAATTTTCCCTGCTTTTCTTGTTTTTATTTCTCTTAATGTATTTCTTCTTTCTTCCTCCTGACTCAGAGTAATGAATGGGTAAACCATATAGTCAGAGTCGGTGAATTTGAGCTTGAGGGGAATGAAAAGGAGGTATCCAGATATAAAAATAATGTATATATACATATATAAATATAATATGCAACTTATATGTTTTTATTTTATAAAGCTGTATATATAACTTATGAAGTTATATGTATGTAATTTGTCTTGATGTTTTATATAACAGTTATAAATATGAAGTTTTATAAATAAAGTTAAATACAAAAGTTTATAAAATATATAAAGTTATATACAATGTATAAAGTTATATTTAAATTTGCTATAAGTTATTTGTATGGTAATATATATTATATAAAACTTCATAACAAGTATAACTATATTATATACAATTATATATATAAATACTTTAAAGTATTTTATACTATATATTTAACTTTCAAGTTTGTAAGGTTCTATGTATATTTTCTTACTTGGGCCTCAATATAATCTTGTATGGGGTAGGCATTTTTATTCCCACTTTACAGAAGGGGAAATTGAGACTCAGAGGAATTAAGAGACTTGCCTATGGTCAAAAAGGTAGTACTTATCATTGGTGGAATCTTAGCTAACAATAATCTAGAAACATTTATTAGCCTCCTATGGTATGCCAGGCACTGTGCTAAGCTCTGGGGTGGAGAGGCAGGCAGGGGAGACATCCAGTGAGGCATAGCGGAGGAGTCAAGCAAATCCCAAGTGAGTGTTTCTGGGTAGGAATGAGGGGATGTCTAAGGAGACGTCGGTCCTGTTTCTTATCCTGAAATGAAGCAGATGTTCCTGGTTCGAAGCTCAGAACTCTGGCCACTCTCTCATACAGTCTCCAGGTAGGAGGAAGGAGGTTGGCAGAGATGGGTGGAAAGGTAGAGATAAGTCCTTTCTTTATCTCTTGAATTAAATGTAGTGCCATGAAAGACTCCATTTTCTCCCCCTCTAGATTTTCATCCCCTTACTAAATCTAAGTCATTAAGGCCTCCTGAAATAGCTTATTCCTCCAACTGTCTGAGTATGAAACTATCTACATTTAAATCTTAACTGCAATGATTAACTTACTAATGTGTGAAAAAAGAATTTCCTCGGAAGTCTACTTCATAACTGTCAGGTATCTTCACTGAATCAGGTGTAAACACCTTCAGTCTCTGCTTTAAACAGGTTATCCTTGATACCATAAGGTGAAGATTTTTTAATGGCAGATTTCATCCATTATGTATTATAATTTCTAATAGCAACTTCTTTTAGTCCAAATAATGTCATTCCATTAAACTGGAGTTAATTTTAAGCTAGACTGAATGGATTTAGATATCTATAATTTATTCCACATTCTAGATAATATAAGATGCTTCATTCATTATATTCATTCCTATCTGGCATGATGCAAACTCTTCAGGTATGGGGGAGAAAAAGAAATAAAAACAGTAAAACTAGAAAGATGGAACGAACTCTGAGACTAACACAGAGTCTATGGGTTAGGTAATGTACAATTATCTTTTTCAAAATATTTCAAGAAGTGGACCTAATCATTTTTGATTCTGACTGTATTTAAAACCACTTCACCCACTTAGGACTTTGTTAGGGTAGCTGTCCAAGTTTGTTTTAGATTTCTGATAGCATTTCTTTAAATTCATATCACAATTCAAGTCATCACCCCTGTGAAGTCATCGGCCCTCGTCCATTACAGATATTTTATGGATCTTTGGAGATTTTAATAAGTAACTGAAAAAAGTTTTTGATGAACTTTGAACCAAATTCTAAGGCAAGGGACACGTTTCTACCTTCAGAATTTCCTTTTCCACAGGTTTGGGGAGTTTGCCCATGCTATTGCTATAGAGGAACAAGAGAGGTAGCTTGCCTGAGAAAGAAGGCTGGGCTAAAGGTATTTCCAAAAATCTAACTGCCTTATATGTCATGTCTGATGATGAGTGAAGTAATGATTATCACTTAAGCTTTGGAATAAATGTTAAATGTCTTTCTGGGTTCTAATGTGTTTTCCTCTTAAGTCACGCAGCAAGTTACAAATCACTGTTTTCTTATTCTGCCTTATGTCACCTTAGTGGGACAGATAGGTTTCATTCTGTAGAGATGCAACTGTCCATTCCCACCAAGTGCCAACTGCCTGACAGTCCCAGGACAGGTAATCCAGCCTTTCTGAAGTACTAATCTACCCATCAGGAGAGACGGAACACAGCATGTTCCAGGTGAATCAAATCACGACCATCGTCTTTTCAGACACTGCTAGAGACAGCCCAGGATGCTGAATCCAAAACCCTTGTGAACAGCAGCATTGACTAGACCACTGGTCTCCTTCCAGCCCAGCCCCACAGCCATTATTCAAAGAAACAACCCCTGGAGAGATGTGACCCGATAGGTGCTTCTTCTCTCCCTGCCTTATCAGTATTTACAATTACTAAAGACTTGGAAAGAATAGTCCTTGCTATCAAAGTCCTTGATATTATCGAATTGTTCAACATCAGAAGTGGACATGGCTTTTTTTCAATGGAAATAACATTAAAGGAACAGTCAGTGACATGGTAGATAGAGAGTTGGGCCTCTAGTCAGGAAGACCTGAGCTATGTGATCCTGAGCAAGTTACAACTTTTGTTTGCCTCAGTTTCTTCACCTGTAAAATGGAGATGATAAAATAAATAAATGCAATAAATAAAATAATAAAAACCTCTCTCCCAGGGTTGTTTTGAGGCTCAACTAACTGAAGGAAGCTGTTAGCCCTGCAATCCAGTCTGGAAGGAGGGGGGTGATTCTCTCTCTCTCTCTCTCTTTCTGTGTGTATACACATACACACATTAACATATATGTATATATGTGTATGCAAGTGTATGTATATGTATATGAATGAAAATAGTTGAGAGAATTATTGACATGGAATACAAAAAAAGAGGCTGAAACATTAAAGATATTCAATTAATAATAAAATGATCAACATTTATTGAGCTCTTAATTTGTGCTGAAGGGAAAAAACCTCAGAGAATTTCTAGCATACAAACTGATAAGCCAATAGAGAGAATTCTAAAGATAAGAAATGAAAATGAGTGAAATGGCAAGGAGAAAGTAAAAGAATAATTTGCAAATAGCATATACTCTGTGTGTATTTAATATTTTATCGTATTATATAGAGCTTGATGAAAAGCAGAACCCTATGGATCCCCATAGATCATGAAAGAAATCTGAGAGTTAACTCAAAAGAGAGAAAATTCATGGAATATAAAAGCAGGATAAATTTAGGTCAGAAATTAGAACTCCTACTGCAAAAAAATAGAGTACTCAATACAGCATTAAAAAACTGAGCAGAGTAGGAAAAGTTCCCTAAAGAAACGAAAGAAAAAAACTTTTTTTTGTATGTGTCTTGGACCCTTTTGGGCAATGGGCCCATTTGCAGAATACTTTTGAAAGCAAAAAACAAAATATAATAGGATTACAAAGGAATCTAATTAATTGGAATTCAGTTATCAAAAAATATGAATTCAAGACAAAAAGTCAAAGGAAGATTTGGCATGCAAAAATAATGATGTGGAAGACAATTTGGGTGAAAAAGATCTAGCTAAAGTCCCTTAGATATTTAGTCTTAAGAATGAAGAAGGTCCTGCTAAGACATTAAAAAATGTCCATATTTCCGAGAAGGTAAACAAATTTGCTCACTATTAGTCATTACAACTTGGTATGAATTAATTTCCTCCTAAAAGCTAGCATGAAGGAATTGTAAAGTTTAATGGGGGGAAGGAATCTATTGGGAAATAAGGAAGGAATAATTTTGGAGCATGGGATTATATTCTTGGTGGAACAAGAGATTCAGGGAAGCTGTAAGGTAATGTAAAGATAGTAGGCACTTAGGAAGGGTGTGGGATGGATGTTGGGGTTAGGATCGTCAACATGCAGAAGAAACATACCAAAAAGAGGGAAGAGAAGGAATAGAAGATGAACGTTGACTAACATTTTTCCCTACTAGAAATAATGGTAGATCTAGAATCAGAGGGCCTGGGTTTAGTGTCTAGCTCTGCCATTGTATGATCTTGGGTAAGTCACTTAACTTTCTTAGCCTCAGTTTCCTCATCTGTAAAATGAATGAATTTGACTAGATGATTTCTTCTTCAAATCTATGACCCTATGATTCTCTTCTAAATGACATCTAAAATCTCTTTCCCAAATCCATGATTCTATATTATTTGAACCTTTCTTTTCAAGTCTCAACTTTTACCCATTGTGTCAACCCACACTATAATTTGTCAGTTGGAAAAATACTTTGGTTCCAGAAGTCAAGGGCACTTACTTGGTAATATATATATATATATATATATATATATATATATATATATATATATATATATATAAATATATATACATATACACACACACACACACACACACACACACACACACACACACACACACACACACACACACAGGAATTGATCTACTCTTATGTATGCCTCATTGTGGCGCAGAGGTGACCCCAGTTTCCCAAAGGCTATGCCAGGGAAGCAGACTCTGCCAAGTTAGTAAAACCTTTGAGAACAGACCTAGAGAGGGTTTGCATTTTCATGCTAAGGATTAGTTTAGTTAAGTTTGGAGAGACTTATCACTAGGTTGACTTCAACTATCACTAGGTTGGTCAGTTTCTCATCCTTAGAGACTCTCAAAGGCCGTCTACTAAGGTATAAGGGGAGTGTAGACTGCATCTTTGGAAGGAGCATGTATGCCAGATCCATAAGGAGCATTTTTCATATTTATCTAGTGAAAGCTTACCAAAGTGTACCCAAGGCAAGCAGCATGGACTCTCAGGTTAACTTTACAAAAGCAAACAAAAACCCCCAAACATCTTATTTTGAGGGTCCATGAAGGAAAGAGAAGTGGAAGCAGTAGAGAAAGAGACCCTGGGACATCTGCCCTCATGAGTAAAGACCCTGGAATTTTCGGAGTGGAAGCCAGGTGTGGGTGGAAGATAGAAGCAGCATCTGGGCAGCTACCTATTTTAGTCAACTAATTTTACTAACTAAGTGCAAAGCTTAGTCGTTTCTAGAAGGAAAGAATATTAGCTGTTGGATCCTTTTCAATTTCAGTGTCCTAGGTCACTTTAGGAAATGTCTGACCAGGAAAAAAAATTATACAACCTTGAAGTAATCAAATATGTAAACAGAAAAGAACTCTATGGCTCAGGGCTTATAAGAACCAGATCCAGCCCTGGGAGTTGACCTCATAAAGAGCCATATTTTCTTTC
The DNA here is from genome assembly GCA_023548195.1 of Bettongia penicillata ogilbyi. Classification (NCBI taxonomy): domain Eukaryota; kingdom Metazoa; phylum Chordata; class Mammalia; order Diprotodontia; family Potoroidae; genus Bettongia; species Bettongia penicillata. The sequence goes on along the minus strand of JAJHZJ010000203.1, from coordinate 1,514,462 downwards.
TGGTTTGTTATGAGACAGCCAAGTAGCACTGTGGATAGAGCATTAAATTTGGAATTAGAAAGACCTGAAATTGAATCCTGCCTCAGATACTTCCTAGCTGTGTGACCTTGGGCAAGTCACTTAATCTCTGTCTCAGTTTCTTCATCCATAAAATGAAGATAATAATAGCACCTACCCCTTAGGTATAAGTCAGTATAAAATGAGACACCATTTAAAGTACTTTATAAATATTAAAAGACTATAAAAATGCTAGCTATTTTTATTATCCTACCACCCTGGAGTTTACTCTGGGAAAATCTCCAGAATAAAGTTTAAGTGTAGCTATAGTCTGGATTTCCCCAAATGTGAATAACAGGGTCACTCAGTTCTCATGCAAGCTTTCAGAATAATAAGTACATACCTAGTAAGAACAGTCTTCATATCACTCTGGAGTAAATGCAGAAGGTGCAAAAAGCTCATGGGGTTTCATCAACGGTATGAAAAGCACATAATCAAAGGACTCTCAGAGCTTTCATCATTCCAGTGAGTCCCTTTCTGACTCAGCAGAGACCCTCTTAGGGTTAGATTCCTCTGGAAGGGAAACCTTTTTTTTAAAAGCTATTTAACAGCAATACCTCTTCTATCAAACCGGCACTGTCTGAGTAATTCACTGTAATAGCAGAGAAATGGCAAAGTTTAGATCTTTTGTTACCCTTTCCATCTATCTCAGAGAAACTTCAGTCCTTCTGCTACAGAAGCCATGTTCATGATCCAAGTCTTTTCCCAAGGTCAGTGCTTCTTAGGAATTATCAAGGCAATCCTCTCTTTTTTGAAAAGGTCTCATACCTGAACATAGAAACTCTAAAATTTGGAGTTGCTTGCAAGGCAATTCCAATGGCTGAGGTCACCCAGGAAATCTTCCATTTCTGGGAAGTATACTAGATTTTGAGAACTCTCCACTTAGGACATCAGGATTCTGTGCTCTGCATCTCTTTATTTAAACTGGAATTTGGGACTCAGGAGATAGTATCATCCAGGAAAAAGAATACTGATTCTGAAGTCACAAAACATGTGTTCAAATCCTACCTCTGACACTTAGAACCTGTGTGACCTTGGGCAAGACATTTGAAATGGAGAGACTGTACTAGATGGCTTCTAAGGTCCATTTTAGTCTGATCTAATGTCCCATATACACTTATATTGCTGCTCTGCATTCATTTTGGGGTGATTTTCTGTCTGTTTGTAGAGGAAATCTGGAAATAATCTGACCTACACCACCATTTTCTAGAATCCTTCTTTCTACAAACTAGCTTCTCAGGTGACTTTCAATTATATATCTACCCCTATCATTTACTTCTGCCAAAAAGTCACCATCAACTACTCTTGGGGGGAAGGAAAGGAATAAATCTTCTCTGGAAGAAAGATATAAATGAAAAGACCAAAAGGGAACTGAAAAAGACATAACTGCTCTGAAGGACATTGGAGAGGACAAGCTCCCCTTACATGTCTGTTCTAAGCCCTAGCCATCTAATCATCTTGGAGGTACCCACAGTCAATGAAGACCAGTCAAAAGTTTTCTATGTCTTCTAAATATTAAAGTCTAAAAGAAGTCACCACTGGATATGTCCATGCTTTCCATGGCTTTCAGGTGCCTTCAAACAGTGTCTTACCACCTGATAACCGATCAAGTTAATTGTAGTTCATCAAGTTGATCAGAGACCCTTTGATCCCCAGGCCCTTCTCTTTCCCTTTCACACAGAAAGCAAAGAATGGAAATGTCCTTTGAGATGTACCCAGAGAGAGAGCATTGGGTTCTGATGCAGAACCAGTTCTTCTGTTCACCTCACAGAAATTTACTAGCACGTCTGTTTTATTCATTTGTTAACTTATTTATCTCTGGACTCTTTAAAAAAGGACTGAACTGGATTTATTTTATTTTATTTTTGTACTTCTCAAGTCTGGTAAATAAGGCACAAGAACTACTGCTTGGAGGACCTGTCTGTCAAAAGGCTTATTTCAATGTCTCAGTCCATTTAAGTCCCAAAATGGATCATTTGGACCTGGCCAGTAAAGTGAGTTTCTGGTTTAACTAAATGTTTAATCTCTGCAGAAACTCTTCGTAATTCCTTCTTCAGAGCTGCACTAGCGACATTTCTTATTTTAACAGCATCAAATTAAGACCTATTTGTTTTACTTCATTTCCTTGTTGTGTACAGTTATGGGTTCTTCCAGACTCCTTTTGGGAAGTTAACCCACAGCAGGGAGGCACTTGTCACAAGGTGACTTTATCAGCGGTAGTTTCTCCTCAGTGATAGAATTGGCTCACCTGCCAGCTTCAAATGGCTTCCCCCAAACGAATAATGGCCACCTCCCACTGAGATCTAAGGCAGCCCCCTCCATCTTGGAACCTAGCCAAAACGAAACCGCTGTGATACAGAACTAGGCGCTCTGCTATAGTCTCTGATGTGGAAATGGGACTTTAAAGCACTCCGCAAATCTTCCCTAATCTGAGACCCTCTTTTCATTGTTGGATATAAGCTCTCGTCCCTAGTTATAAAAAATTGATTTGTTTGCCTTTTACAACACAATGCTAAGAGATTATTTGATAGAAGGAATTTTGAATGTTATAAGGGTTCCCCAACTAGATATATAGATATTAATATTATGGCAATAAGATTAATAATTCAGTCATTTGGAAATGTTAAATGTCTTGCCCATGGTCATACTTTGGTACCAACAATACTCAATACACATTATATGTAAAATGAGATTTTATCTATCTACATATATGTGTATGTATAAAAATACATATATACCCACCTTCCACATATATAGTGCCTTGCAAACTTTAAAGCAAGATACGAATGCTAATATTATTGCTATTGTTGCTGTCTTATAAAAATGCCTGAGAGGTTAAGTGACTTATCTCTGGAGAGCTCTCTCACCTGAAGCTCTTCTTTCCCGATCGGTGAGTGACTTCATCCTCAGGACCAGCATTTTTAGGAAGGGACACCAACCAGTTTGGCCTGATTTACATCAAGACACACTTTCTAGATTCCCCTTCTCCTCCTCCTCCTCCTTTCCTTCAGCATTGCTCTCTGGGAGTACCTTCCTCTTTCCCCTTCTAGCTCTCTTTTATGTTCGGGACTGTCTTGTTTGCTTGCACTTGTACCCTCAGTACTTAGCAGAGTGCTTGCTAGGGCTCTCCACGCACAGTTTAAGAAGTCTTGAAGGGGTCACAAGTGGAAAAGTTTAATGAATAGACTACAGGGTCTGGAGGCAGGAAAACCTGAGTTCGAATCCAGTCTCAGATACTTTTTAGTATCTGAGCATATCACAGATATTCTGGACGTATCACAAACTCTGTTTGCTTCAGTCTCTTCATCTGTAGAATGGGGCTAAAAACAATATCTACTTCCCACCCAGGGTTTTTGTGAACATCAGATGAGATAATAATTGTAAAGCGCTTAGCATGGGGACTGGTACACAGTATATGTTCTCTCTCTGTCTGTCTCTCTCTGTCTATGTCTCTCTGTGTCTTTATCTTTCTGTCTCTGTCTCTCTATCTTTCTGTCTGTCTTTGTCTCTCTCTGTATGTCTCTCTCTTTCTCTCTGTCTTTCTGTCTGTCTCTGTCTCTATCTCTGTCTCTCTGTCTGTCTCTCTGTGTCTGTCTCTCTCTCTGTCTGTCTCTCTCTGTCTTTCTTTGTCTCTCTCTGTCTCTGTTTCTCTCTGTCTCTCTGTGTCTCTGTCTCTCTGTCTCCACCCCACCCCCTCTCTCTGGAAGTGGCCTTAACTATAATAGTCTTTGAGAGTTGCTTGGGACTCAGATACATTAAATGACCTGTCCATGATGACACAGTTAGTATTAACTTTTCTACAACTTAGCATCTCAGAGAGTTGCCTGAGGCTGCAAACGGTTCGGTGATTTGCTCATCCATGGCTTTATAGCTACTTAGTTAGGTGTCAAAGGCAGAATTTGAAGCCAGGTTGCCCTGACACCAGACCCAGCACTCTATCCACTTGCTCAGGTTCCCTAGTGTTAATGGCTGCCAATTTAGAAGTGGAATTTCCTTGGCCTGAGGATTTTTTATGCAGTTTCAAGCCAATGTGATCTTGATTTTTGTGCAAATATTCACAATCATGGTTGCAAAAAATCTCCAATTTAATAACTGAAAATCTGGTCTCCTATCAATTTTACTTCAAGTAAAATGCTTTCACTTGTTGCAGTCCATTATACTGGATGCATGATAAACTTACCTTCTCTAAGAGTAATTTCCATAACTTGAGATTCTAGTTTTGGGGATCCTTCTCTCTATTAGGTCTTCTTGTTTTTCATCTTGGTAGTGACTAGTTTCAGGGAGTTTCAGTATGTTTGAGATCCAAATTATAGCGATATGCACGCATAGCTCCCATTAGTGTCAATAGGCATTATGCACAGTGATGGGAGAATAGACCCCATATGTTTATGAGAAATGAATGATTTGAAGCATCTGTGGAGCATTCTTAAAGGCAACTATCACTGCATGCAGTCCCAGAAATGATTTTTGAAAAAAAAAAGATAGAGAGAGAGTTTCCGCTCATTATGGAGACGTTCAAAACAGAAGAGCTTATCACCAGAACTATGGCATGTGCAGCATATTTTTATAAATAACAGGCTGCATCATATGCTTCTGTATGGGAAACAGTCATTTTCCAATATGGATCTCTCCACTAGCTGCCTGCGTACATATATGCTGCTGTCCTTCAGATGCCAAAGGATGCTCTCCTTGATCTTGTCACTACTTCCTGTGTTTGAGATGCTGCCCGCATACCCATTCTGATACATGTCAATCATAACATTTGGCAAGTTTCATTCCATATATATAATAAGATTCAAAAGCATAGAACATATCTAGGACTCTTTCCCCATCAATTCTTTGGGTCATTGATGGATCATAGTGCTTTACTGTTTGCTATTTTGAGTTCAAAGTTCCATTATGAATGGACTTTTAAATCTAAAGGTTGCCTCTTGAAAGGCTCATTATCAGTGTGGGTAAGGCTGATAAAAAGCAGTTAGATAATTAGCATGTAAATGGGTATTTTATATTTAGCTAAAATAATAACAAATATTTCATGTGCTATTTTAGATAGACATAGAAACAGAGATTTGGAGATGCCACCCCAGTGAGCCTTCTCACTTGACAGATGAGGAACCTAAGGCCCACAGAGGTTAAGTGAATTAACCTGGGGTGACTATTTAATGGCAGAGGTGGGATTTGAACCCAGGTCTTATGACAAGTCCAGAATTCTACGTACTATATGATGACATCCCTAAAAGTCAAACAATTTACATATGTCCTGTTGTTATATGAACTTATAGATTAGATAACAAGCATCTTCCAAACCTTTGACTTTGGTAGGGTCCCTCTCCTTGCCTTTGGGAAAGACCATAACAAAGATATTAAGAAAAAAAAGAATTTATTAAATACCCACAAAGTATGAAGGTATTTATTATCTCTTTGTATTACCAGGGCAACATGCCAGCACCATTCCTACTTTCCCTGACTAGATTTTGAAAAGTCTCTAGACAGCTCCCCAACCTTCTACCATGATTATAGCAATACATACTTTGGCCCTTGGGAGGCAATATGAGAAAACTACATCAAGCCCAGATGAGAGTCCTTTGGAGCTCAAAATTACTTGATCTTATTGAGCCCAAAGAGATAATTATATCAGAATATTCTTTGGTGTTTTAAGTTTTCTTGTTCCGGGAGAATGAAGTCCTTTGGATGTACAAGAGGTAAATTTAACCCTTACAAGGCTCTATTTAGCCTCTAAACAGCAGTTTCTTCTCTGTAGGAGCATGGTCATTAGCATGAACATTAAGCAAGTACCAAGTCTGTGCCAGATGCTGTTGAGAGTTTAGAATTACAGTCTCCTGCAGCCAGCTCCAAACCTAGGGGCACATCTTAGCTCGCCTTGCTATAACTCAACAAGAATGTTGCACAGTTAAAACTCATTGTTTCTTTCCCCCACATGTAGATCCAGGATGGGGAAGGAATGCTGCAGATGTTTAAAATGTGGACCAGCCATGTATTTGCTATTGTAAGAAAGTCATAGATTCCTATAAACCATGTGTCATTATTTATACATAGAGAGATGCAGCTGACATTTTACTAGGATTTTTGCTTTTGATTGTTCTTTTAGTAAGGTTTTTCCTAACTTTGGTTTATTCTTGGAGAAGCAAGTACATTAAATGAGCCCACCATGAGGTCAGGTGCTTCTAGCGATTTCCTGGGGCAAACTACTAGGAATTAGTTGAATAAAGATGAAGGCACCCCCAGGAAGAAAAACATATTGCCCATTAGAGTTTAAAGGAAGTGGGGCTTAGTTTTCCTCCCCTCCCCAGGTGAGTTAATGTAATTATAGGATAGAATCATAGATAATGAAGTTTTAATGTGTTAACGAGGTGTTAACAGTCTGTTATCCCTTTAGGAAGTACCGCATTCTCTCTCCTAATGAGCAGGAAGGGAACAGTGTGGATGGATCAAAAATAATTGATCAAACACCTGGGTGACCCTTAAAAGCCTCCAGGATGTAGTCACTATAGCTAGAGAGTAATCTGGGAACACTCCAGATACCTGCATGCTTGTACAGGGTGACTCCATTGCAGGGATGAAGAACTGGACTCTTCTGTCCTCTCTCCCCCATTTCCTTCACCCCACAAATGGCCATGACATCCAAAAACCAAACTGCTTCACAACAGACCAACGAGAAGACATTTTCCATTTCTGATCTACGCAAGCCAATCCTTTATTTACCTTCTTGGAGACTTATTGAGGCTAGCCCAACACATAAATACACTGAGCCTTCTTTCTGATTGAGAGAAAGGACTAAGTAATAAAGTTTATTTAAAAAAACCCACTGAATTAATAGAACTTTAGGACTGAAATAAAAATTCTAGATCATCTAGTCTAATTCCCTATCTTTATAGATGAGACAACTGAATCATGGATAGATGTAGTCTTCATTGGACAGTGGAGAGGACCCTGCGTTTGTAGGCAATAAACCGGACCTCCAGTTCTAGCTCTGATGTTTGCAAGTCAACCTCAATGAGATTGTATCCATAGCTAGAATATTAGGTTAACAATAGCTTTACTACATAACTCATAGAGGTATCTTTAATGCAAAATTTAAAATATTATATTTGGATCGCTGTAATTACTTAAGATTGTGTTTAGTTAATAATAGATTAGTACCAAGTCTTGCCATTCCTCAAATTCATATCAGGATTTCCTTGAAGGGCAGGGATGTATTTGAAGGCTTGACATTGTATCATTTTCCAGTTTTATATCTCTAACGTAATGCCAGGTACTTATATCACTATGCTAACAATTTCAGATTTCATCTATGGAGCATCCAAAAGGTAAGAACCTGCCCAATTCTTAATAGAGTTGACAGAAACTTGATAACATTAAATGACTTGCTCATTTCTTGGGCAGGATTTGAACCTAGGTCTTCTTGACTCCAAATCAGACTTTTTATCTACCATGCAACATTGACTCTCAACAAGTAGATACTTAATAAATAATATCTTCCCTTTGGATCTGATGTTAAATTTGAAATTCTGTAATGACTCTCTTTCTTCATCCCTGCTCAGATACAAGAATTAACCTGGAAATGGAAGGCACTATAGTGTTGTGAAAAGAGTTCTGAAATTGGACCCATGGGATCTGAAATTGAATCCTAAGATGTGTGATCTTGGGGTTGCCATGTTACCTCTCTAAGCCTCAGTTTCCTCATCTATGAAGTGATAAAGTTGAATTAAATGGCCCATGAGGCCCCTCCAGCTCAAATTCTATGATGCCTACCATCCCTAATGTGAAACCAATTCAGATAATTTTTCAAACCAAGAGTACAGTCAAACTATTAAAGGGGCCTTGAAACTGAAAGCCATGCTTCTAGGAAGTAGAATACATATGGTGACCATATATCTGTTTTCAAGGACAGTCTTAAATTTGAAGGAATTAAGTATACTTTTAAAAACATTTTGCAAAAAAAAAAATATATTATTTGTCAAACCATGTTTCCTGGTTTTAGTACTTAAAATTGGGTCACTGTAGGCATGCAAATTAAGTGGTTTCTGATGTGAATGGTCCTAGTCTAAACTGAACAATATTGAAGACTTGTTTTTGAGGTCTTCAGTGAGTTTAATATCTAGAGAAACTGATGCAGGCAGAAGGGCATCAGTGTCATGTCACTTACGGAAGGTGGTATAGTACTTCAATATGCTTACAACATTCATTGTGAAAACAACTGTGAAATGCTGGGGATCATCGAAGAAGCTGGTAGGTCCTGGCTGCAGGGGGAAAGTGGAAAATGTCTAGTTGCTAATCTGAGGATTTTAAAACAAATAAATTAATGAATGAATATTGAACTATTATTATAACAAAAAATGATCAATTAAATCCAATTTAATTGGACAAACACTTATTAAGAGCCTGCTATGTGCCAAATATTGTGCTAGACCCTGGGAACAAAGCAAAAATGAAATAACTCCTACCTTCAATGAAAATTCCACTGGTGGTGGTAGGGAATAACATGTATCTACTATATATATACATAATATGTATATTATATATAAAATATACATATATATTATATATAATACATGCATACTACATATATATATACATACATACATACAGAAAAAATGTAAACTAGTAGAATGAGGGTAGATCCAACAACTTAGGGTATCTGGAACAGCCTCTTGTAGGAAGTGATGCAGGGGCTGAAACTTGAAGGCAGCCAGGGATTCCAAGAGGTGGAAGTGAGGAAGGAGACCAATACAGGCAAGAGATAGCCTTTGCAAACACATGGCAGCAGAAGGTATGTCATGTAAATCAGTTGAACTGGAATATAGATGGTATGATAAAGATTACTGAGCATTCTTTCAATTTGATCGAGGTGAGTTTACAAAAATTTGCGTAAAGGCTAGCTTAAATGTTGAATGAAGGGGGACACGAGCAATTGAGATGAGCTTCGTTTTAAGCAGATTCTATCAATCAACAAGCATATATTAAGCACCTGCAACAAATATGACAAGCACTGGGAATACAAAGACAAGTGTGAAGTATCTAAATATAAAACACATACAGAAATACATCTTTTTTTGCTGAATTCTTTTTTTTATTAATTTATTTGTTCTCTGTTTCAACAATCATTTCCATATGTTTTAAATTTTCTCTACCTCCTTCCCCCCTCCCTCCCTAAGAGAGTATGCAATCTTATATGGGTTCTACACGTATATTCTTATTATCAGATTGCATGGAAGAATTAAAAAGAATGGGAGAAACCACGAGAAAAACCAAACTGAAACAAAACATAACAAAAGAGAAAATAGTCTATTTCATTCTTCATTCGGATTCTACAGCTCTTTCTCTGGCTGTGGATAGCATTTGCATCAAGAGAGCTTTGTAAATGTTTTAGGTCCTTACATTGCTGTGAAGGGCCAAGTCTGTTAGAAACAGTGTTCACACACAGCGCCTGTTACTGTATATGATGTTCTCCTGGTTCTGCTCATTTCACTCAGCATCAGTTCATAGAAGTTTTCCAGGTTTTTCTGAAGTTTGCCTAATCATTATTTCTTATAGCACAACAGTATTCCGTTACATTCATATGCCACAACTTGTTCAACGATTCCCCAATTGATGGGTATTCCTTTGACTTCCAATTCTTGGCTACTACAAAAAGAACTGCTATAAACATGTTTGTGCAAGGGAGTCCTTTTCCAATTTTTATGATCTCTTAGGGATACAGCCCTAGAAGTCAAAGGGTATAGACCTTTGGGTGTTGTTCCAAATTGCTCTCCAGAATGGTTGGATCAGCTCACAGGTACACCAACAATGAATTAGTGTTCCAGCTCTCCCACATCTTCTCCAACATTTATCATCTTCCTGTTTTGTCATGTTAACCAATCTGATAGGTGTGATGTGGTTTTGATTTGCATCTCTCTAATCAGTAGTGATTTACAGCTGTTAAAGGTAAATGATTCTCTTTGCAGAATAAAAACCCTGGTTTTCCTTAATACCAAGTTCTTTTAAGGCATTTAAAATGACTATTTATAAACATTTTTTAAGGAACACTGTTATTGTACAACATAAGATAAACCTGCATACTGTAATCACTTTATGGATGTAATACTAACAAAATACTATGTTGCAAAATTCGTACTTTCACGAATTTCCATTATTGGAAACTATCCTTTCTTGTGTGACATAGATTGTGTATGTGTGTTTACCTGAAAATCCACATTTATATTTGAGCAAAATTCATAACGAATGCATGGAAAGATTCTTAATAGAACATAAGAAAAGATAAGCTTAGTATATCACTTAAAGGTACTGCATTTTTACTCTTACAGGCTAACGATTATATCCTTCCTCTAGAGGTTTTAAAGAAAATGATGAACAATTACTTTCTGGTTTAAGTACTTTCATGCCTACAGGCAGAGGAGGGTGAACTTAGTGACTTCTATTTTTGTCCTATAGTTACTGTATCAGTAGTGGCTAATAGGACAAAAAAAATCCATCAGATAGTCTGTTAAACAAGATATATACTTTTTGCTTTTCATAAATGTAAAAAATTGCATACCTAAATGTCTCGTGTATTGGAATGAGTCATCTGTTAAAAGACAGGTACAATCCTGTGCTAAATGTCAGAGAATGTAGTTAATGAGGGTCCCCCTGTGCCATGATGACATCACCTCCTCTTGAAACTGCTTCCCAGAGATTTTTTTTTTTGAAACTGTAAATGTGCCAGAAGCTCAAGTAATTAGCGATAAGCCTGTGTCACCTGGGGATGGTCTATAGCAATTCATGAAAGGTTCTCTGATTTTTCTCCAAGAACACAAATAGTTAGATAATCATTTTCACTGAAAGCATACCTCTCCAATCCTATTTGCAGTTAAGGAGTATTTAAGAGTGGGCACTAGAAATGCCCACTTTAGCCAAAACAAAGAAAATTACTATGATGGAAGAGGCAGATGCTGTAGTCTTTGAGAGACCACAGTAACACTTGGAGCTATGTTTTACGCACACACACACAGACACACACACACACTCACACACACACATACAATCTAAATACACTACAGAGGAATGGTGTCTTAACTCTTTTGACAGTAGGTATAAATCTACCCTTAACTTTATTAGCTAGAGAAGGCTGCATGAAGTCAGTAAGGCTACTGCTGCCCCTGGACTTAATAACTAAGTATTCACCAAGTGTGTAGTCGTTAGGAAATCACAAATTACTGGTGCTTTTAGTGTATGTTTAGTCTAACTTGGGCTGTCTGATGACAGCTTTCTTCTGTTAGGGAGCAATCTAGTTGACTGGCTTCCCTACGATATGTATATAACCACACTAGACTGTGACTGTCTAGGAACTCTGAAGGGCATTTCTACTTTATCACTGTGTTGCTCTTGACTAATACACCCAAATCATTTGCCAACCATATGTTCCTTTGAATATCAATTCTCCTGTTAGAAGACATAATATTCCAGCCATTATTACAATATGAAACACATGTGAAGAAACATTCAGAGAACATAGATTAGGATCTGGAAAAGAACTTAGAGAATCCATCCAACCCCTTTATTTTATAGATGATAAAACTGAAACCCAGAGAGGTGAGCAACTTGCACAAGGTCACGAAGGAGATGTATCTGTAGCGCCATTGTGATATTCATGGCACCTATGACTGCCATGAATATCCTGGTTCAATTCTGAATCACAAAATACAACAAGCTCTCCACATGGAAGGCAGAACTAGAACATTTATTCAGATACTAGTAAGCCAAATATATCATAGTAACAAAAATTTTTACGCAATAGCAATGCAAAGGGCATCATCCCCAAGCCTTCCCCCTGTTAAGCTTCCCACAAACCAACTCCATTAAACAAGTCACAAACTCTTTCAGTCATGCTAGCCAGTAGGCTGCTTGCCTGTGTCCTTCCCAGCTCTGACTAGACTCTGCCCAATTTCCTCTCAGCTCTGCTCTAGCTCTACCTCTTCCTGCTCCACCCATTCGGCAAACTCCTCTCACCACAGGCTCCATGTGACTCAGACTTCTGTGTGATCCAGGCAGGTCAAAGAGCCTATTAATGAATGGGAAAGCTCTCCCCATTTAAATTACCATTTAATAAGTAATGTTATTACAGAGGTAAGATATTCCTAAAGTCAGACATTCTAAAGAGGTGTCAACAAGTTCAATTTTTATATCTTTTTCACAACAGAAAAAAAAGGGCAAATTGATATGCTAAGACTGCAAGTAATATTGATATATCTGTTTTTCTTTAATGTAATTTTAGGGTATCTTCTTAGGTAGATGTAAAAGAAGAAGTTTTTTAAATTTCATCTTTTTTATTCACATTTTATTTGTTCAATTTTAAGGCATGTATTTGATTTTCTTTCCACCTACTTTTCACTGTAAAAGGAAAAGGAAAGAAAAAAAGAGGAGAAAAGAAAAAAAAACTCTTGTAAAAAATAAAAAGTCAAATAAAACAATCCCCACAAAAGGACCATGATGAAAGATGTATGTCTCATTCTATATATTATTAATTTATCCTTGTAAGGTGATGGATAGCATTATTCATTATGAGTTTTCTGGAATTTTGGTTGATCAGGGAGTTGTTCAGAGTTCTTAAATCTTTCAAAAGTCTTCAGTTTTACAGTGTTGATGAATATGGTATAAATTGTTCTCCTGCTCCTGTTTACTTAACTCTGCATCAGTTCAAATAAATTTTCCCACATTTCTCTGAAACTATCCATTCCTGTCCACGAATAATTTGTTTAATTATGCTTTGGTCCTCCCTACCCCCAATTGTAGTAGGATAGTTTTTGAGCATATATGTTTTATGAGTTTAGGACATGTCCGCTTCATCCTTTAAAGTAAAGCAGTATTTGTTTTTATTCTGCTTATTGTTGCAAATTGCAGAATTCAAAATGTCCTTCTTTATACCATTATACAGATTTTTTTAAGAGACTGTATGGCATAAGAGATATTGAAATCAGGAAGACCTCATTTCAAGTTTTGCAGCTGACATATCAGCCTTTGTTCCATAGGCACAACCATGTGAGTGCTATAAAAGTCAAACAGTATAATCATATTCTATAATCAGATCCGTATCTAGTAACATATTTGCCCAGAGCAAAAACAGATTTGAAAGAGGGGAAGTTCAGTAGCACATTTTGAGTGCAGATTCAGTCATATCAAGAGAAGGGGAGGTAGTTCTCCCAGAGACTGGTCCTCACTCATAGTACAGTAGGTGAAGGGAGCAATTGCTTTGTATTTATTGTGCCTATATATATTAGTACATACACATTTCCACTCCCCCGCTCCCTAGTAGAATATAAGTTTCTAGACGGCAGAGTCTGTTTCATTGTGTATGTTGCTTTCTTGGTTTTGCTTACCTTATTTTGCATCAGTTCCTGTAAATCTTTCCATTTTTCTCTGTATTCACAGTATTCATCATTTCTTACAGTATAGTAATGCCTCTGTTACATTCTACCATAATTTATTTAGGCATTCCCCAATCATTGCACATAATGCATACAAAACATGTACCTATAAATATTTTGCTATATATAGAGCCTTTGGTCAATAACGTCATTGGAGTATATGTCTACCAATAGAATCAGTCAAAGAGTGCATATACATTTTAGTCACTTTATTTACCTCATTCTAAATTCCTTTCCAGAATGGTTGTACTAATTCACAACTTCGCCAACAATGCACTAATATGACAATCTTTCCATAATCTCTTCAGTATTCATTATTCCCATCTTTTGCCATTTTTGCCTATTTACTAAATGTGAGGTGAAACATCAGAGTTGTTTTCATTTACATTTTTTCTCTTATTAGTGGTGATTTGGAGCATTCCTTTATGCAGTTGTTAATAGTTTGCAATTTTTTTTGAAAATTAATTGCTGATATCCTTTGACTTTTTTTTATATCTATTAGGGAGCAGCTTTTGGTCTTATATATACTTGTCAGTTGCCCATATGTTTTGGATGTCAAATCTTTATAAGAGATAACTGATGCAAAGGTTTCTCTCTTCCCCACCCCCACCCAGTCAACTGATTTCTTTCTTATCTTAGATATATTAATTTTGTCAAACAGAGCTTTTGCTTTATGACTGAAGAAGGTGGAGTAATTATTGAATTTGAGCAGCCTAACCAATCCAAGCACTTCCCCCTCTAGTAGGGGTTCCAGTGATTTCCTCTGTGCCCCTAGAATTCAGCTAGTTGAGCAAGATGGGCAGAATCTAAGTTGGAAGAGCCTTTAGCCCCAAAGGAAATAAGAAGGCCAGGGACATGAGTTCTAGATATCTCTCTTAAAGATACAAGGCACATAATTCTGTCAACTCCACAGGCTGACATTTAAAATAGAAATCTGGCTTTAATAACTTTGACTCACAAGCCAAAAAGTTAATGGCTGAGACTTGAGGTAAAGTAACTTGACACTTTAAAAGAATAGGAAGAGGAAACAAGTAGCTCAGAAGAACATAAATTACCAGAAGGCAAAATTATAGAATATTCAAGGTGGAAGGGAGCTTATAGATCAGTGGAGTGGAGCAGAAGGAAGATTGATTTGAATGTCAGAAGAGCTGGGTTCAAATTCTGACTCTCTTTTTTGTTACCTGTGTGACCTCTGACAAGTCACTCAACCTACCTAACCTCCCTTTCTTCACTTATAAAATAAGAGGGTTGTATGAGGTAAACGCTAATGGCCATTCCAGTTCTAAATCTATAACTCTATAACTTTGTCCTATCTCTTCACTTTATAGGTAAAGAAACAGAGAACAATTTTTGACTAAGAGTTTTTCTTTTCTCAAATAACATTTTATTTATCCCCAGTCATGTGTAAGGAAAAATTTTAATGTTCTTTAAAAACCATTTTGAATTCCAAATTTTTTCTTTTTCTCCCTCTCCTCCCCCTTTCCTGAAATGGTATTTGATATAGCTTATATATGTTCAATTATGTAAAACATATTATTATGTTAGTAATATTGTGAAAGAAGATACAGACCCAAAGGAAGAAAAACATGAAAAAATGCAGAAAGTGAAAAGTAGTATTTTTCAATCTGCATTCAGATCCCACCAGTTCTTTTTCTGGAGATGGATAGCATTTTTCATCATGAGTCCTTGGGAACTGTTTTAAACTGTTGTATTGCTGAGAACAGTTAAGTTACTCGCAGCTGATCATCATATAGTACTGCAGGTACTGTGTACAATGTTCTCCTGGTTCTGCTCACTTCACTTTGCATCAGTTCATATAAGTCTTTCCAGGTATTTTTTCCCCTGAAATCTGCCTGCTCATTATTTCTTAGAGCACATTAATGTTCTATTATAATAACATATCTCAACTTGTTCAGCTATTTCCCAATTAATAGGTATCCCCTCAATTTACAATTCTTTACCACCACACACACAAAAAGATTTGGATAAGAATTTTAAAATCAGGGTGAATATAAGAAATTGCTAGGATGCCCAGTTTTTACTTCTTTCAAATATATCTATCATTTGGAAAACCTGAATAGGTAATTTTTTTCCCTGATGTACTGAAGTATCTATATGTTCCAATTGCTTCTAAAGTAGAATCAAAGCCTAATAATCCATCAATTAAGTATTTCTATTGGTGAATAATGAGATATCTATTGCTTGATAGTGTTTTTAATGTGAGCTTAGCATTGTACAAAATATTTGTAAAGTTGTTTGGTTTTCAAACCAAAAAGAGGCAGTATGGTGTAATGAATGGGACATAGGACTTAGAGTCAGTGTGATCTGAGTTCAAATCCTGCCTCCAAAATTGACAAGCTGTAATCACTTAATAGGGCAAGAAGCTTAACTTCCCTGGCATCACTCTCCTAATTTGTAAAATGAGGGGTTTTGGTTTAATAAATTCTAGCTTTCAGTTCTAGATCTGAACTGAATCTGAAAACTAGATCTGAACTCGTTAAGACAGCATAGGTGTCTATCCTTAAGAAATTTTTCTTTCCTTGAAAAGATAACTTAAAAATATATTTGTGTCATGTTTTGACATGTGATATTTAACTACAGAGAACTTCCCATATCCATTCATGTGCCAAATAATCTTCAGTAACCTCCTCCTCCTGTAAGATCTCATCAGAGTGTGGAGGTGAAGGCTTGGGTTCTCTAAGGCTATAGTAATGGCTTAGGTTCTCCCCAGCTGGCACTGTTCATAATATGCCTTCAGTGACAGACTTGTTCCCTTGTATGTGGAGCAGTCTAAATTTAGAGAGATTCATCATTAGGTTGACTGCACAGTGGCAGAAGAGAATGAAGAAATTAAGGATGGAAGTCCTTGTCAACTATTACTAAAGGACTGATGAGAAAAACTACTTAGTGAATATGGAATAGAACAAGATGACAGGGGCTAAGTCAACTGAGAGAGCTGACTGAAGCTGGGTAGCCTCTCAAGCAACTGAAAGCTCATTGGAAGAAAAGTAAATCTGACTGCTCAGGGGAGAGCTGTCTGGGTTTATTGCTCCTTAGAGCCATTTACAGCTAAAGGGAGAAAAAACTTCTCAAGGATGACTTGATCAATCCACCCTCTCTCCAGTGAAAAGGAGGAACATAGGTTTAGTAACTGCTTTTTCTGTGAGAAGAGGTTTAGCTTTGCTGAAGAGATGTCTAGGCAAAAGAGAATTCCCTGTTATTTGGAGACCTGACTAGGGAAAGGCTGCATGACCTTGTTGTTATCCATATCTTGAGAGGCAAAGACTTTTTAGAACTTCAGAGAACATCTGGGGAACTTGGAAATTCTCATCACTGAAAGAATGTAACACTTTCCCAACATCCTGCAAAGAGTAGCTGAGTGATAAAAAGCTTTGTCACTGCCTCAGTGGCCCAAGAGTAGCAGAGAAGCAGCTTTGATCAGCGGTAGAGCTGAGAACACCAGAAAGGGGTAAGAGAAGAGCAAATTTGCCTAATAGGACATATGCCCAAGCTGTTAGCTGAAGAAACCCAGAACATCAAGTTCTACTAGAGGTGTGAGTTGCCTTGGGCATAGAAATAAATTTCCTTGTTCATATACCTCCCTACTAGATTTCTTTAAGTGTGTGCTTACCCCCAAGGACATTGGGTATATATGTGGGGAAAGTATAACCCAGGCTTATGAGTGAACTGATAAATTTTATTATTCCTGCTTTTACCTTCTGTTGAGTAAATGGCACGATTGTTCTTATTTATTACATTATTATTAAATGTTTTATGTTTAATGGTGAGGGATAAGGAGGATTTATTAAGCATCTATTTTGTATTAGGCACTGTGTGAAGTGCTTTGCAAATATTACCTCAATGGAGTCTCATAATAACCCTGTGAGATAAATGGTGCTATTATGAACCCCATTTTACAGTTGAGGAAACTGAGGTAGGCAGAAGTTAAGTGAATTGCCCAGGGTCACACAGCTAGCAAGTGTCTGAGGCCAGATTTGAACTCAGGGATACCCTAACTTGAAGCCTAGTATTCTATCCATGTGCTATCTACCTGTCTTAAGAGCAAATGGTATCATGGTGAATGATTTTGTTTAAATGGGAAGCACACCAGTGGGGGCTCAGGAGCTATTGTGGTGAGTAATAGGAGTATATTACCCCTCAACCTCCCAGGAATACCAGAGATTTTGATGTAGTTACATGGTGTATCTTCCTCTGAGAATATCAGACCTGTCAGTGAAATGCAGGTTAGGTGAACAAGTCAGCCAAGAGAGTACAAGTGGGGACCAACACCATGTCTGAGCTACATATGCATATAAGGTAGAGACTCTCCAAGGAAGAATGGTGAAGATCATGAAAGACCTTTATATCAAATAAAGGTCAATTGAAGGGATTGGTCGTGTTTATCATAATGGGGTAATGGGCAGCCTAAGAAATAATGGATCAACATCCCACCTCCACCCCCAAATCAAGGTTCCCCCAGGAGCTATGATAATCAATAGTCAAACAAATGCTGAATGAACACTTTCTGTAGAAGGAATTCCTTTTCAGGGATGTGTTAGACTAGGTGGTCCCTTCCAACTCTAAACATTTTAGGATTCTGGCATCTAATAGTTTAGTTAAAGACAGACAGCAATGAGGTTACGAGCAGAAAAAGGAAACAAGTTTGAATTAACCCAACCCTGCACATTATCCTCATGGGTCACCTTTCCGCCTTTTACCTACTGATCAGAAACATCTTTTAAAGCATCGGCATATTGCAGGGCACTCAGCTCCCTGTTTCATGAAAAAGTAATAGTCAGGAATTAAATTCTTTGGATTTAGCTTGGAAAATTCCCTATAATTCAGCCTCCCCTCAGCCCCAACCCTCAAAGACAAAGCAGGGTTATGTTTCTGAAGGAAAATCCCCTAGACTAGGCTAATCTGCTACAGTTCTTCCTGAAAAGATTGGGGGTAGGGTGGGTAGAGGCCCAACATTTTCCTCTTCAACTTTTTTCCATCAGCTGTATTTGAAATAGATTTTAATGTTGTTTTTACTGTACTTCCATCATCAGAGAGCAGCTTTCATCACTAGACTGGGGCCCTCGTTCAGCATTTTTAGAGCAGTCAGGGGTGAGGCCTTCTAACTCCCATACTCCCATTAGTAAATTGCAATCTGGCTCTGTAGCCACTAGCCACTGCTCCCAGTGCAGCTACAGCTCATGGAAAGATAGTAAATCAGAAGCAGTGTGTTTTCCTAATTTTAGGTTTGGTCTAACATAATCCATCTAATAGGAAAAACATCTGGTCTAGTTTTGCTTTTAATCTGTTCTTTACATCAGGAGCCTTAGTGCCCTGGGACCAGGTAGTCAGTCACATGGGGGTCAATTCTTGTACCTGTGCACTACCAAGGCTGAGTCTGCGTGCGTAATAAGGGTCTGTTTTCTATTTATGTTTTATGGTCTTTTATAAGGGAAACATTAACAATAAAGCATTGATATCCCAATCAACGCAAAGCCATAAATTCCCAGATCAATAAAATGCCTGTAGTTTGATAAAAACAGGGAGCATGAACTCAGGAATGGTTTTGAAAACGTTGAGGTGGCTCGGAAATGATAGCTTTTTAAGGATCTTGTGTATCCACCACTAACAAATAAACAGTATGAGCTCTAAAACATTTGTGTCTGGGCTGGATTTTGTCTTTATATGGTCATGTTAAGGAATATAGAATATCTGAGGTTTCCTTATGTCTTACCAGTCTGGAAACATCATAGGGTAAGTAATAAAATGTTGTCATATGGAGCCACTTTGGTTTCCATTTACTTTAGGCTTCCATGAGAGCACAGACCAGTTAAACTTTCTGAAATGGCCATAGAGGTACTACTTTGACTAGAGTTCAAAGTAATTTGGGTTTTAGAATCCATTCAAGAAAGATGAAATCAAAACTCATTTGCTTTCCCAAGCATATTTTTCAATTTAGTTTGCTTTTAGCTTTAAATTCTTCTGTGGTTTTCCCACTTACTGCTCACTCCTACCCTGATTTCTACAATTTGACTTCTATTCTCTGAAGGTGATTATGGATCTACTGTACCCTTCCTTAGACTGTATCAGAAATATAGTACTCGTTTCTTAATCCCACATATTAGAAGATATTGACAAATTGGAGATAGTACAAAGAAAGTGACCAGGATAGTAAGGGGATGGGGCATTGTACCATAAAAGGATAAGCTGGGAGATCACAGAATTGCACAGTCACAGAATTTTTCAACTAGAAGAAAATTAAGAGGTCATCTAGCTTAATCTATATTCAAATAAAAATCTCTCCAACATAACCCAAGAAGGAGTCATCTAATATTTACTCAAACACTTTAGTAAAAGGGAGCTCTGAGGTAGCCTATTTAATTTTTAGATAATTTGAAATGTTGTTTTTTCCTTATATTTCATATAAATTTGCCCCTTTTTCAACTACCCTACATTGGATCTAGTACTGCCCTCTGGGGTCAAGTTGAACTAGTCTGACTTTTTTCAAAAGGAAAATCCTTTAAATACTTGAAGACAGTTATATTTAGACTGGAGAAGGGAAGGCTTAGGGAACTTGATCATAATCTTTAAATATTCGAAGGATTAACGTGGGAAAGAAAGACTATGTGGTCTTTTGAGCCTTAGAAAGACTTCTTCAATATTTTGAGGTATCTAATGATTTCACTTAGGCAGGTACTGCCTCCATCAATGCAAATGGCCACCTTTCCGTGCCCACCCTTTCTGTGCAGCTTTTGTACGTGTGTTTTGCAAATTAATGCTAAGAGTTCAACTTAACCTATTGAGAACTTTCTTCCAGGTCTTTTGCCATTATGTAGATAGGAACAGATCTCTTTGGCAATCTATAGGTTATTCCTTGCTCTTACTACATGATTGATCTGTCTTTTTTCTAATAATAAATCTCCCCATTATCCTTTATGACACTTCTGAGTAATTGTGTGTTTCCATTGCCCACTGAACTATTTTCAACTATAATTCTGTGATTCTTTGAAAGATATTAATATAGAAACTGTTAAACAACAAACAGATTATAACTGTATAGTGAGGCATAAAATGTAAGATATTTGTTCACTGAAATTGTTATGAAGGATATCCACCACAGAGTATAAATCGAAAAGGAATTCTTAAATATATTGTGACATCCTTCAAATATTCTTATTTAATAGAGATGCCTTTTCACTAAATCAAATCTCAGAATAGTTCAGTCTTGTAGATGAAATCCAAAATCACTCAAAAGAATTTGGCCTAAGGATTCACAGAGGAAAAACCAAGTGGATGAAAAATGCATGTTATCTAAAAGCATGTGATATGCAATTGGATAGACAACCTATGGTGCTCATCCATTATTACATGCATCCTACAAAATTCTGTAAATGGACATCAAATTGAGACTAGAATTGACTAGGAGGGGGAGAATGGGATTAATTGGTATGGGGAAATTGAAGCTGGGAAATTGAACAGCTATTTTTTTTCTCTAAAATAGCACTAAGGAGAAAAATCACAGGGAGGGGAATTTTGGCTTGGCATAAAAGGGAAAAACTTCTTAAAACTGAAAGCTGGCTAAAAATGAGTGAACTGCCTCTGGGAGTAGTAATTTTTCTGTCACTTGTGATGATTAAGTGGGGGTTATATAATAACTCCTTGGGTGTGTGGTAGACAATATTCATGTTCTCAGTAAGGACTTAATTAGATGACCTCTCAAGTACATTCCATAATCCTCTTGCAGGAGGACAATAATGTTTGCCTTGATCACAATACAGAACAAAAGTCAAGGCATTTGTTTATAAGTATACTACTAGTAATAAATAATAACAAGTGAATAATAAATGATAAATGAAGGAACATGACTTTAGATGCTACTTTTGAATTCTTGTTCTGACTTTAATTTACATGTCGATAAAAGAGCATCTTTGTAGTGAGAGTTTCTTTGGCCCATACATCACACAGATTTGACTTTTTTGGGTGGTACGTGTGAATAGTCCCCAAAATAGGTTTTAAAACCACAAGTTCACAATTTGGGATACAATGAGAGTAATAAGCTGCTTTCTAATCTTAAGTCTGATAATTGTCTGAGACCACACTAGAACTAGACACAGACCATCAAATTGGGTCAAATTTCTTCCTTTATTGTGTATGTCAACTGACAACAGACTCCATGAAATTCCCCTTGTGATCTGACCAGCAGAAGATCCTTCCACCTCCATGTCATATGAACTTTTTTTTTAAAGCTCAAATATTTTGGCTCTAGAGGAGGGGTTCTTAACTCAAGGTCGCTTAACATTTTTAAAAAATTTATTAACTATTTTAATATAATTGTTTTCCCTTGAAATCCTATGTATTTTATTTTTTGCATTTAAAAACGTCATTTTGAGAAGGGTCAAGAGGCTTTACCAGACTGCTAAAAAAAAAAGGATAAGTACCCCTGGTCTATAGTGAAGAAGATTTTTTATTGAGTCCGATGCTCCAGCTATCTAAATAATTGTCAAGGACTTCACATGACTTTCTACTGCTCTGAATTGGTTAGAGAATTGCGGTCAACATGAGGTAACAGGGGACTACAGAGGAAGTAACTTTAGATAGCCTCAGGCCTAAAAACTCTTCCCAAATCTACAGTATGTTAGGGGACTTTAGCTCCCCAAAGTAATGTAACTGTTTATGCACTCCTACCTCTAAGTTTCTTTTAAAGGAGGTCTAAGGATGATTGCATCAGCAGCAACATTATTCTGGCAAGCAGGAATTAATTATTGAAATCAATTATTGCTTCTTTCAGATGACTGCAGTCAGTCCTTGGTGAGTTGACATAAAAAATACTTGTCTCAATTGCTGTCTCTATGAAGGGGATATCAAATAAATCAAAAAGAAAAGAGACAAACTTTAGACTTGGTTTCATTTCATCTCTTTGGATTTAAAAATTTAACTAGATTTTTCAAAAAGTTTGAGATTTTTGTTTTATCAGGGAAGAGAGTTTTACTTCCTCTAGAGAAAGAGAATCTCTTTTATCACTCCCGATGATTAATTTATTTCCATGAATATCTATGATATCCTAGGTCATGTCCATGACAATTGGAAATACTGTATTTGAATGAATACTACATTCCATTCTCCCTAGCACTCAGATTACTATCTATTATAGATATCTCCCCAACTGCGACATTCACTGTTTCCATTTAGTGTAACATACCACACTTATTTCTACCTCTCTGTACCTTTACTCTTAATGTTTCCTTTGCCTGAAGTGTCTACTGACTGTTTCTTAAAGACCCTGTTCAGGTTCAACATCTTCATAGTTTATTAACTAGATCCAGTCCTGGAAGGAATCTCAGAGGCCAGCTAGTTCAACTCCATCATCTTACAGTGGAGGAAACTGAGGTCCATAGAGTAAAGTAACTTGCCTAAGGACCCTCAGGTAGTAAAAATCAGAAGTAGAATTTGAACCCAGACCCTCTGTCTCTGCATTCAGTGTTTTTTTCTATTGTATCAAGCTGTTTCCTAGCTAATCTAACCCATAGCATTACCTCCTTCAAATTCTGTAGAACTTATTTTGCTCCAAATATTATCATTTTTTAGTGTATACCCTATATTCCCAGCTAGACCATTTCTTTCTGAGAGCAAGGTTAATATCTTCTATTTTTTCTATACTTTGAATATAATTGGTACTCAATGAACATTTGCTGATGAAAATGATGTTATGGAGAAGAGATGTACTTTTGGAAAGTACTCTTCAAGAAAAATTCTTAACATGAAATTTATTTTCAAATTGAGAGCTTAAAATTAGAATTATGTCCCTTCAGTATAGACTCTGACTTTGACTCTCTGCCCATGGTGTAGATTACAATAGTTCCCTCATATTACTTTCAGTCAGGCAGACAAAAGTCAGGCACTGTACTTAGCACCAGGGATGCAAAAAAAAAAATATGGTCACTGCTTTCAAAGAACTTACACTCTAATAGGGGGAGATGACATGCAAGCAGCTATCTACAAATAAGATACACATCATAACTTGGAGATGATCACCAGAGGACAGTTTCACTTTGAGGAAAAAGATAGTTCCAGATCATAAGATGGTGCAGAGAAAGTGCACTTGGGCATAGGTGAGATGTCATAGCAAGACATTTTAACTGTTCAGTGAGCAATGTTAGGAGACTGTGAGGAGGTAAAGAGGAAGAGTAAGGTTGTAAATTGGAATAGATACCATTACTGAAGGGATAGAGGTGGCAGCAAGGGGTACTGGTGAGAACACTATGTCAGGAGTCAGAAAACTTGGATTCATATAATGACTCTACTCCTTAACTCCCTGGGTGAACTTAGTTATGTCACTTAATCTGTTTCCATATTTATGAATTTTCTTTTAGAGAGATATAAATTAAAAGTACTCAGAGATGATATTTTATACCCATTAAATAGATGGAGATAGTTGAAATTGAAAAAACAACTCATTGAGGCAGGGCTATAGGGAATATATATGTATGTTTGTATATATGTGTGTATATATAGGTACGTATAAATGTGCATATACATATATGCATGTATGTATGTATAAAAACTTTGATGGTAGAGCCATTTTGGAAAGCAAAATGGCAATGCCTTTTAACTCTGTGTCCTCATTGTTGGGTCATAGCAATAGAATATTATAAATAGAAAGAATGGAATTATTTGTACAAAAATATTAATTACATGGTTATTCATAGTAGCAAAAAACTAAAAACAATGTATTTGTCCATGATTGAAGAATAACTGAACCGTTTGTGGTATAGGAATGTAGTGTGATATTGTTATGTCACTTGTACAGTGAAGGGACTTCTGAGCTAAGGCTATTGTGTCATAATTAATGACAAATGAAAAATACAAAGATATGGAAAGACTTAGATGATGTTATACAGAACAGATATAACCAATAACCATGGTCACCATGGGGAAGTCAACTAAGCCTCCCTGGACCTCATTATAGTCATCTGTAAAATGAAAAGTCAGACTAGATGGCTATATAGATGGCTTTCAGCTATGATCATAGGGCAATGATCCTATAATCTATGATACATACCTCTAATGAATATGATTGCAAAGGGTTTAGATTTCTTGATTAAATAAATGAATGAATTAAAGCTATAAAGTAGGTGAGAGCAAGTTCTTAATCAACTAAGGAGAAGTGAAGTGTCATAGGATATAGTTATATGACTTCATGAGTTGTGAGTTTACCAACTGGCCACATAACAACTCCAAGCTTGAACCCATTGTCTCCAGGGACCTTGTGTGTGCAAGGGAAGAATGTTCTCAGGCTTTTTTGGGGGGATGTTTCTATAACAACTCATCTTGCTATGCTGACAATAAATACACATTTTAAAAAGTCAATTAATACTGATTGGTTAATTGGTAATCAATGGGGAACATATCGGATAGAAGTTTGTAACAGTATTAAAAATTCCCAGCACCTCAGTTTTACCCCTAAAACTCTGACGGGGAAGGATGAACAGTCACTTTCTGGGAACTCAGCTTCACAATATGAGTTTGGGGAGTTAGCTTTGAGGGATGCTGCATAAATTTATATTATTTTTATTAACACTACCACTACAGATAATAGCTACATAATCCAGAAAATGTAGAGATAAAGCAAACAGGGTGATATTCTTATCAAAATTAATATAAAAATTAAAAATAAACTTTAAATATTAGAAGTTTACAGTTTTCTATACTTTTTGTGGTTTCATATATTATTTTCATTTTTCAAGGAACAAGTATTTTAAAAATTAATTTGTGCCTCCCAGCTATTCCTCACCTAATAAGTAAATTTTAAAAAAACCTTCAACACATATATACATCATCTTGCAAAACAAATTCCCATATTAACCATGTTCAAAAATGAATATCTCTTTCTATATCTTAAGTTCATCACCTCTATATGGGGAGATGAATGATGTGTTTCATCTTCATTGTTTTGGATTCATGGTTTATCGTTGCTATTTATCAGAACTCTAAAGTCTTTCAAAGTTGTTTTTCTCCATAATGTTCTTGAAACTGTGCAAGTTTTCCTTCTAGTTTTACTCACTTCATTCTGCATCACATCATAAAGGTCTTCCTACTTTCCTCTGAAATTGCCCATTCCATCATTTCTTATGACACAATAATATTCCATTCCTCCAATATACTACAATTTGTTTAGTCATTCCCCAGTAGGAGGACAATCCCTTAGTTTCCAATTTTTGGCTACCAGGAAAGGAGTTGTTACAAATATTTTGTCCTACTAATGAAAAATTATTTTTTTGTGTATTGAATGTTTGTTTTTGGTTCTTAAATTCACGATAAAAAACAAATAAGTAATTTCTAAAGTACAATTCTAAATCTGAGGTGGTAGTGCTCCTCTATTTTTCTATCTCTGTCTCTGTCTCTGTCTCTGTCTCTGTCTCTCTCTCTCTCTCACACACACACACACACACACACATACACACGCACACACCCCTCATCTCTTACAAACATTGACTATGTTATCCCGTACCAAGCTCTTTGCCTCAGTGGTCCAGGTACTACTCTAACATTATAAGTAACAGATAGCTGGGGCTGTTCTGCATTGGTTGAAGGAGTTCTACTTTCTGGAAGTTCCCTATATCAATGAAACATGTAGCAGTGCCTGCCCCTCTCAACACCTTTTCAAAAAAATTATATCAGGAACAGTTGATGTTTCTGCATCCTGGCAGTGACAGTTAAAGAATAAAAAAAAGTAAAAGAGCCTCAATCAATTTTTTTTAATGTAGAAAAGATAACACATACAGAAGATGACAAACAATAAGACAGGCATTTTTATTATCTTCTTAATTGTATATAAGTTTATTTATACATACATAAATTCAATATATATATATATATACATCTATGTATCTCTATACACCTATATATGCATTTATATGTATCCATTTAGTTTCAATTTACCAATAAACATTTATAAAGCACCTGTTATGTGCCAAGCACCATACTAAGTGCTGGGGATACAAAAAGACCCCCCAAATTGTCTTTGCCCTCAAGGAACTTATAATCCAATAGGGGAGACAACATACAAACCAATGTATAAGAAGTAAGCTAAGTACAGGATAAATAGGGCCCAGTCCTCTTTTTACGACCTAGATATTATCTTCATCTTACAAATTACAATAACTGGCAGCTATATAACTCTAAGGTTTGCAAAGTGCTTTACATATGTTATTTCATAACATATGTATAATATTTCATAACATAATGACAATCTGTGAATTTGCTACAGATGAGGAAACTGAGACTGAGGGAGGTTAAGTGACTTCCCCAAGGTCACAGGGCTAGTAAATGAAGCAGGATTTGAACTCAGATCTTTCTAATTCCAAGTTCACTGTTCTATCCACTTCTATCCACTATACCACTACTACAATAGGATTAGGTGATTACTAAAATTTCCTATTGTTCTAAACCCTCCTGATATACATTTCAATTTCAATATTTCAATTTCAATATTTCAATTTCAATAAATTGCATAAACTTTTAAGTTCTTTCAAAGTGCAAAGTACTGAACTAGGGCCCTAGGGATACAGAGATTAGAGAATTTATATTCTAAGGGGGGAGATAATATGTACCTAAATTGGCATATACAAGATTCGTACCAAGTAGAGAGAAGTTAGCCTTATAGGGGAAGCCACTATAGATAGGGGGGGACCTAGAAAAGTCGGTGAAAGGTAGACTATGTGCTCCTATACTGATGAGGGGATGCATTTTGCACACAGAGAATTGAATACCAAGTAATTTAAGGCAGAAAAGATTACTGATAACTATGACGATGAGAAAGGCTCACGCAGGATATGGTAGCTGAACTGTTGAGCCTTGAAGAACATCAAGGTATTCCAAGAGGTGGGGGTGAAGAGGGAGTTTTTTTCAGGCATGAAGCCTAGCCCTTATAACCTTGCATACATGGGAGATAAAATGATATGCCTGGAGAATATCTACTAGGGCAGTTTGGCTGGAATGTAGTATGTGAAGGATAGTAACGCAAATCTGGAAATGTAGGGATAAGCCAGGTCACAGAAGGCTAGAAATGCCAGGCTGAGGAGTTTATTTATATCTTTTCTTAGAGCCAACATGGTACCCCTGGAGACTTTTCAGCAAGTGTGTAACATGATCAAGCATGTGCTTTAGCAATAGTGGTAGTTGCGAAATGCTTTACAAATACCTTATTTGAGTATATCGATCTGTCTGTCTGTTGATCTATCATCTTCCTATCTAATCTCATTTTGCATCTATGTAGAAAATGTATTGGAAAGGAAAAAGACTGCAGACCGGAAGAGAAATTACAGCAATAATTCTATTGAAAGGAGGTGAGAGTCTGAACTAGGGAAGTGACCATGTAACTAAAGGGAAGTCGTGGAATGGAAGAGACATCTTGGAGGTAGAACTCATAATCCTTGGCAACTAATGTATCTAAGAACTGTGGTGGAGGGGAGAGGGGGAGAAGAACACAGTTTCCATGAGAAGGTGGGAAGTAAGTACTCAGAATTGTAGATTCAGAACTGGAAAGGGGACCTGAGATGTGATCTAGGTCCAACACTCTCATTTTACAGATGAGAAAACTGAGGCCCAGAAAAGTTAAATGAATTGTCACACAGGAAACAAGTGGCAAAGTTGGGAATCTGAACCCATGAATTCTGAGTCTTTTTGACAGATGCATTCTTTCCACTGTGTCATAACTCCTCTTGTTGATTAGGAGAACTAGTAAGTCTTTAAATTTTCAAGCTAGCTCTTCTTTTGTCTCAACTTGGTGAGATATTTTTCTACATTAAAAAAACAAAAAAAACAAACCAGTAAGGATTTCCAGTTCTGTTTAACTTGTAGTTCCAGGCACATAGTCACCCCTTCTGCCATCACCAGGTGAGAGTCTCTGGTATGTCAGACAGAGATACTTAGAACTGGAAAACTTCCCCAATGGATAAATTCCCTACTTCGAGGGTTAATGCTTTATCTTTGGCTGACTAGGAAGCATTTGAAGAGTTCTAAACTTGTTATTTTCACATTGGTATTGTGCATATGTCTCTGGAGTGTGGGAGCTTGATAAACAACACATTTTGATCTGAACAGATGTACTGCATCTCTTGAGGTTAGGGAGTTCATTATTACAGACAGCCCACCTAACATCCATTTGCTGAGACTCCATTAGGTATATTAAAATACAATGTTGAATGTCTGAATGAAAAGTTGTCTTGTTTTATCAGCTGTGTGGTTTATCAGCTCCTATCTCCCCCGGACTGTGAAAATTTTAGTTCTGACAAGAGTTAGGTCAAACTCAAATGATGTATTTTGATAATTTTGACTTCCCCAGGGATTCTGCCAAGGAATTCTTTATAGTTCCTGAAGATAATGTCTTTTGGCAGCATTAAGTGGACACCATGCAGCAAGTTCACATTTCAGGGAGGTAAGTAGGGGACAAATGTTACTGACCTTACTGTATGATGAGTAGATAGGGGAATTTACAAAAGAACATCATATGATTTAAGCCTGGAAGAGACTTCAGAGATCACCTCATTCAACTTTCTTGGTTTATAGGTGAGAAAATTAAAGTGCAGAGGGGCTTGTCCAAGGTCACACAGGTAAGAAAAGAGGCAGGATTCAAACTTGGATCCTTTGCCCAAATCTAGTGCTCACCCATCCCACTCCTATGATTCTAACTTTATCTAATGTCACCACTTACTCATTTATTTTTCATATTTACTCTATAGTGTCATTTTGACCTCTCTGAAATATTTGTATTCTTTAGCTCAAGACCAACTTAGGTTAGCTGAATTGCAAATGGCCTCCCCATGGAATAAGGAAAATTATCATATAGTGAAATAAACAAAGGACCTGGAAGGAAAAATATGAAATCCATAAAAATTCCTTTTAAATGAATTGCTAACACCTCGGTAGATGATCACATTTATTAGAAAAGGAAGTGAACACAGAGTTAAATGGTGGAAGCAAACTTTCTCTTGTGGTGATCAAATCAGCACATTTTAACTTCTCTCCTTTAAAAGCTCCAAGTCACTTGTTGTTTTATGTATCTCCTATGACCCTGGTGCTAGCATATTAATGGTTGTTGCCATTTGTGGAATAGCTGGCTGCCGGATCAATAAGCATGCTAAGCTGCTTGCCATTAAAATTGATCTGTACTACCCTTCCGATTGACGTCACATCCAGCTGTAAATATCATCAAGTAAGCTGTCAATTCATTTTCATTATGAGTGCTTTTTCCCTCCTTTCCCAAAGATGTACTTCAGTTAGATAGCATGTTAGAATTCTTCTTCATTATTTCTGACATTTCCTCAATACTATTAAGATCTTTTCTTAAACTACAGCAATATTTGGCCAATATCTCCTAAAAGGGAGCAAGCTGACTAGTTAGTTAAGCACGTATTAAGCACTTACTATTTACCAAGCATTATGCTAAGATCCCGGAATACCAAAATGCATAAGCAAGAAAATCCCTAACTATTAATGGGGAAGACAGTATATAAAGGAGAGCACAAGAGCATGAGAGGGTTTGTTTCTGGTGTTTTGGCAGGGGGCTAGAATAGATACTACAATCCTTTGCAAGGGATGTTGAGACATGGGTGTGGACAAGATAGGCAAAAACTCACTTATCAGAGCTCAACAGTAGAGTAAGGGAAGCTCAATGGGGAGGAGTTAGAGATGATGTCCAGAATGGAGATGGCATGGTTTGGAACTACCAGAAAGTGAGGAAAAATGAGAAAAAGAAAAAATATTGCAAGACAAAATGCCAGTAATTGCTATCCAGGACTTTAAGTTTTCCTGTATATGTGAATTAGGCCATGAAATTCTATCAATGTAAGTGTCTTTTCCCATATTTTCCATAATGTTTGGCTATTCCTAAATCTTAGTTTTTTCCTTTGAGTGTTTTGACAATTGAAATTGAAATGCAAATTAATCTCTCATTTAAAGGAAGTTAGTTTTCTTTTGTAGGAGTTTATTAATTTTTTAAATTAAAAGCAGGCAAAATTTCTGTTAGCTTCATGAGAAGGAAGAGACTATAAAGGTCAGAAGCAATTGAAATTAAGTAAATTGTGATTTTCATTTTATTCATTTATTCATCCATCTAATGTGTATTTGATGCGTACTATATACGGAGACAGAGTTACAGTGTTAGCTACTGGAGGAACATCCAAATTTAGATTAGTCATGCTTCCTGCTTTCATGGAGGATATATTCTCTCAGGGGGGAAATATACTAACACAGATGACTACACCATACAACATTCACATTATGAACATTGGTTGGTTGTTGTCCATTCTTTAAGAGGACCAAAATGACATCAGCATGATAAAGTGAAGTTTCAATGTGTCCAACTGTGGTTGATCAGACCAGTATGAGCTTGGAATGCACAGATGGGACACAGAGAGTTTGTGTGGACATTTGGGGTGCATACTCCAAATTTGTGCATCCTATGTCTACTTTGTGCTCTCTCATTTCTGCTTTGCTCATAGAGCACGGTGCCCTTTCTGATATGGGCATACCATGCTGAGCAGTCCTCCCATGTTGCACAGTCACATCCAAAGTTCTTGAGAGAGACCTTGAGAGTGTCCTTCTATCACTTCTTCTGGCCACGATGTGATCTCCTACTCTATGTGAGTTCTCCATAAAATAGTCTTTTTGGTAAGCGTACATTTTGCATTGCAAACCACATGGCCAGCCCATTGGAGTTGTGCTCTCTGAAGCATAGTTTGAATGCTTGGAAGTTCAGCTCAAGCAAGGACTTCAGTGTCTGCTACTACATTATGAACCAAGTACATTCCAGAACCATAAATTGAGGAATATTTTGTCTAATGGAAAATACACCTTGGCACAGTAGGCACTTTTATAGCAGAGACCATGATTCCTCATTCCCACTCTTTTAAGAAAGGAATGAATTCTTTTTCTCTATTCAAAACAACTTGACAGACCAGAGACCCAGAAGTTTAAACTTTTCCTTAAGTCCTGATCTTGAGTTGACCCACAATATTATTTCTGATCTGTTGGCAGAGATCCTTCAATTTCTCTCTCTTCTATCATATTTGTACCTCAGTTTTTCATCCTCCAAAGTGGAAGAAGAAAATATGTTACAAAACTCCTGTTTTTTCATGCTATAGCTAATGTTTCAGGTGATTTAGAAACAGTTTGTGTCTTCCTCTTTGAGTTTTTCTGGATTTTTTCTACACTGATAATTCTATAGAGACCAGTTAAAGGTGCTCATCTTTCATCTTCAAAGAGGATCAATGACATCCCAAGGTAATGTCTTGATTTGTGCATGAACTGGATTTAAGTGAGGCAGTTGTGCAAAGCTGTCAGCCTCACTCTTTCCTCCAGACTCTCAAAGTTCAGTGGCAAGACAAAAGTCGGGATGATTGGCGATGACCCTGGAAATATGGGACAGCCTTTGTGTCTTTGATGTCTGACTAAGCCTTAAGTGCTCCACTGAACCTGCTTCAGCTGCCTTTGTGACCACTGGAGGAAATTATTCTCATTTATTCATTCCACTGGGGCAAGTCCTCACATGCTTGGGGTAGTCATCCCCTTAACTCACTGACCAGTTTGAGTCCTACTGGTTAGTCTTAACTTGGTTTAACCCATATGCTGAGATGGTTTTTCCAGGGTCTGGTTGTTTGTGCATGTTGTAGGTTCCAGGAGCCACCCTACCAGTCATAATAAGAAAGGAGGGAAAGCAGCCAGTGGGGCTTTTCCTTCACAGTCAGATGAGTTGGGATTTGGGCCAGTTGTTTTAGGCATATTAATTGAGTCTGCATACTAACTGAGTATCTTGTATTTCTGATGCTTTATTCTAAAGTTTGTTACCATGAAAAATGTGTGAAGTGTAGAGAACCCTGAATGACAGATTCTCAGTTTGAATGGACCTAAGAGACTCATAGGAAAAGAGCCTTATAATTGAAAGAGAACGCAGTCCTCATGCCTTGATTTACAAATGAGGTAACTGAAGCTCAGAGAGGAGAAATGATTTAGGCAAGGCCATGAAGGAAGAAAGTAGAAAAGTCCAGATTTGAACACAGGTCTATTGCCTCCAGATCTGACCAACTTCCCAAAGCACTATGTTGTCTCATCTAGTCTTGGAAAGATCTGAGTTCAAATCCCCACTCTGCTGCTACTTGTGTAACCTTGGAAACTTTATTTCTCTGAACCCCAGTTTCCTTCCTTGTCAAATTAAGGGACTGAAATACATAATTCCTATAATCCCTTCTGGCTCTAGATATTATGATCAAGTCCATGCCATGCTTCCCTATTAGAGAATCAATGATATTCACAGGTTAGATTTGGGTTTGTAATGAGTTGTTTTTCTAGAGGCTATAGGCAGTAAAATAAATATATTGGTTGTCACAGAAAGATAATCAACTATAGCATTCTACATACAAAATGAAAAAATGTGAAGAAAGGCATAGAAATATTGAGAAGAAATTGAACATTACAATGGAAAGACTCCATTTGTTTTAGAATCAAAGGGCTTGTATTCAAATTTTATCCTTATCATAGGTAAGTCTTTTAACGTTTCTATGCCTCAGTTCTCTAAAATGCAGGGGTTAGATTGATTAGTTGGTTTCTAAGGTTTGTTACAGCTCCATAGATGAATAATCAGTGAAACTAAATATGATTTCATAGCGAGGACAGACTTAATGGCCAAGTCTCATTTGATTGCCTGAATCTCAAAGGAGTTAATTGATTTGCCTATTCATCTAGTGGCTCTCATAGGTAGGATTTGAACTTGGCTTCCTGATTCCAAATCTAGCACTGTGTCATTTATCCAAACTGCCACTCACAAGCAATGAAAACTAAAAACGCTTCTACATTGAGGAATCACATTATCCTATATTGCTATAATGGATAGTCCCTGGCCCAACCAATATTTAGGGAAACTAACACACACATGCATATGCATACAAACATACATATATACACATACACTCATATCTACACTCATACATACACACTATTATTTAGAAAGTTGTCATAAATATATTGCCTGGGTTTGTTGGGGAGAAATTTGCAAGACAAAGGTCTTTGGGTTAACATTCTAAGCAATGAGTCAATGGTCAATAGTCAACATTGACCTAGCCAGTCCATCATCTTGAAGTTCATGACATCTCCAGTCTTTAGTGGTCAAGGGACGCTATAAGACCACTGATATTGACTGTGGTGACATTTGTCTCAATATGGACAAGTCACCAAATCATGATAAATCCATATAAAAGATAGTACATAGTAATATTTTATGCTACTATCAACATAAACATTGTATGTTAATAGTTATAATTATAGGTATGTGGCTATTAGTTGTAGTATGTTACTATTAACATTAGCCTTCTGTATTACTATTAACATAAATAGTAACATTATATATTAATACTTCACTCAACATTGCTCTATGTTTTTCATCTTTCCTATGCCCATCCATTCAACAATTATAATTATATGGATATAGCTTACATTTATTTATATATCAAAGCCTTGTATGATTTCTCATGGATACAGATACAATCCTTGAGGCTTGGGGAAATGTAGCTATTGAATGATGGAAGTAAGATTTTAACCAAGTTCTTCCTGACCCCAAATCTAGCAGTCTCTCTGCTATGCCATATCATTTCACATTCATGGTATATGTTAAGGTTTGTGGAATATTTTCCTCAGAACTATCCTATGAGGCAGGCAGTACAAGTGATATTATTCCCCCTGGTTACAGATGAAGACAATGAGGACCTTGAGATTAGGTGACTTGTTCAGGCTTGTAAAACTAGAAGGATATGTTAAGATTTAAGCCTTGATGTGTATAAAGGACTCTTTCTTTTACATAATTCTTCATCTTGGTGGAAATAGTTCATCATACAAATGCTTGAACAGAAAAAGGCAATAAGATGCATACTTTTCGGTCACTATCCCTATGCCACCAGGATTTATTTTTATGGCACTTTGCTTTAAGATGGAGATTCTGGACACTCAATCAGAGGTCCTGAACTCAGGACCCCACCTTGCCTCCTGGTGGCTGTGGGAGTTGAAGCCATAGAAAAGAGGATTGGGTTTGTAACCAAAAGACATGGGTTCAAATGCTCTAATGCGCCACAGACTACCAGTGTAACCACAGGCCAGTTATTGAATCTCTTAGGGTCTCATCTCTTCATTTATAAAAGGAGGGGAATGGATAGTGACCCTGGATATGTGAATGAGTCTCAAAAATTTCTGGTTTCCTCATTTTTAAGATGAGGGTGTTGGCCCAGAAAATTTTTACTGTCCTTCCTAACTCTGTATCTGTGCTACCGTAAAAACTTGAACTCTTTACAGCTAAAATCCAAGACATTTATTTTTTTAAGTGATAACTTTCCAAATATACAATCCTAGGTTGCATATTTTCATTTGTTTTGTGCAGATCTGTGTTTCATTGGTATAGGGAACCCCAAATGAAGGAGACTCCCTCTACCGATGCAGACAAACAACTACTACAGTTTTTGAGAAGTTGCTTGGAGACATTGGGAGGTTAGGTAATCTGTCAGTAACCTATAATCAATTTCGCAAAGGTGGGACTTGAACTTAGTTCTTATTCACTAAGAGGCCAGCTGTCCATCTACTACACAATCAGGATGCTGGATAAAATGATGGGCGTAGAGTCTGGAACACCTGAGTTCAGACTTAGCTTCAGACACTAACTATGTGACCCTGTCCAAGTCACTTAATTTCTGCTGGCCTCAGTTACCTTAACTATGAAATGGGGAGAATAGAAGTAACTACCTTGCAAGATTATTGTGAGGATAAAATGAGATAATATTTGTAAAAAGTACTTAGCACAGTGCACCACTTATTTCTTTCCCCCCCTCTTCATTTTATCACATTACTTCTTTTTCAACCATTTCAGTGAATTTCTTCTTTAACTAATACGAAGACTGTAAATTACTGAGAGTATTACCAAACACCCCACTTTACACAACATTTTTATTACTGGCCTAGAAGACACATTATCAATAACTCAGAATATTTTCTATCTCCCTCTCTTTAAGCTTAGATAAAACTTTAAAATCTCAGTTTATTACCTTTGTGATAATGACTTTGCTTTTTCAATCACAATGTGTATTTTGATTTAATATGTATTAAAAATTTTCTCCTGTCTTAATTAATGATCGAAGGCTCTCTGGGTTTTTATTCAGTTTTGTGGGTTTGTTTTTCTTCCCAGTCCTGAATTCCCATTTTGAATTTGAATTTGATTCACTCTCAATTAATTAATTTGTAATTAACTAGTTAATCCCCTTCTGTCAAATGCCTTAGTGGCATCACAACTCATATTAATGGTGAAGTGCCTATTCTAATTAAAATCAATATGTAGTTCCTAGTGTAACCACTCTTACTAAAGGATGCTAGATCTGTGGATGAAGGGAATCTGTTAGGAGGCTAGAGTGATGCCCTTATCATTTAGGTAGAGGCTTGCCCAGTAGAGTTCAATCCTCGCTTTACCATTTATTCTCACAAAAAGATTGGCTC
Organism: Bettongia penicillata ogilbyi; assembly: GCA_023548195.1. Classification (NCBI taxonomy): domain Eukaryota; kingdom Metazoa; phylum Chordata; class Mammalia; order Diprotodontia; family Potoroidae; genus Bettongia; species Bettongia penicillata. The sequence goes on along the minus strand of JAJHZJ010000203.1, from coordinate 1,478,463 downwards.
CACGTTCGTCAACAGGAACTCCAGATTTTATGACCCTTGGAGTCTCCTATGCTTCAGTTGTTTAAGGTTTTTTCCTATAGCCGTAACATTTAAAAACAGTAGCAGCAAGATTGTGATATCATTTAAATAATAATACCACTCTGGAAAACAGGTATATTAACTACATATACCAACATGTACAGATGTGTACTTATACATATTCTGCCAAAGAGAATGAGATGCGTTATTTGCTATTCCTCAGTATAATGTAAAAGCTGGGCAAATATGGGATGAATCTTTTAGGAACTTTTGGAATCTAGTGAATCTGATATTGATCTCACATATAACAGTGGGATGGCACATTATTTCTGTGTTGTCTGTATAAGAACAAGGGATGGAATTTGATCCTGGATCAAAGTATCAAATTTTTATAGTTATCTTTTAATTGGATCTATGTCAATGTATTTATTAAATACATTAAATATATTATATTTAATAAAATGCATTGATATAGATTCAATTAAAAGATAACTATATATATATATATATGATTGCTGTTGTCCACCCTTCATTCTCAAAGAGGATTGTGTTGTTGTTGAAGAAGACCATGCCATCAGAGAAATAATGACATGATTTGCACTTGACTTTGAGTGAGGGAGGGCTGTGCTGGTCACCAGCCTCACTTCTCCTCCAGAGCCATCTGAATCCAGTGATCAGATATCCATCAGGATGACTGAAGATGACCCAGGATGAGGCAGTTGGGGTTAAGTGACTTGCCCAAGGTCACACAGCTAGTGAGTGTCAAGTGTCTGAGGTGAGATTTGAACTCAGGTCCTCCTGACTCCTGCACTGGTGCTCTATCCACTGCCCCACCTAGCTGCCCTCAAAGAGGATCAATGATATTATGAAGGTGATGTCTTGACTTGCATCTGAATTGGATGTGAGTAGGGCAGAGCTGTGAAAAGTCTCCCTCTCTTCTTCAGTCCTCAAAGCCCATTGGTGAGTCATAAATCAAGATGACTAGTGATGGCCCAGGATGTTTTTGAGCTGATTTTCTTATAATCTGATATTGTTTTCTCACTTACAGTTTTGTGAAATTGAATTGTAGATATTATAATAATTCTAAAGATTATGTACTCACGTTAAGAAAAGTAGCTTTCCCTGCTTGACTCAGCCTGTAAGAATGGTGTCTGAATGTTCTCTGGTAGTTGTTAAGCTTTGTTCAACTATTCATGACTCTGTGGACCATACTGTCCATGGGGTTTTCTTGGCAAAAATACTGGAGTGGCTGCCATTTCTTTCTCCAGTGGATTAAGGCAAACAAAAGGTAAATGACTTGCCCAGGGTGACACAGCTACTCAATGTCTGAGGCTAGATTTGAACTCAAGTTTTCCTGACCTCAAGGTCAGCACTCCATCCACTGAACCACCTAGCTACTTCCTTCTCTGCAGAGTTGGCTAGAAATCAACTAATTATTATTTATCAACTCAAGTAATAATTCATCTATTATTTATTCATTTATTATTTCATTTATATATTATAAATTTATTCAGAAATAAATATTTATGAATATTAATGAAATATTTGAAAATATTGAATGTTTATTATTTCCAGCATCCTGTTCTAGTTTTAGAGAATCTACAACTTGAGAATCTGGACTTAAGGAACTTATACTTCAACTCTTTACTCACTGTTTTTTTCTCTTTCCTATCTTCTACGCAAGAATTCAACATTGTCCAATATTGTCTCTTAGTTTTTTCCTTTATATCGAAAAAGCTTATTTAACAGCACAAACCTTATTTCATGTCTTGGTTCATACTGTGATCTTTTCTAAGGTCTCTTTATATTGGCTCTTTCCAAATTATTTGGATCCTGTATTGGAAGGGTTTTCTTTTTATTTTCACTTTCTACTGAACACTGTACTTCCTAGGATTTATATACAGAATAGTGAAATTGTATCCTCCTTGGGGACACAGAGTGAAAACTCACTCTCATTAAAGAGAACCAAACAAAACAAAAAAATCCACAACCTAGTTGTGTAACGTATCTGCATGACACAATCCAAAATATTTGTCCCTTGAGAATTACTGGTCATACCATGTACAGAATGTCTCTCAGGGGGTTAAACTAACAAAGGCATTTCTCCTTATTAATGCCAATACTACTTTTCATTGAAACCTGCAGGATCGGTAATGCTCCCAGTAAATCTGGAGCCTAGAGTAGTTTGTGCTTTCAATGACATGTGCTAAAATAGCAAATCAACTTTTTTAGGTTTAGGAGCCTCTTGGGCTTTCTCTTTTTAATCAGACTATTGATTCCCTCCCCTCCTCTGCAATATTCATTGTCTAAAACTTGATTGCTTGACACTGACTTTCCACCTGTGCACAATGAAACTCTCTGGGTCTAGTCCCTAGGACTTATCCTAAGGTGCTGGAATGCCATCGAGCTTGGGAATCCGGGCAATTTTTCACAATAGAAAACATATATACATATATATACACACACACACATACACACGCATGTACACACAAAACCAATGGAGCTATTTCTCCTCCTGTCTCAATACTTCTCCCATCAGTCTCATAGATTAAATCTAGGCTTTAGGTATTGAAAAGTGTTAGGCATTTATGACTACATTTATGCCCCTGTTTATAATGCTATAATGTACTGACTACAGGGATTTGCACATTTTAAGATATTTGTTTCACACGTGGAAATAATTTCCTGTTTAAATAGAAATGGGTAGCAGTATGTGCATTCATGCATGTATCAGAGTCTTGTTTGGTATCCCAATGATTTAAATATAAGAGACTTATTTAGAATGAAACACTGTTAGAAAAACACTGTGTATATTCTTACTCTGGAATAGGAGTTCTAAACTTTTTTGCATTGTGGATCCCTGTGGTAGACTGGTAAAGTCTATGGATGCCTTCTCAGAATAATGTTTTCAAATTCATAAAATAAAATGTACAGATTTACAAAGGAAACAATTTAAATTGAAATGTAGGCATTGAAGTTTTTAAAAAAGTCTTGGATCCCAGGTTAAGACTTTCTAAAGTACAAAAAGAAATCCATTGTGGATCAGTTTCATTTTATTGGTGATATCCTATGACGGCTACTCTTGGACTTAATATTGGTTGACATCTTTGTGAATGATGAAATTCTTCAGATCATTCACCAAGTGGCCTTGACGAGAGTCTTGAAAAATGAGTGGAGTAGTCAGAAACAAACATAATGGAATACATCTAAAATCAATGCAAGAGTACATCCAGACAGAGTACATCCAGACTGGCTAGGTTCTAAATACAGCAGAAAATGAATGTAAAGGTCACCGTAGAAAAGAAGCTGAACACAAATAAGAAACACTGTTTGAAAATTGAACATACGATGATCTGAGCTACCTTCATTAAACAAATTGTGTAAATTTCCTAAAGAATGGGCCATTTTTGTTGGGTTCCTAGGGATTTGAGGCCACTATGGCTTCCTTCTTCTCTCGGGGAAAGTATAGAAATTACAACTTGTTTCACAGGATATTAAGTAATTATCTGTTTGGTATGTACAATGGATGTATAAATTTAGAAGATAGGTAGCGAAGAGTAATTTCTCAGTAACACATAATACTGACTAGAGCCCATTTTGAGCAAGAACAGCTAAATAGGACTTTGAAGAACTAAAAGGACTGACGGACTGTGATATAGTTAAAAGATAGAAATGGAATTCTTAACAAAGAAATATAAAATGAGTTGGCATTTTTGAACCCGATGAAGAGAATGTGAAATGACAATTTCATAATAATGATAATTATCCAAGATAAGATTAGCTATCCTCCAGCAAACTGATGTTTCAAATGAGTTTTATTTAGACCACAAAGAAAAATGGTCCAAGTGGACCAACTGACAAATATTGAACTGAATTTAGCAAGTTGGTTTTGGAATTCTGTTCAGGATAGATTCTTATCTTCTTGATATGGTTCAAGCACAATTTTACTTGAAAGCAATGACATTCTGTCCAGCTCTAAGATGCAATGACTCTATAATTGTATATTCTCCTAACTTTAACCTTACAGAAGTGTGATTTTTAACATAATGAATTAAATAAAAAACTCCAATTTGAACTTTTCTAAGTTATCTTCACCAGTTTTTACTTGAACATCTGGGGGTTCTGATTCACTGTTAACCCAGAAACATTTTTTTTTACCAGAAAACATCAAATTTCCCTTGAATAATATAGAAATTTACTACAATTAGAGACAGGCAGAATCACTTGGATAAATCTGTGCCCCTAGACCAGGCAGCCCTGTATCTATAAATCCAGAAGACCCACAATAGTATGTGACATTTTTCTCATAGTGTAATGCTTTTGTGGATTCCCTTTCTTCATTCTCTTCCTTGGTGGCAACTGATAAAAGCAGTTGAATACAAGAGTCTGTCCACTTTGGGAGGATGATTATTTTAGTCTTTGATAATGCTACATTGTCATCTTTGCAGAATCTTTCAGGTACTATTAATAAGAAAACATTTGGATTATACTCTCTCCCCTATAAAATAATTATTATGTCATTTAAGAGAAAAAAAACCTCTGATCCAGGCAATAACACTAGGGGAACTTCTCTCCTACATGCTCTCCCTATCCCTCACCTTGTATTTCTGTGCCTTCAGAACTAAAAATTACAACCACAAAATTCTTAAAAATCAGAATACACATTAGGGGGTTCCTTTTGACCCTATGGATTTGGTATGTAGGTAACGAATTTTTGCTTGAAATTCCCCCTCTCCCAGTAACCTTTCCTTCTTTTTTTTTTGGAAGAAAAGCCTGAGGCAAACAGAATCAGCTATTCTAGGATAAAAATTTGAAATATGTATGCAACCATGGGGAATTCCAGGATTGGAGTGGAAATATACAGTTCCAAATGCTGGCTGCCGTTAGGGTTACACTGTTGTGACCATTTAGGATGGAAGTGAAAGAGGCATTAATTAAGCAATAATGATCAAGGTATGGGGCATTTCCTGGGGATTAATGACCAGCTGGGAGGAGTTGATAGCCCACAGTTCGGCCAAGGGCCATTAACCCCAGCTGGTCATCAATTCCTATGCCCTGCTTTACAGTCATTATTGCTATCATAAGCTGAAAATGAAAAGCAAATGGGCCTATGGATTACTTTTATGGATGGTGCTGTTTCAATTGGTATCTATAGGGCATTTCTGGAGAATGAATGCTCTGTCCACAAGCCAATTGTATATCTCAACATTCCATTCTACTTATGTTGCTGCTTTGGACAAGCAAAGGATGAAGTGGATAATCAACAGTTATAAGGGCTTCAGATCTCTGTTGATATGTGTGAAATGTTGGGATCATATAGGTAACACGGAAGAAGAAGTTGGTGAAAAAAATATATATAGCTATACAGGTTCAGGGGTAAACTTTTCTTTTGGGCACTCCAGTTTATCACCTTTTTTTTGAAGTGGAGGAGAATCACTGGATGGTAATGAGATTCCTAGAAGACAGAAAGTGCCAATTTGGAGAAGGAAAAGAGAGAGATGAAAGGAAGATGTAGTCTATTGAAAAAAAATACACATACATTAAAAATAAAGAATACAGAGAGGGACTGTCAGCCTACAGTGATCAGGTTAGACAGATAGAAATTAATTATATTTGGTTTAAGAAGCTGCCTCTGCAGCCTTGGTCAATTTTAAAAAGCACATTAGAGGATATCTCAAACTGACTTTCCAATTACCATGGATGGCAGGCAAAGTACTTTGAAACAAAACTCATTTTAAATAGGTAAATGCATCCACTGCTGACTGACAATATTTTCAAAAATTCACAAAATTTAGTCCCTTGGTCAAGATAATTTTGAGGGGAGTTACAGAAGAGCTGACCATTGCTTAAGAAAGGAAGGATAGAAATAAAAAATGTTTTTTAAAAAGGATAATTTCAAATTATGATAGTGGTACAGGGAAAGCTTGGATAGACTTAGATAAAAAAGAAATCTACCAAGGAGATGAAATGAGCTGGAACATTTTTAAAATCTCAGAATAATTCTGCAAAATAAAATGTCCCAAAAGTACCTTTTCCTAAACTTTAAAGGGATTTGAAAAATGAGTTTACTAATGTAGATCCACCGAGAAATAGATGACTGGTATTTATTAGAGGTGGGGGTCACATTTTAGGAATTATGTCATATTGAAGTAGAACCCTAAAAGTCATCATTCTCCTCAGAAAAGGGAGAAAACCCCCAAACACTAGTCATTTTTCCACACCTCATTCCTGTGCCTGAAAGAAGAAAATATTAGAAACAGTTTTCAAAGAAGAGACCAAGACTCAGTGACAACACAAAAAGAAATGCACCCTTGGTCTTCTTCCAATAGACAAATGATAAATGAGAAGAAAAGCATGCTTTATTAAATACAAAGGGTATCACATTTGCTTCTAAGTTGTATTTTTATCAGTGCCATTTCTTCTTAAATTCTGACAGCAAAGCATTCTAAGAGGAAGAGGCCCATTTATCAGGTGGATGTGATTTTAAATTTGAAGCTCATAGAATGACCTGGCTGCTGCAGAGAGACATATGTTTCATTGATACGTTTACAAAATTTGCAAAGAATTAGCCTGTGGATAGCAGTACTTACTTTTTCAAGATGTCTATCCAATTCATAAGAAATTTTTTCTCAGACTTTTCAAGAAAACAGAATTAAAAGAAGTATTACAAATTCATCTGTTAAAGTTACCCACCCTTTTACCCAGTATTCATAAGTATTTATACTAGGCAAATAGGAAAAATGCAGATTTCATTAATTTTCCCTCCTTCTACACCTTCTCCTACAGATAGCTCAATACTTCATCCCCTCTCACAACTTCAGCTTTCAAATGTATGCTGATGTCTTCTAACTCTTGATCTCCTACCTTGATCTGTCATCAAGCTTACATCCTCACATTTCTAGCTGCTTTTGGAACCTCTCCATTTAGATCTTCCTGGCATTTCTTCAAGTTGCAGTACCTCTAAAACGGAATTTAGCATCTCTGCCCCAAATTCTCAATTTCTGTCAACAGTACTCCAATTTCCCCAGTCACCCAGGCTCAAAACCATGAAGTAATATTTAGTTCCTTTCTAGCCTGCATTTTCCACATCCAATCTGTCACCAAGACCCACCAATTCTTTCATTCACTGAATGATATTTGCATACTATGTACAAGGGGAGGCACTGTATAATGTCTCTTCAGTTCATCTTGTTATAGCCATTCTCACTACCACTTCTTCTGGCCAAGCTCTCCTCACCTCATGCCTGGATTACTGCAGAAACCTCGCTACCTAGTGTCCCACACTCCAAATTCTTCCTCCTCTAATATATCCAGAACAGTATATCATGTCAGCCAAATATTTTTTTTATTCTGTGTATATCTTATTTGTACATAAAGGCTGTCATATAACCTTCCCCACTAGACTGAGTTTCTGTTTCCTAGCCTGCAGTCTTTCTACCGTACCATTATCTACATATCTTTCTTGAACTCTTTCCCACCAAAGGAACCATTCGTATCAGCATGGATCATAATCCCACAATTGCTCTGGAACCAAAGTTTGGTTAGAATGATGGAGTGATATAATTAATGAAAATGATAATGCCATCCATTTGTCCCTATATATAGCTAGAGGTATGTAAAAGTTTCAGTAGCATAAAATCCCTCTAATACTTTTGAAATATTCATATATATTCACATACGCATTACATATAATAGTAACAATAGTTCTATGGTATCTACCATGTAGCAGGCACTGCGTTAAACACTTTACAATTATTATCTCAGATGATCTTCATGACTTTGGAAGGTAGGTACCATTATTATCCTCTCAGCATGATCTTTCTATAATGACTTAGCACGCCACTTCTCTACTAAAAACCCTTAATCAAATTGAATTGAATTATGGAAAGTCGCTAATTCCAGCGCAAAGATTTTGCACTTACTCAACTAGGTTGTAGGCAACCATGGGAACTTTTTGAGACCTTTGCTTGTAGTATGCAAATGTGAATGAAGGAATTGATGTATCTTGGTGAGACTGGGGAGACCATAGGATCCTATTGCTTCAGTCCGGGTAATAGGTTGATGAGGTTCATCCTTGAACTAGAGAGAAGGCTTTGGGAGTACAGTGAATGGGACAAATAAAAGAGATGTTTTGGAGGTAGAAAGGATAGTATTTGACAACTGATTGGATATGTGGGATGGGGTAAGAATGAGGAGTCAAGGATAAGACCAGTAAGTGACTTAAATAATCTCTCTGGATCTCAATTTACTAATCTGTAATATGATGGAATTGGGCTAGATCATCTCTCAGGTCTCTTCTGGCTCTACGACTTAGTTTGATCAAATTCAACAAACCTTTATTAAATGCCTTCTATTTGTACTTTCCTTGTCTATGAATTCAGTTGAAGGCTACATTAGATATGATTATGTAAGAATCTATTTAAAAGTAATACTCCAATGTACTAATGGATCTGGGATATCATCAATGTGGATCTTCCCTGCAATGACAGGCACTGCAACATGTGCATGTTTGTCCTTCCTATAAGACTAGCCTGTGTTCTCCTACACTTTCAACATACGTCTCTGTGAACACCTGAAGTGTTTGGGGGAGGAATTTGCCCACCTCATTTTGATATCAGGACACTAATATGGCATATAGGTTGGTTTTTGGTCATCTCTTACCCTTGCTGTTCATTCAACTCATTTTAAAAGTCATACATTTCTTTGATGACATGGTTTTTCCTTCCGAATTCATTTCTTGGTAACATTCTTGTCCTTCCCCACCACAATCCTCTGCCATCGACCTTTAAGGGATCCTCAACCTCAGTTCAGTAGATTATAGTGTCCCATGCCTCATGGCCATACGATTGCATTGTAAAAGTATTGGTATTAAAAATGTGGAACTGAGTTTCAGAGAAATAACTTTGCAGTTTGTAAGATACAGTCTCGCTCACTGTCCTCTTATACATTTTTCAGTCCAACTCATTGTTCAACTTCCACCCCCAGACCCTTTTTCAAAATTTTCATTCCTTCAGTGTGCTTATATCAGCTAGCTGTCACAGAGAAGTGAGCTAGCAAGTTAAATTCATACTAGGGTGTGAATGACAGATAAAAGTGTATGTATTCTTCAAATGCATTTGCATTTGAAAAGAGAAGATTGGAAGGGTAAATAAATATCTGAATAAAAATAAATTCCTTAATGGTGAAATCTTAGACAGAATGACAGACTAGTTGAAGTGATCTGTTCTGGCCAGCAAGTCTGCACAGTTTTCCTCAAATCATCCTACATAGGGATCTGGTTATTTTGTCCACATGTAAATGCCCAAGGTCATCCTTGCATACATTTATGCATGAGTGTGGTATGGTTCTGTGTAACAAGTAGGTCCACATCTGACGACTGTAGTCATGACTGAATTACTTTGTGAAGTATCTCATTGATATTGCATTGAATCCCAAGAGATGGGTTTGATAACCAGGTAGGTCATTTCAGCCTCTGTTTTACGAGATCCAACCAAAAAAAAAGACATTTTGGGGTTCACATATTGGAATAATTATCCTAGAATATTTCACTCCTGAGGGAAAAAATTAGCCCTTGCTTTACTGCCAGTGCCAGTGAGATCCATGGCAGTTTGCCTCATGTGCACAGACTTGGCATATTAACACTTTAGGAACTCAAGCAGAGAGCACTTATCTCATTTGCCTAAGCTGTATATCAGGAAGGCCCCTCATTGGAACTTAGTTAGTAGGTTTATGACTGCCACATGGAACTGTATCATGAGGTGGGCATTAATTTGGGTTGGTCAGCCCTCCCTCTTGCTAGACACGCATTACATCCAGCTTCCATTTCATAGAGTCACCAGTCTCCAGAGTTTCTTAACTTTGGTCTGTGAACTTTTTTTTTTAACATTTTGATTTACTGTCTTTCAATATGATTGGTTTCCTTCATAATCCTATGAATTTACTCTATACATTTAAAAACATTATTCTGAAAAGGGGTCCAGAGGCTTAACCAGATTTCCAAAAAACATCCATGACATATACAAAAAAGGCTAAGAACTCCTGATGGAAGGAAACTCAGATCACATCTAATCTAATTTTTTCTCCTTTTCCAGATAAGGAAACTGAGATTCTCCAAGCTCATCTAGGTAGTAAATGATCTGATGGAATCTGATTCCAGATCCTTTCCCTCTAGAGTAAAGGTTCTTTTCATAGTGCTATGCCGCATGAACAAAAGATAAGGAGGATGTGTTGGATGAAAGTACCTTATCTCCTTGTGGGTCTTATTTTCCTCATTCATGAAATGATATAAACTAAGAGATCTCTAAGGTTGCTGCTTGCTCTAAATCCAAGGATCTTTGTATTAAGCCTGATCTGAAGCTTAGGTAGCCAATTCCAAGGGGGCTTCCCTTTCAGATCTTGTTCCTACTGGCGGTACAGAGTTTTTGCATGGAGTACCTTTGTGTTTTCTTACCTCAGGACAGACCACACCCCCTTGGGACCCCAGATGGCAGCAGCCACTGAACTGCTTGACAGGCTATAGGTGGAACACCTCCTCATCGAAACACTCAGTGACAAAGAAGCCAGGTGGGGAGAGCAAGCTTGGCTCAAATGTGTGCAGAATCCTCTCTCATTTCTCAGTCAATTAAAGAGACTTCTTGTACACTTAGCGATGAGTGTTCATGCAGGCAATTCTTCTGCTATTAGAGAAGCAGATTGACTCCATTTTGATAATCCTGCCCTAGTCTGCGCTTGGCAAGAGCAGCCAGCGTGACTTCCATATGCTGCATTGTTCCCATCAGCAGGGCGCTAACATTTCCTTTGCTTCTGCTCTCGCTTCAGTGGGAGATGTTTTTTTAGCCCCCTTTTCAATGTTGCCAACACATACATATATATTTTTAAAACATAGCACTTATTCTGGAGCTGCAGAAGGTGTGAGAGCTGTGTCCTCTAGCCACGGCACAACATATCCATTCAGACTCTGCTGCTCCTGCCTTCAAATTCAGTGTGGATTCTTCTTTTTTTGTAAAGGGGGTACAGATCGCCAATAAGTGGCAGTAACCTGGCTGAAAGACAGGCGGCACTTACACTTCGGAGGCGACGGCCTGAAACTGGGAAAGGGTTGCAGCCAAATGGAATTTATTAGCAGGATCTATAGAATGTGTTGGAAGAGTGAGGCTGGTGTGAGCCGTCAGGCAGGCGGGTTGGCCCACCATCATACCAAGTCAAACAGGCCAAGTGCACAGAAGACTTAGACTGGCATGCCTTATCAGGATTTCTTGATTTCATCTTGCAGTGAAACACAAAATGAAATATGTTTTTAGTCCAAGAGATTTATGTTTTTCCCCAACCTCATCCTTCCTTCCTTCCTTCCTTCCTTCCTTCCTTCCTTCCTTCCTTCCTTCCTTCCTTCCTTCCTTCCTTCCTTCCTTCCTTCCTTCCTTCCTTCCTTCCTTCCTTCCTCCCTTCCCTCCTTCCTTCCTTCCTTCCTTCCTTCCTTCCTTCCTTCCTTCCTTCCTTCCTTCCTTCCTTCCATCCTTCCTTCCTTCCTCCCTTCCTTCCCTCCTTCCTTCCTTCCTTCCCGCCTTCCTTCCCTCCTCCCTCCCTCCCTCCCTTCCTTCCTTCCTTCCTTCCTTCCTTCCTTCCTTCCTTCCTTCCTTCCTTCCTTTCTTCCTTCCTTCCTTCCCTCCCTCCCTTCTTTCCTCACTTCCTCCCTCCCTTCCTTCCTTCCTTCCTTCCTTCCTTCCTTCCTTCCTTCCTTCCTTCCCTCCTTCCCTCCTTCCTTCCTTCCCTCCTTCCTTCCTTCCCTCCTTCCCTCCTTCCTTCCTTCCTTCCTTCCTTCCTTCCTTCCTTCCTTCCTTCCTTCCCTCCTTCCTTCCTTCCTTCCTTCCTTCCTTCCTTCCTTCCCTCCTTCCTTCCTTCCTTTCTTCCTTCCCTCCCTTCCTCCCTCCCTCCCTTCCTCCCTCCCTCCCTTCCTTCCTCCCTCCCTTCCTTCCTTCCTTCCTTCCTTCCTTCCTTCCTTCCTTCCTTCCCTCCTTCCCTCCTTCCTTCCTTCCCTCCTTCCCTCCTTCCTTCCTTCCTTCCTTCCTTCCTTCCTTCCTTCCTTCCTTCCTTCCCTCCTTCCTTCCTTCCTTCCTTCCTTCCTTCCTTCCTTCCCTCCCTCCTTCCCTCCTTCCTTCCTTCCTTCCTTCCTTCCTTCCTTCCTTCCTTCCTTCCTTCCTTCCTTCCTTCCCTCCTCCCTCCCTCCCTTCCTTCCCTCCTTCCTTCCTTCCTTCCTTCCTTCCTTCCTTCCTTCCTTCCTTCCCTCCCTTCCTCCCTCCCTTCCTTCCTCCCTTCCTTCCTTCCTTCCTTCCTTCCTTCCTTCCTTCCTTCCTTCCTTCCTTCCTTCCTTCCTTCCTTCCTTCCTTCCTTCCTTCCTTTCCCCCTTTCCTTCCTTCCTCTCCCCCTTTCCTTCCTTCCTCACCTTCAGGCTTTATCTCTTGTCCCCTAAGTTTTGTTAAAGAAATGACTGTTTCTTGAGTGACTCCAGTTGATTCCCTAACTGGACTTCCTAGAGATTCTTGGCTGAGACATTTGCCTGTTCCTCAAGGCAGGATTTTTAATCTCTAATCCAGGTGTTTTTAACCTTTTTTTTTTGTAATGGACACCTTTGGTAGTCTGGTGTAGACTATTTCAGAATAACTTTTTAATGCAAAAAATGTATTTTTACCAACATTATTACAAAGGAAATGTATTATACGGAAACAGTAATCAAAGTGTACAATGAAAACATTAATCCACATGTGTTTACATGTATACTATACATACATTTACAATATAATACATGCATGTATCATGTGTATATGTGTTGTGCATATGTGCATATACATGTCTGTGTACTTGCATGCACATATACTATGTGTGTGTGTATGTATACACACAAATTCATGTCCCCCCACCCTGGTTAAGAGCCTGGCTCTAATCAATAAGAAGGATGTGAATTTGACTTTTTTAGAAGTAATCAATGTAAAGTGTGGGATAGGTCACACCTAATTCTGAGAAACTGCCATAGGAGGGAAAGAGATCTACTTTTCTAGGGATGAGAAGCTTCAAAAGTAACCTCATTGCCTATGTTGATATAGTCCTTACAGATTTGTTTTTCACCTTTTGGTACTAACTTGAAGCAATTTAATGTTTAGGTGAATTAATTGACTTCTAATAAATTAAACTCTAACCCAGTTCAAAGAAATTAATTCAGATCCAATTCTCAGAACATCAACCTTCTCCCTTCTAATAGGGATAGGAGCCAGGCCTGTGATTTCATTGGTACAGAGAACTTTCATCAGAGAAAAATTCCTCTACAATTCAGGTCAGCATTTTTTCTGCAACTTAATCTTAGAGAGTTGCCAAGAAAATTAAGTGACTTGCTCAGGGTCACGTGTGTAGCATGTGTCAGAGGTGAGACTTGAATGTAAGTATTCCTTGCTTGAAGGCTAGCACTCTATCCATTAAGCCATTTTGTCTCCCCTTTCACTTTTAATAAAATGGAAGAGGGTGAGGGTAGCGCGGGGGAGGTGGGGGAGTCTTCAGATTTCATTCCAATATGCTTAATGTCTACCAATTACACATTTGTATAGGGTCCCTGTATGTTCTATTTTAGAAAGTTTCATTTTACCTGGTTTGTAGATTGATTAACTCTCTTTTTAATTACCTCATGTTTCAGCAACTAATGAAACTGAAACTCCTTAACAAAAACAACTGACTTTACATAACATGAATTAAGGCCGAAATTAAGGTCAATTCAGTTTCAAATAACTGTCTCAAAAGGAAAAAAAAATCTCTTCATTAATCAAAAGCATCCTGAGTTACTTTCCCCCTATTAATACAGGTATATAGATGCTCCTAACACTTGTAAGCAATCTCTGTCTGCTCTAATGGATATCTGGAACCTTTATCGATTTGGGTAAATTTGCTTCTTCTAAGGTCAATAATGACAAATGAGCCGTGTTCTGCATGAAGTGACTTGGTACTTTGAATTAACTGATTGTAATTATCTATAGTTATTCTGTAACTGCTACTGTTACTACTGCTGACAGAACATCTATGTGATGGTGATGGTGATTTTTTCCCCTTCTCTGCTTTTTAATAATTGGAGAGGATTTTGTGGGCATGAAATTAAGAAACTAAAAGCAGCAGCCTTTAAGACAGACTTGATGTCAAGACCATTGCATCACTGCTCTATCCTACCACACCCTGCTGTTCTCATCCTGATCCATTCTTGATCAAAGCTAACCACGTGTTCATGAGGGCTGGGGGCTCAGAGAGCTAGGCACTTGCTGCCACCGAACACCTTTTCGACGGTAAACTCAATCAGATCTAACACGGTGAGATGAAAGGTTAACAACCTACTCCATTTCCTATGCTGCTCCAACTGGTTTTCAGTTTGGGAGTGTCCACCTCCCTTCACCCCTCCTTCCCCGACTTGCCCACCAGCCCTTGCTGTGCTACCATCTGCAGCCATACTGCAAAGGGAGTAATATGTGCACTGTGGTCTGTCTCCATCCAAGCAAGAAGACAAAGGGTGCAAATTAAACGTGTGCTCTCCAATGACCCCTGGCTTTTCTGTGTGGCTATCAAAGCTCCAGCAAGCCAGGTGAGGGGCTTGGCAAAGATGGTTAGAATTTCAAGGGGAAAAGCTGTCACATGCCCTGAAGCAAAATACTCCTCTCTCCAAACAAGAGTGAGTGGTTTGTGTTAAATTGTAAGTGATGGAGGGGATTGGGTTAAGGTATTTTTATATTGTTTAAAGAAAAATTGAGCAACAGGGCTTTGTCCTTAATGTGCAAAGACATGCTGGGTTTTCCTGAGCGGGGGTCCTCCATACGTTGACAGGGTAGCTGATAAGGCCTGGTTTAGAGCTGCAGACAGTGGTGGTTATTTTTATTGTTAAAAACAGGTATTTTTATTGCCTTTATGGTCTTTTTTGAGTTGTTTTGTTTTATATCAGTCATTTTTGGAATTCTCTCTTCCCTTCAACCCTCCTTTTATAAAAGAAAAACAGTTCAGATGCATAACTGCATCTGAAAATCAATCAATCATTCAACAAAATTACCTGACCTCTCTGGGCCTCATCTGTAAAATGTGGAGGCTGGGTTAGATGACCTCCATACAAAGTCCCTACAAGCTCTACACTTGTCCTCCTATTATCAAATTTTAAGGACCTACTATGTGGCAAGCACTGTTCTAGGTACTGGAGATACAAGGACAACAATGAAATAATCTCTGCCTTCAAAGAGATTATACTCTGAGGAGGAAGCAGAAATATACATGCTACACATAACATTCTCCCCTCCACCCCTACTCCCTGCTTAGAAGAGATTCGTTTCATTACCTGCTGTCAGAGACTTTCACTTGTTTTTCAGTTATGACGAGTATGATTTCCTTTCAGTGATGTTTTGATTTAAGTTGTATTCACTAAGAATGTTTTTTTCTTTTGGTTTAACTCTGTAATAGTTCAAACACATTTCCCTATGTTTCTCACAACTGTCATTTCTCATTGAACAATTACAGTAAGAAATCGTATTTACATACCATAGTTTGTCCATTCGTTATTGGATAGGCAACTGCAGAACTGTATTTCCACTTCTTTGTTGCCACCAAAGGTATTGTTATGAATATTTAGGTATATATTAGACTTCTGTTCCTGTCTTTGAAGTAGGGTGACAACTGATTAGTGTGATCAGTTCATTAGGGAGGATGGACACTTAAGTCAGTCTGCTTGCGTTATTTCAGACTGAGAGCCAACATGTTTGAGCAAATTCATGATTTCACCAACAGGGTATCAATACGTCTCTCTGTCTAGAGTCCCTAAGAAATGAAGTATTACTATTTTTTGCTAGCTTTTTCAGTGTGCTGGGTGTGAGGTGAAACTTTAGCACTATTGATTTCAGATGGTTTCATATGGTTTATAATTCTTTTTGAAAACTCTTTAATTGGAGAGATATTCAGTATTCATGGTTGGTCTATACTGATATAATTAAAATGATGATAGTACCTAAATTAATTTATAAATTTAGTACCATATTAACCAAACTATCAAGAGCTAATTTTATAGACTAAACAAAATAGTAAAATTGATCTGGATTACAAATGCGTATATATTTATAGATAAATGTACATATTTATAGAGATACACATATGGTATATATATATACATATATGTATATACACACACCCTTGTATGTGTCTCTGTGTATATATGTATATATTTATATACACACATATGGTATATACATATATACCTGTGTCTGTATATATACACACACATATTTATGCATACACACAAATATATACATATATATGTTTATATTTGTGTGTATGCATAAATATATGTATATATATATATATATATACACATGCATATATATTCCCAACAGAGAAAGAAAATGAAAAAATTAGGAATGGAGGTCTTCTCCACGTCTAGAATGACCACATCTCAAACTACATTATAAGGCAGCAATCAACAAAACTGTTTTATACTGTTTAAAAATAGCAAAGTTTATTGATGGAACACAATTAATAAAAATGACCCAGAAAATATGGTATCTTTTGGTTAATCAAAGATTAAGTTACTAACTATTGGAACGAGGATTTTTTTATTTAACAAAAATTGCTGGAAAATCTAGAAAGGGATTTACAAAGATTTATACCACATACCACAAAAAACTCCACATGCACAAATGATGTATGTATGCATGTATGTATGTATGTGTATTGTGCTTGATCATTTCAGTTCTGTCTGACTCTTTGTGACCCCACTCTAAGGTTTTCTTGGCAAAGTTATTGGCATAGTTTGTCATTTCCTTCTGCAGTTCATTTTCCAAATGAGGAAAATGAGGCAAAACAGGGTTAAATGACTTGCCCAGGGTCATACAGCTACTGAGCATCTAAGGTCGGATTTGAATTCAGGAAGATAAAACTTCTTGACTTCAGGTCCACTGCTGTATGCACTGTGGCACCACCTAGCTGCCCCATACACACATATATACACACATACATATACATACACATATATGCAATATACATATATAAATATGTATATAAGTATACACATACACACAATCAGAGGAGAGTAAAATCAAGTACTACTACATTGCTCTTGAGAAAAGTTCTTAATTAAACCAAGGATAGAAGGAAATGTGCCTTCTAGGCAATATTTATACTTTCAATTGCATCTAACTGAAAGCCTTCTGCATGAACTAAATAAGTGAAAGAATTAGAAGAGAAACATAAATGGGAAACATCCTTAAAACAAATTTCCCTGGTAAAGATCAGATGTCAAAGACAGCTGAAGGAGGCAGCATGTTATAATGGGTTGAGAACCAGCCTCGTGACTAGGAAGACTTGAGTTCAAGTTGTACTTTTGACATGCTGACCTGATGGTCCTGATTAAGTCACTCAACTTTGCAGTGCTCTATGCAACTTAAAAATTTAAATTGCAAAAAAATACTGACCTGCATTAATATAAGTAATTTCCTCACCAGAGAATTCTCCATGACAGGTCCGGTTCGTATTGTATGCAAGATAAGTAGCAAATAGAGATAACTCTGTTAGGATGGGCATCATTACCTTATGAAAATCTGAGAAAATGAAAGCTATCAGTAAGCATATGAAAGAATGTTCCAGATCACCAATGAGAAAAGCATAAATTAACGAAGTTATGAGGTTTTATTTTGCATCCGGAGGATTGTCAAAGATGCCAAAAGACAAAGTTTCATGTTGATGAAGCTGTCGGAAGACAGGCACACTAATGTACTGCTTATGGATCTCTTATTTAATCCAACTAGTTTGGAAAACATTTTGAAATTATATTTTAAAAGTTACTAAGCTGTATCAACCCTTTCACTCAGTGAGTAATATCACTATTAGGCATCTACCCGGAACGAGTTCCAAAAATGAAAGGACCTTCGTCTTCTAGACGTCATGAAAATAATGGTAATAAACTGACTTTGGGATAGATGATGGAAAAAGATAATCAAGAAAAATGATAGCCTGGGGAGGGTGGTCTTAATGAAGGCAGTATACTCATGTTCCTACTTTTTTGTTTTTGAAAAGTACAGTGAAAATTTAACCCAGTAACTATCAGACGATGACTATTCTAGCTAAAGGTTTGCTGTAGTACACACCCTTCATTTTACAGATGAGAGAATAGAGTTGAATGGTTTCTCATGGAATGTGCTGGAGTCAGCTTGGGAGAGCTCGTTTTTAAATTTTCAATCGAAGAATTTAGATTGAATTCAGAAATCAGCGTAAGCTACAAGTAAGGACTTAATTTATTGTTTTCTTGATTAACGAGACTTAAGAAAGTGACAGAGAAAATGTTACTACTGCAGATTAGTGTAGTATACACCTCTCCCTTCCTCCCTCCCTCCAAGTTTGTGAAAGGCAATACAAGTATTCAGTGGCAAAACTGACATTAGAACTTGGGCTTACTGCCTCCCCTTCTAAATTAGTGCTCTTTCTACTACAATATAGTATACTTGGGGTTCTTTTGTCAAAGATGGACTGACTAAAGTGTAACAGATTCATGTGCCATGTGTGTTAGAGATGGATGGCATACAGTGAACAAACCTTTTCCTTGGTGAGTTTTATTCAGTCCAGGATCATTTTATTCTTTCTTTCATTCACTCCAGCATCCCTACATCTAGCATTTATGAACTGAGTTTCTCATTTGTGATATATTCTGATGTTACTCACTGAAGCTGAGGATCCCAGTTCATGTGAGAATGGAACCTCCCTGAGGGTGAGGTTCTTGGAAGTCCTCCCCAAAAGGTAGGTGACAGAAGAGCAAATCATTCAGATACATGTGTGAGTGTGTTTATGTTTTAAGTCACCCTTAAGGCTCTGAGGATTTCCTTACCAGGAGTTCCTTACATCAAGGAAATTATAGTTCATACGACTCTTAGAGCTGGAAAGGGCTTTAAGACCAACTAGCCCTACTCCCTCATTAACAGATGAGGAGAGTGAGACACAAGGTGGTTCTGGAACTTACTCTGAGTCATTTAGTGAGTGAGTGGCTGAGAGAGTCCTCCCCAGCTTTGCCCCTTACTACTTTTCCAATCTTTTTACACTTTCTTCCCGTTCACATACTCTTTAATCTAAAGATAGTGGCCTATAGACTCCTGGCTTCCCTGGCTTTCTTCAGCACATAGGTTTAACCTCACCTTCTGTAAGAGACCTTTCCCAGCCCTCCTACCATTAATGCTCCCCTTTCAGATTTAACCTTCTTTTTACTCCCAATATATCTTGTATGTACATTAAGGCTGATGTCTACCAAGGCCACTGACCCACAGCTCAACATACATTCCACAACCTGAAATACTTAATGGTGTTCAGAATCCAGATGATGCAATGGCATCAGTAGTTTGTTATAACAGTCATAGATCAGGCAGGGGAAAATGGGTAGGTGAATAAATATGTATTTATCTTCTATGTTTCTCCCCATTAGAATGTGAGCTCCTTAAGGGAAGAGATCAAATTTTGCCTTCCTTTGTATTCTCATCACTTACCACCATGTCTAGCACTGGTAGTCATTGTTGTCTCTCCGATGAAAGCCAGCTGACTGAATGAAGGTCTTTCTAATTCCAAATCAAGTCCTCTATCCATGCCACAAAGGGTTAAAAAATCCCTAGCATGGACAAGCTCTGTGTACATAGTAGGCACTTTAAAAAATATATGTTGAATGTTGGGAACTTCTATTAGTTCCCAGGCAACATAGTCAAGAATGAAATCTAAGCCCTTCAGTGCCGCTATCTGTACTGTTACAGTCAAGAAGTAAATTGCTTATAATAGTCGCTACAGTAGGAGAAGCCACAGGGAAAAAATGACTCCTTGTTTCAGGGCCACTGCCCCCTGCTCCATCTTCTCCCAATGAAACTATTCAAGTGCCAGACACTGTAGTGAAACCAATGAGATCTAATGAACTTGTAGCAGGTGTTATCACTTGTAATCATCTAATTTCAGCCTAAACAATGGAGTCCCCAGTCGGTAGTTATGGAGTCAAGAGGAAAAGGAAAAGTATTCTTGCTTAAGGTCTAAAATCAAAGGTTTCAGCCAAAGGCCAAAACCTTTAAGTAACCAGATTAGCTCCTCCCTTAAAGGGGAAAGGAAGTTAAGAAGAGCCTGAGTCAACCAAGCCGAACAGATAAACTGAGCAGGTCTGGTTCAAATACAATGCCCGCCATTAAAGAGGAGAGAATTAGTGCTAATGGGCTGTCTCCTTCCTCCCCACCCCACCCCCTTTGCACAACAACTGTGTCAACTCCAGCCTCAATCCAACATCTGTCTGCCAGATAATGTGCACAACTGTGGAAGCACCATTACTGGTCCACTCGCGGAATATCACGTGCTCGTTGTTTACTTAGGGTGAATTAGAAGATAATCTTTTGGAGAGAGAAGGCATCACACCTAGTGAATATTTTATTTCTAGCTTCTTTTTCCTTTTTCTTCTTTGCCTATTTATTCTCCAGGGGAGCAGAGGAATTATGTACTAAGTCTTTCAATCTTTTCCACCATCCTCCTCCTATTCCCCCAAAGGGGAAAAAAAATCCCTATCACCATGCAAAGTATCTTACACATAGACAACATATCAATAAGCATTTATTAAGGATATACTATGTGCCAAGCACTGTGCTAAATTCTGCTCCAGAGGAACTCACAGTTCAATCTACTACACAGTAGACACAAAAGATATGTACTTGAAAATGGCCAATCTGGTGGGGATCATGGTGATGGGGGTAGAGGTCAGGGTGATGGGGATGGGGGTAGCGACTTACTCACCAGCCCACTTTTCCCTGCCTGATCCATAATTGTTATAACAAACTACAGCCACCATTGTATCATCTGCATTCTGATAGCCATTTGAATATTTCAGCTTGTGGAATGTATGCTCAGTCTACATCAGCCTTAATGTCAAACAATAGTTTGATGATGAACAGAGTGCAGTGACTGTTCAATATCAAGTACTCCCCCACTTTTTATTAAAGAAACTCTTAGTAGACAAGCAGATCTTGAAGACTGGTGAGTCCCTGCTCTTTTTTCTTTTATATTTCCCCTCTTCTTTCTCTCCCACCCCCACCCCCATTTTACAGGAAGAGAGCTTGGATGACAGTTGATTAAAAACCATACTTTGTGAAGGAAAAGAAAATAGATTCTAAATAAAACATTTGGAATCAACCAAAGTGAATGATTGTAATGAAATATTGTACTTCTCTGAGCAAATGAAATATGGATGACAGTATCAGTTCTTCCTAGACAGCAACACACATCCCAAGAAACACTTAATTGAGCCCATTTGGCAATCTCTGCTCAGCAGGAGCTCTGTAATAAAATAACATGTAATAACATGCCTTCCTTCCTTCTTTAGAGTCAGAATTCCTCCAAGTCAAGGTTAGGGCTATTGAAAGGGCAGTATTGGGGAATTAGGATTGCAGCTGATGTAACCACTTACTATACATGGGCTGTATTGAAGGTGAGTAGGAAGCTTGGAGGGGAGATGTACATTTCAGTCATTTGGATAAAGTTTTGTGTTCTAACTCTGTGAAATCTGTTTGCCTTTTACTCCTGTGGGGAAATGAAGGAGAGGAGTAGTTCCCCCATCTCCCCAAAACACCCACCCTAAGTAAAATGAGAAGAGGGAGTTGTAATTACCACTGGACCTGAACTTCCCATGGAAATATTTAACTTTTGCACCTTTGTGCGACTCGTAACCCTTCCATTAAAAAAACAAATTCCGCTGGATCAGCACGAAGCTATTTATAAGCTGCTACACAAATGGCCTTTCATGTCATCAAAAGAGAATTATAGCGTTCACCACTGGGCTGCCAGAGTCCCAAATATTCACAAGGATTAGGTAACTAGTAAGGAAGGTCTAATTATAATGAGGTCATCAAAACTTTCCAGTTATATAGTACGCATAGTCATAAAATACCAACGGAGGCAAAGGCAAATATGAACCACAGTGGATCATCTTGGAAGTAAACCTTAGAGAATTATTTTGCAAAATGGAGAAGCTCAGCTAGCCTCATAGGCTAGAGGCTAAAATCTCCCTCTACGGAAAAGGTGTGCAAGCCACACATTTATTAACCAGTCAGAGAAACATAAAAGGGATTTCTTTCCTTCCAGAAAAATGGCGTCCTGGTTAGATGTCAGAGGG
Organism: Bettongia penicillata ogilbyi; assembly: GCA_023548195.1. Classification (NCBI taxonomy): domain Eukaryota; kingdom Metazoa; phylum Chordata; class Mammalia; order Diprotodontia; family Potoroidae; genus Bettongia; species Bettongia penicillata. The sequence goes on along the minus strand of JAJHZJ010000203.1, from coordinate 1,456,277 downwards.
TATTGGTGATAGCCACCTTCCTCCTCTAGTTCTTGATCACCAAGAAAACCTGTTAAGAAAAGTTACCTGCCTCAGAAGGGTATTTGCTGAAATATGGAGAAAATCAGAGAAAAACGGGTGCAGCTTTGAGTCTAGTTCTTTTGTATATGAAAAAAAAATAAAAAAATCTTAAGTGAAAAATTACAACGTCTCCACCCTGTAATGAAATGTGCAGAAGAGATGAAAAACACATTATTCTACCCCATGTGTATATACTATATCATTACACCACTGAGAATGTTTCACTAATGACACAGAACATATGGGGGTCTTACATAATGAACTACAATGAGGTACATTAAAAATATAGATGAGTTTAATTTTTATATATTTATTTAATTGATTTTTGCTTTCTAAGGGCCATTTCAGAAGACTCTCACAGATGGCATTCATTTCAAGAAGCATAATCTCAACTACACATTCCTTAATTTTCTCCAAGTTTCCACCAATGTAAGTTGTGAGTGACTTTAGTAGACAAAAGAATGGATATATCTCATGTCAAAACCCTATAATTTCAATATTACCTTAGTATAAGTAAAAGAATCGCTTGGTCTACAAAATCATTCCATTTTTGTCGTTGTTTAAACATTAGCATAACTCTGGGACAGATTCTTCATCTCAAAATAACCTTTCCTTATGTAGACTACCACCAGTTAGGGGCTCTTTGTAGGCTTTTGCCTACCTCTCCCCTTCCCCACTTCCAATGACCAAATCATTTAATTATTTTGAAAGTAGAAATTTGGACCTGAAGGATAAGAAGTGTCAGTTTTGCAAAGGTGTGTGTGTGTGTGTGTGTGTGTGTGTTCTTCCTTCCTTTGAACAATTCAGATGAGAGATACAATTGTCACTTCTCTCCCCTTGTTGCTTGTTTGTATAAATTTCTACTTGTGTACCTTGAAAATGTGAGATAATTTTCCTTAGCCTTCCTTTCCTTTCTCCTCCCCCCACTTCTATTTTCCCCTCCATTTCTATTTTTCTTTTAAGAGAATCAAGAAATGGCAGAAGAATTCCAAAGCCTTCTGTATAATTAATCTCCAACCCTTGATGAGCATGCTGTTTGTAGGGGACACACATAGTATCTACCTATGTTAACAAGTAAACAGCATAGCCTTGTTTAGTCCCTTATGATTTGATTATTTTTGTTTATTTTATATTTCTTGTGACTTAGGTTTGCACTTCTAAATTTCTATTCATCTCTGCTCTTTTCATCAGGAATGCTTGGAAGTTCTCTTTCACTAAAGATCAATTCTCCCCACTCCCATGTAGAATTATTCTCAGTTTTCATGGATAAGTTACTCTCAATTATAAGTATATCCTTTGACTTCTGGAAAATTGCATTCTAAGCTCTATGCTCTTTTGTAATGGTAGCTATTCAATCATGTGTGATCCTGACTTTAGCTTCTTTTTATACTTGAATTCTTTCTTTCTTGCGGCTTCCAATTTTGTTTCATTTTTTAATTTTTTGACCTGGAAATTTAGGATTTTGGCTATAATATTTTTGGGAGTTTTCATCTTGTTTTTTTTTAGGTGATGACCATTGGATTCTTTTTATTTCTACCTTTTCATCTGGTTCTAAGAGATGTGGACAGTCTTCTTTTATGATTTCTTGAAATATGATATCTACACACTTAGGGGGTTATGGTTATATGTTTTCCATATTTTGCTATGATTTATTATTCATTTTCTGCTTTTTTAGCCTTTTGACTCTGGTTTAATATTTCTTGTTTCATGGAATCATTAACTTCAATTTATTCCATTTTAATTTTCAAGGAATTTTTTTGCTTAGATGTTTGTACATCTTGTACCAACATATTAACTCCCTTTCCAATGTTTTCTTCAATTGCTTTAAATCTCTTTTTAATTTTTTTCCTCTACAGTTCTTATATAATAAATATACTTAAAAAAATCTTTTAACTCTTTTATTGGGTTTGTTTTTTACTCTTACTTCATTTTCCCCAGGAATTCTAGTACCTGTGTTCTTTTTTCATACTTTGCTTGTTAATATTTTGGAATCACTGTATTATTTTGAGTTTGTATCTTGGGTTTTCTTGTTACTATAATAGCTTTTTGTGGTGGGATGCTTTTATAGTTTGCTCATTTTCCCAGGTTACTTCTTTGCTTTGGTTGGACATTATTCTAAATCCAAGCTAAGTACTTCTGTATGGGATATCTGGGCTCGTTTTGTTACTATTTTCTTGGGGAGTACTGAATGTATATTATTCTAGGATCTCAGAGGAAGCTCAGACTGGGTCCCTGAAGGCTTTCAGTGTACCAAAATGGTTTGATTCAGCACAAAGTCTACATGTTGCATCCTATCCTGAGTTCTGCAGGTTCCTGACCTGAGTTTGAATCTAAGCAAGAGGCTTGGGGGACTTTCCTTGTTTGAAGTTTCAATGGACTGTTGTTGGACTCAGTCATTATCAGACTGCTGGAAAGCCCTAATAAGTCAGTGACAGAACTGTAGGCTTCCCTTTGTACTGTGATTCCTGCCCTGCTAATTCCACTACAGGCTTCAACCTGGGCTAGAAATTGGAATGAAGACCAATCCTGCTGCTCCTGGGTACATGGCCGCACAGCTGCTGTTTGTTTCTGAACTTGCTTCTTACTTAGTACTCAGTTCTAAGTACTCTGAGTACTGAGCACTGAAATGCCACCCCTAGGCATAGGTCTCCTCCTCAGTCTGCCAGGATGTAGTGAGAAGCAATTATCAGTTGGCACTTCTTCCTGCACTCTATATAACTTTGGGACCATCTATGCTATATTTGGAACATTTTTTTTTTTTTTTGCTTTGGTGCATAGCCCCTTCATGGGCTGGAAACTCCATAGAGCATACTCTTGGCCAAAACCCATCCATAATGTCCATTGACTTCTGTATCTTTTTGTCTCTTCCAACCTAGACTAGAGAAATGACTCACTGAGAATTTTTTCTTGGTTTTCCAATCAGAATTCAGTCTGTTGCATCTTATAGTTTTGTTTGGAGGTGTTTTAAGGGAAAATTAGCAAGGAAGTACAACTTTCTGTACTTCCTGCTACTCCTCCATTTCGACTCCAACCTTCCCTGAAAGAGTCTGGAAAGAAACTAAGCTGAATCTAGGAGGTAAGAGGGAAATGTATTCTGTTTGGTTGGAGTGAAGTAACAGAAATTGGAAATGGAGTGCTATCTATATGTAAGGTAAAGTTAGAAAAGCCAAATTAATTAGACTACAGAGTTTATGAAGATGTAATATTTAATAAAAACATAAAAGGTAGGTTAGGATCAAGTTGTTAAAGACTTTAAGTGCTACATAAAAATTTTATTTGATCCTAGAGGCAATAGGGAAATACTAGAATATTTTGGAAATTAGAGGCAAGTAGGTAGTGCATTGGATAGAGTATTATCTGTAGTCAGTGAGACCTGAGATTTAATCCTGCCTTAGATACTTATTAGCTATATGATCCGGGACAAGTCATGTAACCCCTATTTGCTTTAATTTATTTATCTGTAAAGTAGAAATAATAGTAACACCTGCCTTCCAGCGTTGTTGTGAGAATAAAATAGTGTACGTAAATTACTTTGCAACCTGTAAAGCAGTATATTATTAGTGTTATTATTTATTGTTAGTATTATTAACTTAAGGAAGTGATATGGTCATGCCTACATTTTAGGAAAATAAATTTGGCAGCTGCAATGAGGATGACTTGGAGTAGGGAGAAACTTAAAGCAGAGAAGCCAGTTAGGGAGTCATTACAAATAGTCCAATCGGGTGGAGTTAATGACTTCAGCTTGGTTGTAGATAGAGAGAAGGGAGTCCTAGGATTATATATTTGTGGCTGAAAGATCCATAGAAGCCATGTATTTAAACCTCTCATTTTACAGGTGAGAAAACTGAGACCAGGAAAGGCCAGGGTCACACAGCTAATAAGTATCTGAGACAGGATTTGAACTTAGATTCTCCTGATTTGATCTTTTCACTGAGGCTGCAGATCTTAGGATGCAAGTGTGTCTGAAACTTGAAAAGTCCACCCAGACTACCACACAATGGTAGTAATCTAAAAGCCATTAATTATAGCCCCGAAAGAGCGGAGGGTTTAGTTGTTGGAAGCTGATTTTACTACCTGACAATTTATATGCATGCTTTAAGGTGGACAGAATATTTCACATAAATCTTTTTTTTATTTATACTTCACAATAGTCCAATTTTGTGTATGAAGATGAATGACTTGTGTAAAGTCACATTAATAAGTGGCAGAACTAGAACTCATACCCAGGCCTTCAAACTAGCCCATTTCTACCCACTGATCAAGTAAACAATTAGAGCCTATATCCTTTGGGAAATTAAAGTTTCTCTAAGTTGTTCTTTCAAATGTTGATCGTGAATTCCACTGCTGTTTTGGAGATCTGCATCAAAGGTGTCTTTGTTCAGCCTACAGCTGTCAAAGACGGCTTGAATCTTCAATAGGGTAGAGCTACTACCTTCTGTGAAATTTTCTTTGGGAATCTGGGGGTGGAGGCTGAGGGAAAAGTAACACAAAAGATTATTTTGAGGGGTTATGAAAAATGCAGAATATGTCTAGCAATAAGAACCGAGTAATTCTGAGCCTCTATCTTAGCTTAAAGCTGCAACTGTAACCCAATTCCGTGTTAGGATAATTTTATATAACCCCTGTTACATCTCAATTTATGGAAATAATTGGAGCAAATTAGATCATGGGAAAGTTTAATTAGCCAGGCATAGTTTTGCATTAAAGTTCATTTTCTGTGGAAATTAGAAAAGCCTGAGTAATTTGGTACTTCATTATATAATGATTTAGCATCATACATCAATGGGGGCTAGGAGTTGGTAACTGTGGATAAGGAAAGTAGATGGTCACAGGCTCAGTGACCCAAGACTCAAGGTAGAGCTATGAAATATTTTGGCTCTTACAGGGAAAAGAAAACCAAGGGACAGAACCAAGGAAGGTCAAGAATCCTTTCAAGTCCATTAGAGGCAGTTATTTCAAATGCATTGAAATATCAGCCTAAGTCTCATTCTCTAATACTCTGACCAGTGGAGAGCACAATCCTTGAGAAATTTAATAAGATAGATGGAAGATCAGGGATGCGGCATGGTGTTGTCGAAAGAACACTGGACTTGGAGTCTTACAACTTAGGTTCAGATACTACCCTTGTCACTTGCTAGTTCTGTAACACTAAGTAAGTTACTTAACCTCTTCACATCAGTTTCCCTTTTATGTAAGATTTAAAAAAGGGATAATATTTCCAACCACTACCTCACAGGGCTATAGTGAAGAAAGTACTTCAGAAACCTTCAAGGGCTATCTATAGAAAGGTTGGTTAATTATTATCAAAATCATTTTTTTCTCTGCATACTCTTGCCCCATGACAATTTATACTAAAAAGAGACAAGATAATATTTGCTTGTTTTCAACACTCACTACATTAGGCTTCTGGATGAACATTTAGTACCTGCATATATAGGCAAAAATTCTAGTAGCATGCAAGTCACAATGCCTTAATTTTTCTAGCATTGATATCACCATTTTTCACGTATGATTTTGCTAGTCAAACAGCATACACACATTATATTTAATTCTTCTTACCTTTCAAAAATATCTGATAATGCTATTATTATTTTAATTTTCTTTAATTATGGTGAGTTAATTTGTATTAATATGGCATAATGTTTAAATTCAGTAGGAGCCAAACATTAATAAACATGACTTTTTGTAAATAATGTTTAAACATTCAAATAGTATATTGTCATACAGTTTTTTTTAATGTAACTGAGCATTTATTTAGACTTTTACATTCCATAAATGTGTTAAGTGCCTGTTGTGTATCAAGCACTGTGCTAGTCACTGTAGACACAAAATCCAAAACAAAACACTCCCTGCTCTTAAGGATACTACTGTTGGTCACATAATCAATATGGAAACTTTTGGACAACACTGGGGAATATGTCTTAAAAAGACCAAGAATTTATTTGAGTACAAACAGTAATTGGATCAAATGCCACCTATTTTCACTGGCATCTCCATTCTTTTAATTAAGAGCAAGAAAGTCCAGCTCTTATTCAGAGAGAAGAAACTATATTATCCAGCAAACCATACTAGTGAAATGGCTAGAGCCAAGACTGAGAAAGTAAGCTCTGAATTCAAATCCTACCACAGGCACTAGTTATATGACCCTGGACAGGTCACTTAGCATATCTGGGTCTTGGTTTCATATATAAAATGGAAATAATAGTAGCTAGCACTTATTTCACAGGGTTGTCATGAGAATCTAATGAAATAAAACATGTAAAGCAATTTATAAATGTTATTTATTATTCATAGCGATCAGAATATCTGGATTAACCTTAGAAAATGGTTTTCACTTCCCCAAAATTTCTTTCAATCATATTGGATAAAGGGACTTAAATAAGAACTATATGCCACAAAAAAATTAGAAAATATGTATTATATGACATGACTAAACTCAAGGACATAAATCTGGAAGTGATCTTCTGCCTGTTAAATACCATTGTTTTAGTAGGTTTGTCTGTTGTCCAACTAAATATTTTCTATTCTTTCCTGCAATTATAATGATCCAGAATTCGTGTCATGCTTATTTAATACTACTATGCATCAATTACACACATTTTATACTATTTAGGAATAAATATTAAATGTTAGAAAAGATTTTACATTCATGCATTATAAAGACAAATCTGTAGACCAGACCTATCTATTTATTTACTGGACTTGTGATTTTATTAGTATGGAGAGTTACTTCTATCAATGCACCTCGAGAAAAAAATATAAATTCCCTTGATTAGCTTTTAAAGTTCTATGCAACCTGACTCTCACCTACTTTTCTAGTCTATTTAAATATTATTAATGATAGTAATAAGTAGCATTTATGTTGTACTTCCTATGTGCCAGGCACTATGCTAGGTGTCTTTATAAATACTTTCTCATTTATTCACAACAACCCTGGGGAGGGAAGTGGTCTTATTATAGTCATTTTACAGTTGAGGAAACTGAGGCAAACAGTCTAAATGACTCATCCAGGGTCATATAGTCATTAAAGTCTAAGGTCAAAGTTGAACTCAGGTGTTCCTGACTCCAGGTCCGTGGCATCACACCCAGTGTATGTCTACTGTCTATTTCTCATATCTGATGCTCCCACTCCCACCTCTGAGCCTTTTCACTGGCCAAGACCACAACCTGTGAGTAGTCCTAGCTACCTGAATCACCTCACCTTGCCCTGCCTCACCTAGGTGAATTTTGAGGGCAGAAAGCTAGCTAGTTAACTTGGGGTTCAAAACCATCTCACTCTAGATCTCATGAATTGGACAATAGGTCCCTGACCAACCACCACTTAATGGTTATTTTTTGGGCCATTCTGACTCAGAATGAATGTCAACAGTAACTGTATCTCTTTTGGCCAACAAGGGTCTTCCCCTCCCAGTTTGAAGTTTTCTTTTATTAAATGGGCCATCCCTTGACTCATTTCTTAAAGATGCCTATTCATTGAATGGGTGTTGCCTCACTCCAAGTGAAAACTTGAAAAGATCTCAGCTTAAAAGAGCCATGGTCTCCCACTGCATCTTGTGTAATCTCCACTCATCCTGACTGATATTTGGCCATTGGACCCAGGTGGCTCTGGAGGAGAAAGGGAGGCTGTGACTTTGCACAACTCTCCCTTACTCAAATCAGTCAATTGAAAGTCATGTCATCATCTCCCTGATGTCATGGCCTTCTTTGAGAGCAAAGGACAACCCGCAATCATCCTTGGATTCCATTATCTCAGCTTCACAGAGTCTGTGTTTTCTTCTAAGAGGCTACTCAAGCAAAGTCTTGTACATAGCTTTTTCTGTTCCCCTCCACTGGTAGTGCCCTCCCTCCTGTACATCTTTCTATTCCATTAATTTTCATATATTTGCATATATGCATTTTAAAATTATTCTCTCTATTTTTTATGTGTATTTGTGTCTTCTCTATTACATTTTAAGCTTATTGTGAGGAAGGATTTGTATTTGTATACACTATCAATCAATAAACATTTATCAAGGGCCTGCTATAAGATAGGGACTGTGCTAAGCACAAGCAGTAAAAGTCTCCCTGAAATTAAGAAACTCACAATCTAATGAATTTATGTGCTAATATCTGACATGTAATTTGAAATTTAATACTATTTGGCTGATTTATTACATTGTTGCTAGGCCAGCTAGGTGGCTAATAGATAGAATACTGAACCAGGAATCAGGAAGACCTGAGGTCAATTCTGGCCTCATTCTTAGTAGTTGTGTGACCTTGAGCAAGTCACTTAACCCTGTTTGCCTCAGTTTTCTCACCTGAAAACTGAACTGGAGAAGAAAATGGCAAAACACTCCAGTATGTTTGCCAAAAAAACTCCAAATGGGATCACAAAGAGTTAGACATGACTAAAAATGACAATAACAATGAAGATTTTCAGAGATGGAAATTCACACGGTTGAAAAGAAACATAGGATGATATATGTATCATAGATTTTGAGCTGAGAGGTACCCACCCACCTACTCATTTTGCAGATGAGGAAATTGAAACAGAAAGGCTAATTGATTTTCTCATTGTCACATAAGTAGTAAGTGAGAGAGCCAGGATCTGAACCCAAGTTGTCTGACATGAAATCTAGCATTCTTTCTATTACATCGTCTTCTCTTATTAAGAGCTTTTTATTCCAGTCACATTTTTACATACTTTTGGCACAGATGCATTCAAATACAATTTTGAATTTATTAAAAATATATTACCAACATCGATGAATTGCAAGGGGGCAACTCACTTGAGATGATCATGAGTTAACTGTATTGCATTTTATGTTTCAAAGGCCATTTTTCTTTCTTTAACCCAAAGATATGTGGAGCATATTGCTATCTCTATGCTCAGAACAATTGTGCTAATTAATACTAGCCCCAGACAGGGGTTTTAAAAGAAATTAGGTTAGGCCAAAATAAATTATCCTGCGGGTAAGAACAATTTTAATAAGCATGGAAAACATCACACACAGCCCCGGTAATGTCCTCCCTGTGGCTGCTAATACTGACTAAGGTCAGATACGTTGTATCTTTGATGCTAACAAAAATGTCTTTAGGCTAGTGGGCATTTTTTGAAGTGAAAATTTTTGGACTTTTTAAAAAATAAGTTTTTATGGATATTTTCTCATCCTTCTATTAACATAATAATCTCAAATATCTTCCCCTGTCCCCTCCTACAGAGCCATCCCATATGACAAATGGTAGTTTTTAGGGAGGAAAAAAATTGGTACAACTGATCATTATATTGAAAAAGTTAAAAACTATTTACAATGTGTAATACCTATAGATCTCCCTCTTCCATGAAGTGATTTGGGGCTATCTTCTCTTATCTCTTCATTCAAATCCTGCTTGATGTCTACAACTTTGTTACATTTATTTTTGATTTTTTGGGTGTGCAATTGGTCTTTACATTTGCATTGTTGTATTTACTGTGTATATTATTTTCTGGGCTCTGCTGACTTCTCTCTCTATTAGTTCATATAGATTTTTCCATGCTTCTCCATATTCATCCCATGATTTATTTCTTATAGTACAGTAGTATTCCACTTTATTCATGTATCATAATTTGTTTAACCATTTTGCCATCAAGGGGCATGTGCTTTGTTTCCAATTCTTTATCTATCACAAAATATTTTGGAGTATATGGGGATATTCTTATTGAAGACTTTCTTGCAGTATAGGTCCATTAATAGAGTCTCTGGTTCATGGACATTTTAGTCATGTTTTTGGTGTAATTCCAGATTGCTTTCTAAAATGGTTGTACTATTTCATAGCTCCACCAACAATATACTAATGTATCTGGATTTTTTTTGAAGAACCATATAAGTCTCTTACCATATTTACTTGGTATACATACTCATGACAATATGTTATTGTGTAATAGTAAAAGGACAAAACTTTATTACTTTATATACTTTCAATTCATATATGGTCTAATTCCCCATTCAAGAAATATGGGGTTTGTTGTATTGAGGCAGATATTATGCATAATGCAAAATATTTCTCTTTTGTTTTCTAGGTTAAGTGTTTATCACAGTACTATGTCAAAAGTTTAAGTCATTTTAATCTAATAGGTATGAAAGGAAATGTAACTTGATATTTGGGGATATAAGACTTCAAAAGAATTGGTTGCTACACAAGCAGACCACATTTAGACATGGTTTTAGAAAAAAAACTCCATAGATTTAGAGCCTTACTTGGGCCTTACTTATTAAAATAAATTTAACTTGGAAGGGGGAGACTCCACATCACTCAATATGACCAGTGGGGAGGGTTTCTGGGGTCCACCCACAGAGGTCATAAGTGAGTGAAAGTGAGGTAGAGAAAAAAATGTAGTCAGCTTTCTATTTTAATGAATTATTCTTGCTAATTAGTGACTATAGTTGATTCTTCTTTGAAGCAAAAGCAAATTTTTCTTTTAAGGACAAAACTCTTACTGTCACACCTTACAGTTCTAAATAAAAGAAAGTCTTTTCAGTTCAGTGTCACAGGATTAGAATTTTAGGGAAAAAAACAGGTCTTTTGAAATTTGAATTTTTTTCTCTAATAATTTTGAAATCTGAATCAAGGATTTGGATAATAGATTAAGACTCTACAAGAGATAATAGAGAACAGACTCCACAATATGGTAACCAGAGTATAGATGCTATTGAAGGAACTCCAAGGATGATCATTTCTTTCTTCTTACAGGGGTAAGTAGTCTAAATGTATGCCTTTTTTCTTTCTTTAGTCATTTTGGTGATGGGAACTAATGAAGCAAGCTAGAGTAGACATTCTAAAGAGATTTTCTAAGGACCAAATGCATACTAGTGGAGGATATGGCTTAGGTCTAGTTGGGACATAATAGTACCATGGTAAGAATGGCAGAGAGGAAGGATGGAGGGGTGTATCAATTCATTTTCTACCCCAAAATTGTTAAGATGAGGCCATCGTATATTGCTTCCAAACAATAATATGGTATGATTGATTCAAAAAACATCTCTTGAGTACTACTCTGCTGGATGTTATGAATGGATAAGGACGAGCTAGAATATTGGCCTCAGGAATGTGATGGCTTGAGAAGGACCTATAAGAAACTTCACCATTTCATGCCTCACTTACCCTCAGGAGTTCACTGAGCCAGCATCTCCTTGTGACATTTAGAATGTAAATACATCCTAGTTATATATTGAATTTGGAAAGTAACCTTAATCTTAATGACTTCCCAGTGATCCACATAGTGAGACAGTGTGGCACCTCTCTGCTACGGACTTGGACAGGCTGAAGATCATGGAATGTCTCTAAGAGAACGCTGCAAACCTTGGTAATGAGTTAGTAACTTCTGAGTCCTAGACTTTTAGACCATTATCCCTTAACCCTGACCCTTTTCTCTCATTTCCCAGATAAACCAACTTACTACATGGTATGGTGGCAGCATAAGCTATTGGAGTGTTACTAAGAACTTTTAATTTCTAGTTAGTATTCCCCTGTTTTGATGAGTCTGTGATCTCATTGATATAAACATTCCCTCCAGTGATACAGATTGCAACTCATTTGTGAGCCTGTCCATTCTGTGTAACTTTTGTCCCTATTCTCATTAATTCATTAAGTAAATGTTTTATGTGTCTCCAGTAATTCATTAAATAAATACTATGTATCTCCATTAATTTATAAACATTTATATCTCAGGAACTTTACTAGGCACTGGGGATGAAAGATTTCCTGTCCTCAAGGAAGTTGCATTCAACTGACAAATTCATTGCAAGTTGTACACCAAACACATCAGGGATCCTCTTCTATTTCTTGCGATCTTAAAAAGGTATCTATCAATGGGATACATCATCTATCCATTGCTTCTGCCTTACTGTCATGACGAGAAGTCTTATTTTTAAATGACATATTTACTGTTTTCCCCACATGATGACTTCTTTTTATGTATTTCAGGCAAATCATACCCATCATGCAACTCTGACTCACCCTTTGGTTGATAGTTCTACAGAGAGACATTGCATGACTCAAAATTATGCAATATCACTAGAAGAATACTGGTTTTTAAAAGGTAGACTTTTATTTCAGGGAGAAGCTTTGGGTCATCAAAGGAACTATCATTTCCTAAAGTCAAGTCCTGACATCTCTTTTCCTGTCCCTCAACTCTGGACATTTCCCTGTCCATACACAATATCTGTATCAGAGATGAATGAGCTCTATAGATGGTCCATTTGACTGAATATTGAACCCTGGACATCAGGTATTCTTTATCTATCTAAGAATCGTTGTAATTAGAATCAAGTTTAAGTTAGCAATAAATGAGAGATGTATTCACTCTCCTTAAATGTCTTCTTGGCCTACTTAGTTATCAGAGAGATAGGAGATTAAATATTCACGAATACATCCAAAACTTAAATAGGGCAATAGTTTGCACCATCAAACTTTTTCTCAGGGTTGCCAATAGTTACAGAATTAGAGATTAAATCTGGAAGTGACTTAGAGGTGATTAAATCCAACTCCCTCATTTTACATGTGATGAAATTGACGCCCAAAGAAGTTAGATGAACTTCCCAAGTTACACAGCTAGAAGACTGAGTCAGGAGTCAAACTTGTATCATCTTGATACCAAGCCCATGTTCTCATTCACCAATCCATTCATTCATTCATTTGATAAATATTTATTGAATGCCTACTTTGTGCAAAGTACCTTCCTTGATGGAAAAGCTAAAGTACAGTGAGATAGCCAACAGGTGGGCAAGAATGTAACATCAATAAGCTACAAAGTAGTATACTCTCCCAGTTATGTACTTATTCATGGAAAAAGTTGAACAGAGACTTCTAAAGAACTCCGGGGAGTTAAAAAGAAGAGATAAATGGAATATTTTATTATATAACAATATATAAATTATTGCTAATAACTATGAGTACAATATTAACATAAATAATATCAGAAGTTCTCAGGCTTATTTTCATTGTACAGAACATAAATCATGGAGTTGGATAAAATAATCCCTAAGATTTTTGTCCCCAGCACTAAGATTTTAGGAGTTTATAACTCTAAACTGTTTCCCTATTTCATGCAAAGTAAGCCCCTTGAGGGTAGAGACTGTTTTGTCTTTACATCTTCAGCATGTGGCCAGGTATCTTGCATGTGGTAGACATTAATAAAGGTTGATTGGAATTGAACATGACTAGTAGGTTTTTTTTTTAAATCAGTAAAACTTTTCAAGGCTTAATCCCATATTACTTTGTGGAATTAACTTAAGGCTAGTTCTTTTAAAAAAAAAATTTCTTATGAAAACAAAACCATTTTCACTTTATATTCTAGACCTAATAAGTCCAGTATTCTTGTATACGTAAGAGACAATGTGGTATGGTGAAAGGATACTGCATTAGAAGGAATGAAAACTATCTTGTTGGCTAACTCTGCTGTTAGTCATGTGTGTGCAAATTTTGTATCATCTCTGGATCTGTTTCTTCCTCTGTAAAAAAACTGAAGCTAAATTAGATAATCTCTAAGGTCCCTTCTAGTCTAATAATTCTGTGGTTTATGTTGATTGACTATTGCATAACTGAAATATTTGTACATATGATGCTGAATGGGTTGTTTGCTTAAAAAACAAACCTCTTGTTTTCTCTCAGATAATGAATTCCTTGGGGATGAGAATCATATCAGAATAAACACTTAGGCATCTACCACAATGACATCAGCCCTGTGGTCACAATAAATATTTGCTGATGGACAGCATTCAGGATTTCGCAACATCTGGAGCATTTCTTTCTCTTTTCCATTCTTACTCTCAGATTGCCGGCATAATGAGCATAGAGTACATGTTAGTTTGTGATTAAGTCCCACTAAATAACTAAAATGGCTTTTCACTTCAACCTTGAAAGTGGGGGAATGTATGTACCCAGAAAATATTCAACATTACGTGGGAACAGTTTTTGGTTTGGGAATTATTTCCCTTTAAGAATTTCCTATGAGAATATCTGAAAAACAAAGCAAAACCAAAAAAACCCATATGTATCTAATGGACTTTAGAAAAATTTAAAAGCAATTTGATTTGAAGTATTTTCTCTGAACAAGCATAAAGATTCCCTCATATGTTTCTATAATGAATCTCATCAGAAAGATCTAATCATTTGTTGACTGATACTTCTGACAAATCTCAATTTACTCAGGGGAACTTCTAGGGTTGTAATACAAATGTTAAATTTTTCTTACAGAAAGGGTGGGAGTGAAATCATGCAGGAAATTTGAAGCAAGTATTAAATTATTCTTTTTATTAAAAAAAATGCTCCATCCCTTCCCTTTCTCTTCCCCCCCAGACAACTTTGTGTTTTGGCTCCATGACTCCATGAGTCACTGGGTTCACCTCTCCATGCTACACAGAAGAAATATTGGCTGGAAGATTAATTTCTTTCCCTCTGTTCTAATACATATACATATGTGTATATATATATATATATATATATATATATATATACGTGTGTATATACACATGTACGTATTAGATTGCACAAACACACACATATACATATATTATGCACACATGTATACATACATGCACACATTATATACTATAACTGTAATTTTACTGTTTTGTGTGTGAAATGAACAATATCAGATATTAATGATGTGCTCTACCAAAGGGGAGTGATCGCAATGATGTGTTTTAAATTTGATGTCACTCTTCAAGCGCTTTGAAATTTCATGCTTCAGAGCCTGGTATTTTCCAAGATAAATAAATAAATAAATCTGGATCTAGCATAAAATTCAGAGAATTGAGTATTGTCTACTAAAGCAACAAGATTTACGAGAAACGTCTGGCTCAATTGCATTAGGAAAAAAAATGATTTAAAAAAATTGTTTCCCTGCCTTTTAAAATGAAAACCATCTGCAATGAAAAATTTAAAATGATAAATCTTCTCCTTTCACACTACCATTGATAAATTGCTCATTTTCTTTTTTGGGGGGAAGTGGATGGGAATGGGAGATGAAGGAGGTGATACAGAACTCAGATATTCATTACCAGTTTAAATGACACTTGGTTAAAAAAAATCTATTTGTTCTTTTACTAAGGTCCTTAAGAAGATGTCTGACTTATAATTGAAAAGGGACTCTTAAGAAATAACTTGTAGAACTAAAGTTTCACTAAGGTTGGCTTTTATTAGCTGTAGGGAGAAATTTTTTTGAATCTTAATAATGTGGTGATTTTGAGTCTTAGGATGAATTTAAGGTATGCCCTGTTTCACATATTAAGGTTTTAAATAGGTGTCTGTTTTAAATGGGCCAGTTTACTCCAAACTATATTTCTATACAATCTTGAAAGATGAATCATAATGGATGTTTATCCAGTGCCGTTAGCCTTTTATTTTGGTGTCATTCCCCTCAAATTCAAGCTATTCTGGGAAATGGATCTAGAAGTGAGGAGCTGAAGAAAAAAAATAACCGACCCATTCCTGTTTTCTTTTTATTCTTCTGCTCTTTCAGAAAAGAGAAGGAAAAAAAGGAAGGTTTATTTTCTTTGTTAGTTAAAGAACTCCATGTTTGTATGGCTTTCTTCCTTACTATGAAACACTCCTGGAAGAGGATCTATGCATTTAGTTTGTTTTGTCACAGATCCCAGGATACTCTGAACATGAAAATAATAACAGCTAACGTTTATGTAACATTTTAAGGTTTTTCAAACACTTTACACGCATTATCCCATTTAATCCAGACAACAACTCTATGAGGTTGTTGTTGTGTTGCTGTGTTGTTTTATTTTCCCCCTCCGCTCATTACATTTCACTCTCTACACTTCCATTTTAAAATCCTAGACTGTTGCTAGGAATGTCAGCCAGAATAACATTCGTAATTTGAAACCACTTTCCAATTATCATCCCCATTTTACAGATTAGGAAACTGAGGCTAGGTTAAGTAACTTGCCCAAGGTCACACAACTGATAAGTGCCTGATGCAGAATTTTAATTCTTCCTGACTCTATCTGGCACTCTATCCACTATGAAATCTGTCTCAATAAATAATTCATCATAATACCAACCACTCTCCATTCTCTGTAATTCTTTGTTTATTAAACAATGAAGGATCAATTCTGAAATATTTTGCTTTGAAACAGAAGAAGGTTAGTGATGGTTTTCACACTTCTCTTCAAAAATAGGTGCACCTTACACTACTCTTGGAAAACATATTAGGGTTTAATTTGGGAATCCAGGTGCTGGCTTTGCTAGTCACAAGTCAAGGTAAATGTTTCCTAATGCAACCTGGCAGTGCCATTGAGGGCGGATTTATACCAAGCTGCCATCGGAGGTGTTCTACACAAGTGACAAATCCTTAACAACAAGTCTCTGGATCTCCCCAGGTGACTGCTTCTGGAGAAAGACAAGAGCACAGAGGAGCTTGGAGATCTGAGGAGGCAGCTGCTGCTGCCTTAATGACTGGCATTGTCAATGTTGTGCTGTGGGGATGGCTGTTGCAGATCCACTCTCACTCTTCTCCTCATGGGTGTTGCTATGGGTACCAGCTCAGAGGTGTCATAGGGAAAAAAGGGGCTGGGGAAAGCTGATGAACAACAGAAAGAAATGAAGGTATATGATGGCATAACACTATGAAGACATTCTTCCCATGTGAACAGGTATGTTGCATTCTGCAACAGAGGTCCATTAAATATGGAGGGGAAGAGAGGTAGAGTAGGAGAACTGGTCAAACTGTCAACAAAGCATGTGGAAAAAAAAAACAACTTTTCAACTGTGGCATTGGCCCTAATCTCCATAAGGAGAGTGATGATGTGGGACCTTTGGTATTATAGTCCAACCAATATCAACAAATGTCCTGCAAATCATTACTATATATCTATATCTATATCTATATATAGATATACACACACGCAACACACACATACACACATATATAGACACACATACACTATATATAATATATATTTATATGTATATACATATATATAATATACATATAATCTGTAGGGATGTTTCTGTGGCAGAGCAAAACTTGGGAAACCTGTTCATTATTTTAAAGGCTGCATATCCTTGTACATTCATTCTAACTCCTACTGTCTCTCTTTCCTGATCATTGATCTTGTAGGGAGTACTGACACTCTAGTGTTTGGTTTCCAAATTAAACATCGTGCTAACCTCCCCCAAATACATTCATCAGCATTAGCTTAATACCCAGTGTACTTTAGCCTTTTGGAACCGGACAAGGAAATCTCATGGCCATATTTGAACAAATTGTCGAATTTCAATGATTATGTGCAAATGTCAGATTCCTTCGCAGCTGAGCTGGAGAACTGACATTGTTCTAGTCTCCCAAGTTTATTCCACTTATTAAAATGGCATAAACAATGCTGAGATGGAGAGGAAGCTTTTCTACAATGCCTTACTACTGTGTTGTAATTATTGAGTCTGTGTACAAATTTGTAAGGAGAGTGATTAAAATACTGCCCTGAAAAAGTATAGCAAGTTCCCCCTCCCTTCCCATTCCCATGGATTAGAGATAATAAAACTTTATATGTTATGGGCTACGTGCTTTACTCTAAACTTCTGTAATCTGGCCTTATGAGTTTGCAGACTGAGCACAGTACTATAAGTGCTGTTGTTGTTTTTTTCCCCCTCTGCTTATTGCATTTCACTCTCTACACTTCCATTTTAAAATCCTAGGTTGTTGCTAGGAATGTCAGCCAGAATAACATTCATAATTTGAAACCACTGCCCATTATTTTCACACATATATCATGTAACTGTCACCAGACACCAAACTCTAGGATGATTTCCCCAAACTCATAGAAGGTCAGTGGTGGGTATTTTTTTCGGAAAAAAATTTTTCTAAAAAAAAAATGTTTTTACTAAAATCATACAAGAGCCCCAGACTCTCCTACACATACACACACATACACATACACACACACACACATGCATGCACAAGTTTCAGTTTATACCAGCTATAAAATAGAGAAACTTCTTATGCAATCATATACAAGAATGGTATTTAGATCTCAAGCATGAATTTCTTTTTTTCCAGATATGGTTCATGATATACAGCATCACTGACACCGGAAACAAATTTGTAATTAGGTCCATGCAGTTAGGTTCATGGCTCTGTGTTAGTAGTTGTAGAAATAGAGAAAACATACCATGAAATGAAAATGTAAAAGGTACTTAGTGGGATTGTGGGTAGAACTTCTGTCCTATTATTCTAAGACTCAACTTGGGGCCAGGATTTAAGTTACTCTATGTTGTTTCATTTTACTCCTATCTACTGGTAATTCTCTTTTATATCTAGTTGTTAATTACTTAAATTTTAAATTGTAGTAGAGAAAAAAAATAATTAAAAGAGTGCAATGGTAATTTAAATTTGAAGATCTTTCCCATTCATTAATAGGCCCATGTGAGCTGCTTAAATCACAAAGAAGCCTTAGGCACATGTGGGAGGAGCTTATTGAATGGGTGGAACAGGAAGAGTGGAGCAGAACTGGGAGGAATTTGGTGAAAGCAATTGGGGCAGAGGAGAGATGACACAGACCAGTAGACACAACTAAGCTCTTGAGTATTTGCTTGGGGGAAGGCCCTGCCAGGGGGTGGTGAAGACTTGAGAATGGCTTTGTCACTGCTGTGCTAATGTGTACTGACTTGTTGGTTGCTTTCTGGTGTCTGAATAAATGTTTCTTATCTGTCTTCTATATGGAGAGTCTGTTATACTTTGCTATTTAGGACTACACTAGCATATTCATAATTGCCCTTGGTGCTATGAGTATTACCTGGGTGATACATTTGGTGTCATGAACAGGATTGCAGTGTTTAAAATCTCTATTTGGAGGCAGAAAGGCTTTAGAAGAAGAAACAGACATCCCAAGATGGGAGGATTTGCCTTATTCCTCCCTAGCAAGGGGAAGTGCTAAAAGGACTGGACCCTGCAAAAACTAGGAAGTGAGGTTGCAGGTGGGGGAACCTAGAGATTTGGAAAGGTGTTTTCAAGGAATACCAATAAAACCAGGGAAAAATCTGGCAGGAATGTGTAGAAGAGGTTAGATTTTTATTAGGTTACCATATTATGTGTAAAAGCAGAGATGAACTGCTGAAGGAAAAAATTCAGATGGAAAGAGTTAGTGTGCATGGGAATTATCAGCATTTGGGCTTCCTTTAAAAGAGCAAGCTGGCAGGTCTCAGGTGGAAAAAAAGGCTGTTCATTTAGCTCAGAAGAAGCAAAAGTCTGGCAAAAGAAGTGTGCATACAACTTTTGTACAGACCCAGCCTAGCTGCCATGGCAATGACTCCCAGGCAAGTGTTTAGTATAACAATGTTACAGGGGGAGACTTCTCAGGCAGAAGAACCCCTATACTAATGTGAAAACAAGAGAACCAAGAGGGGAAGTATTTAGGGAGATAATTGAGGATTTTACCCAACAGGAGGTCACAGATATTTTGGGTAAGTTCACCCACAGGATGTGAGAATCCTTAATATCATGGGTGGTGAGAATCAGGGATGAAAGAGCCTAGTGGAGTATCTATAGATGGCATGGATTGCTTGAAATGTATAGGTGTTACTCAGAATCCTTTTGTACAGCAAACTTTTAGAGATTACAATATTCAAGGAGGTAACAATGTTACTAATCTGTTAGCTTTGGCAGTAGATGGATATAATAAGCAGTATCTTACTAACTCTATCTGCCCTAGAGGAGATAGACCCTGGTACTCATTTAGGGACTGTATAAGAAATTTAAACGAGGAGGTAATGAAGACTGCTGTAATAATTAGAAAAGCAGATGCATACTATGATATCCCCTTTGCAGTCTCCCATAGGAAATGTAATAATGAAGATAACTCCTTGTGCTTACAATCTCCTAGTTCTGACTCTACTGCGGAAATAGGGAACCCTCTTTTGGAAGTGCTGGACAAGATTTCACTGTTAAGTGACTTAGGGGATTGGGGAAAAGATAAATTTCTTTGAGAGAGAAAATAACCAGCAGATTCAAAGTCAGAATTGATTGAAAAGGAAAGAACTGTTTATTGTTCTACTGGAAGCAGGGGTAGATTTTGGAAGCATTGGCTGGAAGGTATTCCAGCTAATGAACTATACAGAATGTATTGAGAAAAGGAGTTTGATACTAGACAGAATAGAGAAGTAAGAACTGCCTCTACAGATCTTCCTGAACTCTTGTATCCAAGTTTGTCACACCTTCAGGAAGAATAGGAAATTGGCTGAGCCCCAGCTTAGATGAAAGAAATACACAGACGGGATTACAGACCCCATATCAATTTGACCATATATTGGAAAAAATGGGTCAAATACTTTAACTAGGGCAATAATAGATATTGGGGCAGAGGCCTCCCTTTTATATGGAAACCCTGATAAGTTTAAACATGGAACTCCCATCACCATCATGGATTGGGAGGGGCTTAAATATTAGTCAGACAAATAAAACCAATGATGAAAATTGGACAATTATCTAAGAAAGAATATACCATGGTAATTGTACCCATTCCTGAATATATCATTGAGATAGATATATTGAGAGGTATGACTAAGTTTACCTGAGGGGAGATACCAATTTGCAGTGAGGAAGATAGGAATTAATGCCGTTTTAGTGCTTTTATGGTCTCCAGAAGCACAGCTGACCCTACTACCCTGCTTCTGGTTATTGTCTCCATGTTTCTTTTTGTTTTTTTTCTGTTAAACTTGTTTGCTAGATTTGTTTCTTGTAGGATTAGTACCCTCCAACTGCTGATGACTGATTGCTTAAGTTGGATGTCACCCCTTGTCCACGACTGTGTTGTGTCACCTTGGTCCCGGTGTCGACCAAGCTCCAGATGCCAACTAAAAAACTGACCTCTCAGTTGGGACCTTCTTGGACAGGGGCAGCTCTACATTCAATTTTAGCAGGAAGTATCTATGGAAGAAGAGACCTGTGCCCCTTACCCCAAGATTTTAGGCCCCATTCTTTTGAGGGGGGAAGGATGAGATGTTTGTGCTCAAGCCCCACCCTATGTGCTTATTTTGTATGACCCCATTATATTCTTGTAAAGTTCTGTTGATACGAGTTGCCTAAGATATTATTTTATATGCTTATTTTCTGTTATCCCTGTTACAATTCTGTTGATAACAGTTGCCCCACCAAACTATGTAATGAATACAAAATATTTTAGGGCTGAATGTAATGGTAATTTAAATAAGAATATCTTTCCCATTCATTAATAGGCCCATGTGACTTGTTTAAATCATGTGGAAGCCTATGTCACATGTGGTGGGAGGATCTTGCAGAACAGGTTGCACAGCAAGGATGGAGCAGAGCTGGAAGGAAGTTGATGAGAGTGGATGGGGTGGAGGAGAGAGAATGAAGGCAGGCAGGTAAAGCTAGGCTCCTGAGTGTTTGCTTGTAGAAAGGCCCTGGAATTGGGGGGGAAGAGTAGGGGGAAGGGAGGGGAGGTTTGGGAATGTCTTTGTCCCCTGCTATGCTAATATGCATTGATTTCTTGGTTACTCTGATGGATTTGGCTTTCAAGTGTTGAGATTTGGCTTTCTGATGTCTGAATAAATGTTTTTCTTCTGCCTTCTATACGGAAAGTCTGTTCAACTTTATGATTTAGAATTACACTGGCATATTCATAGTTGTCCCCAGTGCTGTGAATATTGCCTGGGGGATATAAATAGAATCAATACCACCAAGCCCTTCCAAGTGTCCATGGCCTTAAGCAAGGTACTCCATCTTTTCCTAACCCTCCAAGATCAGGAGTTTGTAAAGTTTAGCTTAGTCCATCAGCCTGACACTGGTTCTGATATTAATCTAAGGAAGCCACTTGCCTTTCACCACGGAGATACTAAGCCTTCAGGAATAGAAAAATAAACCACTTCTGCTTGACCCAGGAACTTTGCTCCTGTGTGCCAGGAGGTGTGGCTTACCCAGGATCAGTAGAGTACATAGTTCACATTGACTTTGGAGGCCAGGCAGCAGCTAGAGTAAAAGTCCTCAGTCCTCTCTCTCAGTCCTCTACTATTATATTAGTAGCCAATGTCTTAATTTAGTGAGGAGAAATCTCCAAGTTTCTTTTAATTGGAGAGACAGCTCTCCTCAGAGTTAAAAAGGTGTTCAAGTCGCACCTGTGACACATTTCCTGACTTCTATTGGCTCTGCCAGCCTGAGGAAATCACTCTTCCTTCCAGCTTCTACCTCTCCAAGAAACTCTTAAGTGGCAGAGCCTAATCTACATTTTAGAAGTGAAAGTTTCCTCAATGGGAATGCTTGGTACTAATGGAATCATAGGTCTCCCTCTGCCACAAATCCTGACCCCCAAACAACTTTGTAGTAAACATAGAAGAAATAATATTAACTGAATATTAAAGGAAGAGAGAACCTTGGTTTAGTGGAGAGGAGGAACCAGACTGCCTTTCTATGGTGCCAATATGAAAGCCAATCTGAATCAAATCTTAAAGTCAGAAGAAGAAAAACTCTCATTATACGGGAGGGTGAAGCTTTTCTGATTGGGGAAGTCAGAGGTATGCCAAGAAATAGAAGTAATTGGATGGAGAGTACAACTAGCAAGGAAACTCCAAACAGTTAATAAGTCTTTATTCTTATTACTTTCCTACATATTAGGAAATGTAATCTCTATGAATTTAACGTAACTAATTTGTTCTTATTTTTGGCTACGTGGTGATAGCAGGTTGTAGATTTAGAGTTAGAGGGGATTTTGGAGGTCACCCAGTTGATTGTCATTTTACAGATGAGGAAATCAAGGCCCCAAAGTTACATGCCTTTGTGTAGGGTATGCAGAAAGAGGAAGAGAGAGAATTTTAATCATTCAGTAAACATTTATCACGTGCAGACTATGCATCAAGCACTGGAGGCATACATAAAGGCAAAAAGACAGAACCTGCCCTGAAGAAGTCAGAAATCTAACAGAGGACACAACAGGCAAACAAATATATACAAGCTATAGAGTGGATAAAGAGGAAGTAATTAACAGAGATTTTCCTTTGATTCTTCTTCTGTTCGCTGTTTTCTAAGTTTGATCTATACGATCATTTTCTGCAACACCATTTATAATTCTCTCTTTCATAAGTTTGCACAGTACTTGTGTGGTGTGGGGAGAGAATTAGTATCTATACAATAGCTGGGCACTAGTATGATTAAATTTTTTTCTGTTACGAAATGGTAACTTGATTCTTCGTTCCTTGATTTCCACTAATTTCAATACTTTGTACATCTGAAAATGAACATAGTCACATGGGAGCTTTGTGCCCTATTTCTTGCTTTATTTTTAAAATGTCATAGGGTTGTGGAATTAAGGCAGATGATTAAAAAAACAACTTGTCATTTACTTATTTCTGTATACGTTGTACAATCCCAGTAGCATGTGAGCTCCTTTTCTAGGAAGAAAGTTGAAACTGTGCCTCTCTAATTACAGAGAAACTAGGGAAGATTTGAATAGATTGATGTAGAACAAACAAGAAGTAGGAGAACAGTGTTTACTGTAACATCAGCATTGCAAAGCTAAATCATTTGAAAAGACTTTAGAACTCTGATCATTCATGATTAAAGAGGATGATGAAGAATGGTACCCATGTCTTGACAGAGAGGTGATGGACTGTTATGTAGGAGACTTTTTTTTGGTACTTGATCAATATGGGTATTTGCTTTGCTTACCTCTGTTTATTTGCTATGAAGATTTTTAATAGGCCCCTTTTCCATGCTGGTAAAGTTGGGGGCGGCGGGGGAAGAAGGTAGGAACAAGGAAAAAAATTGGTATTTTTGTAAAATAGAGAAAAAAGAGGGGACTCCAGGATGACACACAGATCAAAATGGCACTGTCCCCAGTGCTATGCTGATACCACAGCTGGACCCCATCTCCTCTCCATCCAGGGCCAACTCCCACACTACACTTTTGTTTATTCAGTATTTTATGTTCATGATAACAAAAATGACAAACCCAACTGGTTAAAAGTTATAGTAATGTTGGGCACTACTACAGGCTTATGGACCTTCCTCCTCCAACAATATGAAGATGATATTTTAGAGGATGAAAGAAGGAAAGGGTTAAAATAAATTATTTGAATTGCTTCTTTTCTAATTATGTTGTATCAGAAGTAAAGACAACCAGTTTGTGTGTCCGTTGAATGATATATCAGAAAAGCAGCTTGTGTTAGAATTTCTATATAATACCACAGAATATGCAAATAAAAATTCATCTAAAAAGGATACTTGTCCACTTTTCAGGTAATATACATCCTATCAACTTGTAGAAAAATCAGCTCAGAACCAATATTTAATCTACTTGTGCATATGAGGGGTTTGAAAGGCATTAACTTGTCCTTGAAAGGCATTCACATAGATAAGAAAATTAAGAATTTCGATAAAAACTAAAAATAAAAAATATTAGATAAAAGCGTTAAGTTCCTTGAAGATGCATAGCATTTTTGTCTTTATATTCCCAGCAGCTAGCACAATACCTTGAAGAAAATTGGTGCTTTATAAATTCTTTGAATTGCATGGAATTAGTATATCCAATGTTATATTTTTATGGTATGAATAGATCAACATTGGTGTTTATCTAATACAGAAAAACAATACTAATTATTATCAATGATAAGAAATGTAATGAATAATGTCTGAGATATACCTGGAGAGGTTATCTAGTTTACCCCCTCACTTTGCTACATTATTAATGAAAACACTCTAGGTAGTGAGGAGCCAATCATATCCTTTAAACAAGTTTGGTTGTCACTCCATTTTAAATATGCTTCCATACTACAACTACCTTGTGATGATAATCATGCCCTTTAATTTTTCTGGACCTCAGGTTCCTCCTCTACAAAATGAAAGTGTTGGTCCTAATAACTAAAAAGTTACCTTCTATATGACCCAGATACTAACTAGTAAGCATTTGGTTAGTATGCTAAATAAAATTTTTATGCAGTGTCTATAAATTGCCTTGAATTTTTCTTTTACCCTAACAGAAGGTCAGTGTTGACTTGAATGTGCCATGATGTTAGAATTTAGAGCTTGTCCTGAAATATGGCTTGTAGACAACAGCAAGGATTTTTCCACAACCATTAGATATATAAACATATATAAAGGAGCGTGTATGTATATATGTGTGAATGTACACACACATATGCATTTATGCATATGTCAACCACTGCATCTGGAAAGAGATATTTGTGTTTGTAGATATTTGGTCCAGTGTTCCTCTCCAAATGTAAATTTTGACTCTTGAAAGCAAATTTCTATATTTGCATCTCTCTCTCTCTGTCTCTCTCTGTCTCTCTCTCTCTCCCCCTCCCACCCCTTCCCAGTTGTTTTACCAGTTGGTATATTTTTTTTGCTTATTACCACATTCTTATTCCTCTGCAACAACCCCCATGAAGTGGCGCTGAAAGATCGTGTTAGCACAGTTTCATAATTTGAAATACCACAAGTCTGCATTTCCCTTTCTTTTTCTTTCTCTCTTCTTTTCTTTTCTTTCTTTCTTTTTTTTTAATTTTTGACCATCTTGGGAACGTCACAAGGCTGAGAGGATGGAAATCTTTTGGTAATTATACCAGTTTGTATTCATCTCACATTTGGGACCAAATACAAATCAGATCCGCTCTTTCTTCCTGTGAATATTCATAAAAAAGCAAAGTGCCAATTCTTGGCTACCCATATATGGAACCAAATATGTTAATGAGTCTTTAGTACATTCGGTATGTATACATATATGTATATGTGAATATATGTATTTATACTCACTAATTTTGGTTATGTCCTCTTTGCAATTTGTTTGTTTAGTATAGGGTTGCTGTTATAATGTGTTAATAAGCTGCTGAAAGCTTGGCACCTATTACTTGAAATGACAGCTATGTTAGAAGCCTATTAACACTCCATAGCAGCAGCTCTACAGCTACTAGAAATGAATTTCAAAGAAGGTAAATGAACAAAAGCTCATTGCTCTAAGGAAAGCAATGCCCTGCCCAGAACCATATATACTTAGGAAATTGTACAGTATAGAAAATAAAAGATCTCCACTTAAAGAAATAACGGAAGAAAATATTTGGAGAAAGGAAAACTACTCTAAACAACCTTGAAGACAGGAATCTAAAGGATCCTAAGCAAAATTTCCTCTCTTTGTTTCTATTGTATTCAAACTAGAGCCATGTCAAACTCAGTGAAAGCAATAGAACATTTACTTTTCATGGGAAAAATGCTAAGTCTGCGAGGTTTGGCTCAAACTTTTCTATGGTCTCTGACCTTGGGAGTAAATTATTTTCTACTGTTTTACTTTCTTTTTTTCTTTAAGCAAGGTCATGATCTTCACAAGTCAATTCATATTGCATTTCATTTGTTTTCAATGGAACCCCATCAAGATTTCCCAAAATGACTCTTGACATGCTATAGGATCACAAGAAGAGTCTAGAGTGAGGGATTTTTTTGGCAAGCTATTAGGAGGGAGAGGTAAGGAGAAGCCTGATATTTAAGTCAAAATACAGTCCTGTGATATTACGCAAATCAGACAAAATACACACACACGCGCACACCCACACACACATTCAGAGCATCCTTGAAAATCTGTGCAACAAGAACCATGAAACAAATTTGTATAGCTCAATTTTTGAAAAGAGAGTTGAAATCCTATGACAGGGTTTCTACATTTTTTTTTAACAAAAGTAGGAGCCAATAAGTAGAGTGACATTTCATCCACAGAAGCCAAATGATTCCTATCACCTTTTCTTTCCCATAACAGTCTTGTAATGCTTATCACTTCTAGGTCTCTCCTTTGAGAAACTCAAGACACTATCATATTTATCAGCTAGGACATTTTGTGTTCACTATGCTATTTATTAGCTTTCAATATATGACTCATAGACCATCTGCAAAGAAACCCAAACATAGTTTGGAAAGTATTTTGGAACAATGGAAAACAGGTGGAGCACAGATAACATATATAGGAGCATACCAAGCTCTCTTGCTTCCATCATTCTCATTATATACTTTAGGATAGATTGTTGGGGAGAGTCGTTATTCATTTGAAGAGAAAGGAAGCACTTTTCCCATTGAGACCTGATAATAAAAATATACTTGGAATGGAGCTAAGATGGAATCTGAAATTTCATGTGAAGGAGACAGTGTAGTTCAGAGGTTTGGACAGTAATTAGCAAGGTGGTAAATGTTGTCCTCTAGCATTCCACCAATGAGAATTTCTCTTCATCAGTACTCTCATACAATGATAGTGGATGTAGATAATTAAATTTATTTATATAACTATCTTAGCTCCACCATGGGTCATGTGCTTCCTGAGTGTAGGGACCCCATTCTGGGAAGGCTATTGATAGCCTAGAATAAATCAGAAGAGAAAATCCAACAGGGGTGCTTTGGTAAATGTTTAACACTTGACTGTCTAAAATAAACAAAATACTGGAAGGATTCTGAGACCATAGAAGTCTCCACTGAAATAACTGGGTGGGAACACTTATCTAGAGAAGACTTAGAAGAGAATATGAAAGCTGTCCTATAACATTTGTTGGGTTTTCACAGGGAAGAGAAATTTGTCTTGCTTCACTTGTTTCTATAAAGCAGATCTAATTCCAAATGGGTAAAAATTGCAGAGGCAGATTTAATTTTGGTATAAGAAAAAAACCAAATTCTTAATAAGTAGGGCTATTCTAAAGTAGTAAGGACTGCTTTGGGAGATAGCACTGATATTCAAGTAGGTTTTTTTGCTATTGTTATCTAGTTGTTTCAGTTGTGACTGATTCTTTGTGTGACCCCAATTGGGGTTTTCTTGGCAAAGATGCTGGAGTGGCTTGCCTTTTCCTTCTCCAGCTCATTTTAAAGATAAAGAAACCAATGCAAACAGGTAAAGTGACTTGTCTAGGGTCACGCTGCTAGTAAGTATATCTGGTTGAATTTGAACTCTCATCTTCCTGACTCTAGACCTGAAGCTCTACTCACAGTACCACTTAGCTTTCCTTAAGTAGATGCTAGATGACCATTTGGTATAGTGTAGAGGGGATTCTTGTTCTTGGTAGTATATGAAAGATCTTCCAATTGTGAGACTCTTTGATTGCATGATTATCACTTATCTTTCTATTATTTTCAATGCTTAGCAAAGCATTGTGGGTGCTCAACAATTATTTACTGATGTTAATAACGTCCTTAGATAATATATATTTTTATTTGTATATATACATATGCAGATATATGTATCTATACACACATATATAGACACATACATATAGATAATCTTTTAGCTACAAAATACATGAAACACCTTACATACCTTGTCCCATTTAGTCCTTATCATAATTTTGTGAAGTTCATACTAAAGATTTTAATAGCCCCACTTTATAGATGAGTCTCAGATGAGACTCCAAGGAGCTAAGTAACTTGCCTATGGTTGTATAGTTAGTGGAAGAGGCAGAATTTGAACCAAGGTCTCTCTCTACTCCAAGGTTAATGGTCTTTCTACTGTACCACATTGCTTTCTAAAAATCATTGCTGGATAACAAATTGCTTTCTGAAACACTGAAAATCTCAGTATGGTTATAGTTTTAAATGTTAAATAACTATGTATCTAGAGCTGTAATTTAATTGGTATAAGGAGCTCCCAGTGAGGTAAATTCTACCAATGGAGATGTGTTAGTAATTTGCAATCTAGGATGTTGCCTTGTGGCACTGTTCAACTAACTGATACATGCCGATTCCCGCAAGAGTTGTGATTTGTCCTGTTTTTCAAAGAAAACTAATGACATTATGGGGTATTGTCTTGACTTGTGTGTGAATTGGATTTAAGTCATCAGCTTCACTCTCTTTTTCAGTCATCCATGTCCAGTGGCAAGACAACCAGAGATGGCTCAGGATGCAGTGGATGGCATCTTTGACATCCGAAGCCTTCCACAGTGCTTGCCCTCCTTCATGGCCATTGGAATAAATTGTTCTCTTCTGCTCCTTCCACTGGGGAAAATCTTCATATGCTTGGAGTAGACATTACTCTGACTCACCAACAGGTTTGAGGCTTGGAGTTACCCTTAACCTTGTGTAGCCCATCTGCCAAGATGATTTTATCAGGGTATGGCCATTGAATATGCTACAATTTCTTGGAACCATAGATGAGTGTTGGGTGAAAATAGATGCTAAAGATGAATGAGAACACTAAAAGGGGTTCAGCAAACCTTCACACTAGAGGTCCTTCCTCCCTGAAAACCAAAGACATACCTCCATACCATAGCAGTATGTGTCAGAGGTGAGACCTGAAATCAGATCTTCCTGACTGCAAGCCAGGACACAATTTCTATAGAATTATCACCTACATATGGCATAAAAATAATTCTCTAATAGTCACAATACTGGATTGACCAGACTGTCCTGTTTCTTGACTATACAAAATAAAGGACAATTTACTTCAGCATTCAGTGATTCTGCATTCATTAGGAATTTTTAAAACTTACATTTAGAAATGCCAATTATCAGTTGTTTATAAGCTACCAAACAGTGTAATATACTGAATTAAAGCAATAAAATAAAATCCGAGGGCTAGAAAAAAATAAAATGGAAAACTGTGTTACACTACTAGTTTTAATGTTGGTATGATGCCAAAATATTTCCACTCCCTCTACCCCAATATTTTGAAATTTGAGGGTTAGGAAATGGAATTGCCTCATATTGGGACTACTGAGGCTTCCTTTATTTTATTTGCTTTTTTTGAAACATGGCTAATATAGAAATATGTTCCACATGATTTCACATGTAAACTTAATATCATATTACTTCCTTCTCAACGGGTGAGGGAGAGCTTAGAGGGTTAGAGAGAATTCAGAACTCAAAATTTTTAAGAAAGAATGTTAAAAATAAATAAATAATGAATTTACTAAAAGATACTCTAAAATTCACAGTGATTTTAAAAAATGAATAATCCAAGTCCTCAACTCTTTTTCTTCCCCACTGCTAGGTAATTCCATTGACTTCACTGGAAAACTCATGGTTGACCAATTCCTAGTGGCTGCCAAATGGGAATAATATATGTTTGTTTCCCTTTAAATAATTTAAATGTCTCTATTAAAAATTTGATTAGAAAAGGCAGATTATGTTAACAATATTCTTGGTGGTCTGTGCATTTCATGAAAATGGTGATAGAAAATTAGATTTTATGAGTGAGTGAACTCCTGGGTTTCCTTAGTGTTTCCTTGGAGATTAATGTACAATACCTTATGGGAAAAAGAAAAAAAAGTTTCTTCATTTCTAGGAATTTCCCAAACTTTGAGGCCAAATCTCAATTACATTCCTAACCAAGCTTTGGTTTCCTTCTGTACCTTGTGCATTTTCTTCGGGCCTGGAGCTCCCTTGGATATCAAAGGAAGTTTCTTTTACAGAGGGGATACATAAAGGGGCAGAGGAGAATGAAAATCTGACCTCGTGTTACTGCCACTGCTACAGAAAGCTGGGAAGTTAAAAACACTTACTAAATAATTCCCTTTAAATAAGATGAGAAATGATTTTTTTACAGTTAACAGTTAGATGCATCATGATTAATGTTATCAACCTTGAGGGCAAACTCTGCCTGTTTAGTATGAATTTTTTATTTCTGTGTTTCAAGTGAAAAATATCCTGCGGTCCTTTTGAATTTCAAACAATTAGTCTAAAGCCAAAATATATTAGGCTAATTGTATATTTTTAATCTAATTTTAATATTGCTTAGTTCTGAAATTGATAAGATGGCATTTATTTGTGCTTTCATAGTAGATAATGACCTTTATTGCATTTTAAAAATATTAACTCAATGCCAAAAGTCTAAGAAAGGTTTAGATTCTAAGAAATGCATGAATACAAGAGGCCAGGAGAATGAGTCTTTTCCCATACGGCCTGAGCCCCTCTTGCTTTTAGCATCCTGACCTTCATATGGTGCTTCTTCCTTCCTTTGGGAGAAAATTGAATCAGATTCCAGAAAGATAAGCTATAGGAGATTCTTTGGTTGGAGAAAAGAAAAACAGATGAAAAACTATTAGGTGGAATCAGGAGCAAAGGAAAATGTCAATATTTCAAGTGTAGATGACATGTCTTGGTTAATGACCAAGTGATTAACATAGTCAATAATTAGCAATGAATACATGGTAGCTACATTGACAATTCTGTTATCCTAATGGCATTTATTTAACAACTAGTTTCTCTTTTCATTAGATACTGTGACTTCAACATTTTAGTGACTGTAATAATATTGCTGAGAATATATCCCCACGCTGCCCTCCTGCCTCTCAGGGCTGATGGCAGTCACACTTTCTCATTCCATATCATTCATCCTTTAATGACTCTCCTTCTAACTGGATGACTTCTCCTAGAACCTTCATTCAAACAGGACACCCAGGCCAGACATCTCTTTACTTACTTCTCAAGAAGTTGCCAGACTCCATCCCTGTACCCATCCCCAACAGGTTACCTCACTACAAGTTTCAGTTTCCTTTTATGCATTGTCTTCTCTTATTAGGATAGGGGCAGGGCCTGCCTTTTTTCTGTTTGCATTTGTATCACAGTGCTTAAACCTAGTGAACACTTAAGAAATGGTTTTTTCTTGGTTATTATTCATGCCCTTCCAAAAGTCTTCCAAGGGAGATATCTACCCTACATGTTGAAGAATTTCCTCTAGATAACTCTCTTGACTTTGTATGGTTAATGTTGAAGCACACACCATAATTCACTCCTCACTCCGTCTACATGATTATTAGCCCACCATGTTTATTGACTCTTCCCCTTTCTGATCACATCCCCTAGGATATTCTCATTCTTCTCTTTATTAGTAATATTCTGTAGTCTACTCACACAAACCTTGTACCTCTAAATTATTCTTTGAATGATTCACAATCTTGAGTTTTTCGAAGACTGTCATATTCCATGTCTTGCAGCTATATAACATCACCACAAGAACATTGATATTAAAAAACAAACAAATGAGCCTTTGTTTCAGGAAGATGCTTGGTATCACCAAAAATAATGTTTAGTCTCCAAATGGCAATAGAGCATGCTGCACTCCTCCTTGTTCAGTTCTAGCCCAGCTCATTCTCTGTTTTCATTGTCTAAGGTAAACATATCAATGGATTACAGAAACAACCAGGAATGTGCTGAAGTCAGTAGAACCAGCTGTGGAGCCGATTGTTAAATCTACAGCGTGTGCATTTATACCTTGGAAACTGGCAAAAGCTACAAATCAGGGCTTGGTTGGTTATTTTGTTGGGTGTCTAGACTTAAAAAAAGTGATGAAGAAAACATTTATTAATACAGATTAAGCTTTAAAAAATGTCTTGCATATAGGACCATTTCTTAAACGTTTACCAGCGCTCCCATAGATGTAAGTCAAGAATATAATCAGAGTTGAATGTCACCTCTATTCAAATAACAAAAACCTATGAAAGAATCCATATATAACCAAATCATAGTATTTTATTTAGAATAGATCTCAGAAGATATCTGGTCCAACTTATATCTGACCAAGAATCTTTTACAGAGTGTCACTGATGAGTCCAGTATCTTCTTGAAAATTTCCAGTTCCGGAGAACTATCCTCCAAGGTAGTCTACTTCATTTCTGAATACTTTTGAACCTTTGGGAAGTTTTCTCTTACTCTTAGAGCCTCAGTCTGTCTCTGCTTCTTCCTTCTGAGATAAGGAAAACACAACTAATCTCTCTTCCATTGAAAGTTTTTCAAATAAAGGACTACTATATCTTTCTCCCCTTTTACCCTTTCAATGCATGTTCTTTTCTATCTCTTAAGTCTTTTCTTTTTCAGACTGAGAAATTCTACCAATCTTTTAATGGCATGGTCCATAGTCCCTCCATCATCCCAGTGGTCCTTTCTGAATGTATCTAGCTTATCAACACCTTTTCTAAAACATGATATGCAGAACTGAACACAGGCCTCCCCATGTGTTCTAGCCAGAGTACAATGACAGGGCTATCAGCATTCACAAATGTCCCTAAAAGGGCATATTTGGTTAATGGCCACAGATTGTCATTTAAGGGTTTGATGATTATTGGAGTTTTCCCCCCCTTTTTTTTGTATCTTTGTATCACTAATACTTAGCACAGTAACTGGCACATAGTAGGTGCTTTAAAAATGCTTGTGGACTTAACTTCAAATGACTTAAGGATATTACCTCATTTTTCAGAAGACCCTTGAACCATCCATACTCTGTCTGCCATGGGCAAGCCCTCTGTGCTCACAAAGACTTCTAAAATCTTGAAGATTCTGTTTGGAAATGATTACATTATAGTAGATTTAGAGGTACAAGGGACTTGAGAGGCCATTGAGTCTAACTTGCTCATTTTAGAGGTGAGGAAACTGAGGTACAGGTTATGAGATTTTTCCCAGGATAAAACCACTAGTAACTAGTAAGGTTTGAACCCAGGTTGTCAGGACTTCCAGCCCAGTACTGTATCCAACTTGCTGCCTTTTACACCATGCTGCCTGCTTCTCTTAAAGGGGATTAAGCAAAGCAGTATGCCCAATGCAATGAGGAAATTAGATAGAGTAGGTGATTTTAGGTATTAGGGAAAGAAGGGGAAGTATGTATAGTCTTCAGCCATCCTCAGAGAAAGCCATAGGGCAGTACAATGAAAGGGGAAGGGTTATTATAATAGACTTCTTGAGCCAGAGATGATTAAAGTGAAAGAGGTTTATTACAACTATTGTTCCAACAGTTAGAATTTTAGATAATCAGAAGTGGAAAGGACTTTAGGAATCCTTCACTTCACTGATCTCATTTTCTAGGTGTAGAACCAAGCCCAAAAAAGTAATGACTTGTTCATGCCTACTAAATGGTAGGATCAAGATTGAATTTAGGCTTTCTGAGGCCAAGCCCTTACTCTTTCCACTGTGTTAGAGGACTTCCACTGCTCTTCTTAGCTAGAAAAGCTCAGGTTTACCAACACAGCTAAAGCTAAAAGATGGATAGTCAATAATTTCCTCTATTCTATAATAATCTCTCCTCCTTATTCAGTATCTCTAGATCTAACCTTCAAGCATTTCTAAGAATGTGAATCAAAAAAAGAGAAACACCCTATCTGGGATGATATATTCCTATAGTCTACCTCTGGTCATAGACCTATACCAACATTATTTACAGGAGAAAAGTCAATGATAGAATAGCTCATTTAATAATAAACATTATTTAATCAATTGCTATGTTCTAAGTATATTGCTAGGCACTGAAAGACATACAAAGTTGAGATTGGATATGGTTTTTAACTCTATGTTTACAATCTGGTAGAGATAAAAGACCAATGCAAATATCTATAGTATTGAATTACAATTCAGAATTTGACTTTTACATACTTTTGCATCCTGGACTCTCACTATAGCCAAATAAGTCCACTGATCTCTATGTAGCCAATGTGAACTTCTTGGTATAAAAGAGAGAGCACTCCATTTGGAGTTCAAGCACCTGTGTTCAAATCCTCTCTCATTCTTGTGTGACTTTACCTTTTCCTCATCTGTAAAATAAGGATGCTTTATCTGATGAGCTCTCAGGTTCTTTCCAACTCTGATTTTGATCCACGAATATGGACCTTTTCTGATTTTTTTCGGACCAGTGGAGCAAGGATGGGTCTAGAATCAGGAAGACCTGAGTTCTAATCCAGTCTTAGTCATCTACTATCTGTGAGACCCCAAGAAAGTCACTGAACCATGCTCTGCCTTAGTTTCCTCAATCATAAAATGTGGATAAATGCTATTAAGCACTTCCCTCAAAGGGTTGTTGTGAGATTCAAATGAGATCAACTGAGATAATATTTATAAAGTCCTTATGGCAGTGCCTGGCACATAGTATATTCTGAGTAAAGGCTTGCTTTCATTGCTCCCTCCATTTCTTGCTTCCATTTTTCTTTTCACAAAAGTCAAAGTTCTCATTTTATACAACTCCTCTTTCATCCTCCCCTTTCATCTCTGACACAGTCCCTTCCCAAAAAGACCTGCTTCTTTAGGAAGTATTTTTTTTATTCCACCCAGTTAAAAGTTTGATTTCTTCCTCAAACTCTCAGCTCATTTTGTAATTCTTACATCCTTACTATAAATTATAGTTATTTATATTTATGTCTGATCTCTCCTAGATTGTCAACTCCCTGAACTCTTTTGACACTCAGTGAATCTGGGAATGAATTCTTTGTTTTTCTTTCAATTTTTAAAAGGGATATACCTTTATATAACCTCCAGGTCTCTCTAAAAAAAAAGTATGCATGACATACTTTTAAGTTTAATTTGTATTATGAACACTTTCTCTATCACCTTCTTAAGTTTAGACATCCATAAAATAATAAATCAAACCCTCATAGGTGGTGTTGGCTGGTTTTGAAAGTGCAAATGCTCGGAAGATTTAGCCATCAGCTCTAGAGAAATGGTTAGAATTGACTCCAGCTTACCCCTTCCCTTCCCAGTGAACCATCACTTGTAAAAAGGAGTAAAGAAAAGAGGAGAAAAAAACAATTCAGCAAAACTAACCAACCCAGGAATCACATCTGAGAGCATGTATAATGGTGATTGAATACTTTAGAGAATAAAAAGTATGTCAGTCAGTCAATAAATATATTTTTTAAGAGCTTTCTACATGCTAAGCAGTGTTCTAAGTGCTGAAGAGACAAAGAATGGCAAAAACTGTTCTTGCCTTCAAGAAACTTAACTTTTATTGGGAGAGACAACTTGTAATTAACTAGGTACATTCATATCAGACATGCAGGCTGTCTCAAAAGGAAGGCACTAGCAACCTGGTGCCCAGGGAAAGTTTCCCCAAAGAAGATGGGATTTGAGCTCAATTTTAAAGGAAGTCCCTGTTACTTATGTTACCTAAATGAGAATGATGAAAGGTATTATTATCAATCTGTAGTAGGGAAAATTGTGATAATTGTCAAAGCTTATCTTTGGTAGCTCACCACTTCTACCCTACCCTTCACTTAGTGTCCATGCTGTCTTAGTGCTTAGAACGGACAAAATGCTTTGCAATTTCCTGTTAACTGGGTCTCCTGTTTACATCAAAACCTGATAGCTCTGGAAAACATTCCACGTTCCCAGTTTCCTCTTCCCACCACTTAATTCATCCTACATCCCATTGCCATGCTCTATGCTCCATGACTGAACAGTGATGGATAGCAATGAGTTACTCAGATAAACTCACCTCTTAAAGGGGGTTGGCCAGCTAACTACCTCCTCTTCCCTCCCTCCAAAAAAATAAAGAAAACTGGTTTCATAGTGGATTTCAGATACTGCAGCAGGTGGAGTTTATAGGTCAGGTTGTGTTTTAGTTGAGGAAGAAGAGACTTTTGCTTCCTTGCAAAATCTCTAAGGAGTTGGTTCTTCCTCTGCCTATGTGCACAGTAGCTTTTCATATAACCTCTAAGGGATGTTCAAATGCTAACACTGAATATGGAGAGATATGAAGTCAAGCATGCACACTAACTTTCCCCCAGTCCCTTGAGACATTCATTGCATCTAAGTGCCACACAGAAACAGAAAGATGCTCTAGGGAGGGAGGAAGTTCTCCTAGGGGGTTTATCTAATGGAGCAGCTGTCAGCTTTTAGTTCACCAGAGAATTGCTGAAAGTGATGGCTGCAAAAAAGTCTCCAGTGCAAGCAATCAGCACCTAGGATCTATATCCCCCGTGGAAATGACTACAATGTGTTTCCCTTCCTCACCTACTTCTCCCCACCACCAACCCATAAATGTGGTCAATGGTGCAGAGGGAAAAAATGCTGGATTTTGAATCAGGAGAACTGAGTTTGAATTCCAGCCCTGTCATTCACTACTTGCATGACCTTGGGTAAGTCACTTACCCTCTATGGTCCTCAGTTTCCTTATCAGTTAGAAAAAAATTGGACAAGATGTCTTCTAGGGTACCTGCTAGTTCTAAGTTTGTGATCCTATCATCCTATATAGCCACAGTGCCTTGTGTATACTCAGACTCATACTGATTCATGTTTCATTAAGGGTGGTAGTAGAGGAAAATCCAATGTGGCCACTGTGACTTCTGGAGAGTAATTTGAACAAGATCCTCTTATTTTATTACCTCTTGGGTATTATTTTAATTATATGAGAACATCCCATGTTACATCCCTTGCTGCCAGGGCCTTCACCAGACAGATCAGAACTTTTAACATTATCCATGTAGAGAAGGGCTGGATGCATGGATAGATCACAGGGAACATGCTGTTGATAGCTTTCTGTGAGGGAATAATGAGTTATAAAACACTCTGAAGAGGCTGAAGGAATTGTTAAAAAATCAATTTGCTTATTAGATTTCCTTAACTCCTTGAATAACTTCTATTATCCTCAGGATAGGGTCATCTACATATACTCTGTCTTTTGACGATGGGGCATAACCGCTTTATTGCTGTCTCTTCTGAACAAGAGAATTTCCATGGGTCCATATTTAAACTGAAATTAGACCAAGTCTAGAAAACAATCTGCTGCTTTTATACATGGTGTCCTAACCATCATAATAAACTGGGGAATGAGAATGGAAAAATCTTTCTGACAAATGCCTCTGTCCTCCTCTTTCATTTCTGCCTTCTCTCCTCCTCCCTCCTCTTTTCTCTTTCCTCTTTTCTCTGTTTCTTTCTTCTTCCTTTTCCTTTATCTCTCCTCTGCCTCCCTTTTCTCCTTCCTTTCTTCTGTCTTCTTTCTACCCTTTTTCTTTTCTTCTTTTCTTCTTTCTTTTCTCTTGTCGTCTCCCTCCTCTTTCCTCCATTCTCCTCTTCCTCATTTTCTTTTCCTTTCTCCTCCTGCTTCCTCTGCCCTTTTCTTTTCTCCTCCTCTTTCTCTCTCTTCAACACCAGACTTTGCAAGGAACACAGCAGGAGCTGCAAAACACCATGGCGTGAGACTCCTACTTTTTCTACTTAATAATGACATTCCGTAAGTTAGCAAAAATCTGCCAACATCTGCAAACTCCTCTACACAGCTGTGAGCCCAAGTTAAAAATCATGTGTGACAGTGCAGTGGAAACTACAATTGATTCCATTCTAACTGTGTCAGTTCCAAACAGAGACAATATTGATGATGCCATACAGTAATCTTATTGGGCTCGGACCCAACTCTACGTTGGTCTTTGTCAACTCATTATTCCTCTATCAGAGGGATCTCTGCAGATTGATCCTGCCAGCCGCTCTTGATGGGTCTCACAAATCACTGTTCTGCTGTTGGCAGGCAGATTCAAGTACTGCACAGTAATTGCTGTTCCGCCCTCCCCCTCTCCCCCAAAGAAGACAGTGACTACATATTGCAAGTTATTGTCATATGAGAGAATATAACTATCCTAACAAGATAATGTAGTTAACTGTGCCGTTCCCGATTACACCAAGAGATGCGATCATACCATGGACCTTCGCACCCCACTCCCCACCCCTTCTTCCCTCCCTGTGTTGGCAAAGCAAATGTGCAGAGCAATCTCTTGCCTCCCACTGGCTAATTATAGGGCTCTCTGAACTTTTTAGAAGTCTACAGCTTTGCTTGTGTGAAAGTTTGGTTCTGCAGTCTGAGCATCTAATTTAACTGATTATGATGTCTTTCCATTTATAGCAGATTTGAGAAGCATATTATCTAAGAAGCAGAGAGTTGAGACCTTGGATTTTTTTTAAAGGGATGTTGCATAAAGACCTTTGGAGTTTATGTATTGCCTTTGATGACTATCCTTAAGGTTATCTTTGATTCTTGATATAGACATGAAATCCCATAAATATCAAAGTCTGAGCTCAGTGAATCAAATTTTCTAGGAAACTAAAATGGAGAACTTGCAGTATCCCTCTTTGGGTAAGCAAAGGCAACCAGACAGTTTAAAAATATATATGTGAAACATTCAGTCTTTCTACCTTTATGGATCCCATTCTTTTATAGATTTAGAGTTGGAAGGAAACTTGGTCATCTAGTCTTACTGATCATCTCATTAAAAAAAGAGACATTTACATGATAATTATATGATATATTTAAAAAGAATAGCAAGTTTGCATAATAGATTTGCAGTTTCATGTGCAATAATCTTTTTGATTATATTACGCTATGGAAATATTTGTTTTATTCCATAAATTACAAATGAAATAAATAAAATTTAAAAAATAAAGAGCATGAAATAGAGGCTTAGAAAAATGAGGTTACTTGCCCAAGGTTACATAGGTAAGAAGTGACAGAAGTGAAATTTGAAATACTTCCTTTGACTCCAAACCAAGCATCCCACACTGACTCTCCAGTCATTCCTACAATCATAGATCCCAAGTTGGAAGGGAGCTCAGAGGCTGTCTTTTCCAGCCTTTCTATTTTATTGATAAAGAATTAGAAGCTTAGACAGGTTGTGTCTTGTCCAAGAGCACACAGGTGGTATCAGAGGTAAGATTAAGGGGTTGTCTCATAAAAGGCAATCATACATTAGAAAAGGAGATAGATTTTTTTGGAGAAGACCAAGACTGGAATTTTGGTTCTACCATTTACTATTGTTAAGACCTTAGGTAAATCATTTAAATTTTCTAGGGCTCAACTTTCTCGACTATAAAATGAATTCTTTTGAAAGAAGCTATTGGGATTAAGTGACTTGCCCAGGGTCACATATCTAATATGACTCTGAAGTCTGATGTGAACACAGGTAGACCTGACTCCAA
This sequence comes from Bettongia penicillata ogilbyi, assembly GCA_023548195.1. Lineage (NCBI taxonomy): Eukaryota > Metazoa > Chordata > Mammalia > Diprotodontia > Potoroidae > Bettongia > Bettongia penicillata. The sequence goes on along the minus strand of JAJHZJ010000203.1, from coordinate 1,416,619 downwards.
GGCTGGTGCTCTAGCCACTGCACCACCTAGCTGCCCAAGACTTGGACCAGATGACCTCTAAGGCCCCTTCTAGCTTTAAATCCTGATTATAGGTAGTATTGGATAGGGGTGAGGAGTGACAAAGAAAATGTTTTTTGTTTATTTCAGGACATATTTTTTGGACTTACATTTGAATAGGGGTTGAATCTGATATCAGAGGAATGCCAGATTAGGGATATGAATCTAAATTCTGACCACCTCATTCTCCTTCCCTTCCAACACACACACACACACACACACACACACACACACACACACACACACACACACTGAATTTTACATGAAAGGGTTTTTAATTTTTTTTCTGGGTACTTTCTCCCCCCAGCTCATACCATAGTGCCATGCCTCGTTACCTTCGTTCATTCATGTCCCTGTCTCTACCATTGGAAGATCTGAGGTGATTTGAATATTCCACGTTCATGAGTCTGATTTTTCATCTGCTATCTGTCTTCAGTCATTGTTGGCCCACCTCTTTATATGAGTCATTTGGTGCATGGTATGCATTGAGTGGAGAAGGTAGTGGCAAACCATTCTAGTATCTTTGCTAAGAAAACCCCAAATGGGGTCAGGAAGAGTCAGACATGACTGAAAACAAGGGAGCAAAACAACATGCATTAAGTAGTTAATAAATGTTTGCTGAGTTGAATTGATGGTATCTTACACCACTATTATAAGTACACTAAGGATACGGGGACTTCTATGCAAATTCAGATTTCCTTTCAGGAAGCCTTAAGGTCTTCTATAAATACCCTCTGTCAAGCAAGTAGAAAGATGCTGTGAATTTCTAGGTAGTATCATGGGCTCCCTAAACTTGCTCTTGGGATATAAATACCAAAAAGTAATCCCTGCCCTCAAGTTGCTTAGTTTCTATTAGGGAAAACAACATGGACACATAAAGCAAATAAAAAACATATGGGGAGGTCTGCCACATGTGCAGTCTATCACCTTGCTTTGGCTAAAGTATTTTCCGATGGTAGTGGGAGGCAGCTAGCAATTGGGAACGTATCAGGAAAGACCTCGTGAAATAGGTGGCTCTTGAGCTGAATCTTGAGGAAAGCTAAGGAATTTATAATGAGGTGAAGGTAAGGGAATGCATTCTAGGCACAGGGAATAGCCTGTGTAAGTTAGGATGAGGAGAGATGAGCTGTCCAAAACTGTGACTGATTAGCAAGTAGGCTTGGCTGAAATATGGAAAGTGTGAGAGGAGAGTAATACACAAAACACTGGAAATACAGGCTGGAGTCAGACTATGAAAGGTTTTACTTACACACCACACAGAAGACTTTGTATATGGACTTCACAGCAAGAGGGAGCCACTGGAACTTTTTGAGCAGGGGATTGTCATGGTCAGGACTTGGCTTTAGGAATCTCACTTTGGTGGCTGTGTGAAGGACAGCAGAGATTAAGGGAGAAGGGGCAATCATGAGTCTCTTAAGTGGCTCAGGAGAGTTGGGTTGAGGTCCTGACTTATAGTCATAGCAATATACCGTTATACCTTCCCCACTGTGACTTTCCTCATCATAGTTTTGATATATTGTGGGTCAGAATAAGAAATTAAATGGGAATTTGTGGGGAGTTTTGCAGAAGTTGCAGATGACATGTGAAGGCTAGCAGATGACACAGAAAAGTTTAGAAACTCAGAAATGCATAAAATATATGTACAGTATTATATAATATCAACATATTTTTATCTTTTAATACCATAAATATACACAATTTCTTTTTTTTAAAGGTAAAGTAAGTAAAAAAAGGTAAAGTTTGCAAAAAGAATGTGAAAGCCAGCAGATGACACAGAAAGGCTAGACATGTAGAGATCTGGTTAAGTGTAGTACCTCATAAATGCGTTAAATGTAGGTACTGTTATGTATAATGTTACCTGTACATATGTATTTTACTAAACAGCAAAACATATGTATTTTAATAATATAAATGAACAGCTACACAATTTTTTTCTTAAAATTAAATTTGTAGTAAAAGTACTGCAGTTCTACACGCTGATTTGGGGATGCCAAGTCTTTATAGTAATCTCTCATTTGATATCTCTAAGTGATCTCACAATGATCTTTACATCTCAGGTTTCTCATATCCTGTTTAGTTTAAACCACAAAGGAAGGGCCAAACATTTCCATGCCAGTTTTTCAGATCATGGAGACATTGTGCCCCTAACCTCTGCGCTGTGGAAGGGACAACTCATATTTGTAGAAAAGGGGGTGAATGCTAGGAATATTATGGAAACAGAATTGATAGAACTTGGCAATTGATTGAATATGGGAAAAAGGGGAAAGAGAAGAAACCCAATTGGATAGGGGTGAGAGTTTTTGTCTGTCCATCATTCTTGAAGAGGATGGTGACATCATGGAGGTGATTTCATGACCTGCAAAGTGAATTGGATTTATGTGAGGGAGGGCTGTGCAAAGTCACCAGACTCACTTTCTCTTCTGGAGCCCCTGGATCCAGTGGCCAGATACACATCAGGAAGACTGGAGATGGCTCCCAAGGGGCAAGAAGAGGGAAGGGTCAAGGATGATCCCCAGTTTATAAACCTGGATACTTGACAGGATGGTGGCACACCAAATGGAAACCAGAAAGTTTGGGTAATTGAATAGATGGCATAGTAAACCACACTGAGAAACAGTCATCCCAGCGGACTTTCGTTTGATCCACCTCAACGCTCAGAACCACTCCATATTAGAGGCTGTATCCGAAAGACTAAAAGACAATGCTGAGAATCAGCCTGACGTTAGTGGCTGTAAGCCTATTGAATTGATTTGGCTGCGTTTATTTTTCACACCTACCCTGGGTTAGAGGAGGTAATTGAGTGTTTTGGTTTAAAAGAACTCCTGCTGGGTGCCAGGCTGCATGGGGAAAGTAAAAGTAAACAAAAGATAGTTAATTGTGTCAACATACCCTCTTTAATTACGCCAGAATGACTTGAAAGCAATATTTACTTCAGATAATTCACAAGGCAGATAATTGAGGATTGATTGTTGGGGTCCTATTCAACAAGGTGATGAAGGCCATCACTGAAGGAGTTACTGGGGACAGGCTGAGTGAACCTGGGTATTATTATCCACTCATAGGCGACTTCTGTGTAAAGGAATTGAGGAGCCTCATAAGTGAATTTTTCTGGAATATCTATGTTGCGGCAGGAGAAAATAGATTAATAAATTCAAAGTAAAATTAAATTAGGGAAGGAAAATAAATCAGGAAGAGGTAACATTTGGGGGAAGGTGGACGAGAGTGGAAGAGAAATCCTACTCACTTTGCCCTATTTATGGATTCTTACCACCAGTCTTTGGTGCTATCAAATGGCCCAGCATCAGAAAAGGATAGGTATGTTTTGTTTTGTTTTTTTAATCAATGGAAATTGCATCAAAGAAGAGGTTACACCACATGCTCTGCTGAAACACCTTAAGAACTACTGGATCTTTTCTCATCTGAATTTTATCTGAAACCTCCTATGGTATCGTCCGTCCCAATTACGTCACCTCCTTGTTTTTCTGTTTGTATCCCTATCATTTGGTACAGCGCTTTGAACATAATTTTTGTGGTTGCTCAGTCCCGTTTGACTCTTTGGGACCCTCTTTGGTTTTTTTTTGGCAAAGATACTGGAGCAGTTTGTCATTCCTTCTACAGCTCGTTTTACAGGTGAGGAAAATGAGGCCAAGTGATATGCTTGTAAGTGTCTGAGGACAGATTTGAACTCATGTCTTTCTAACTCCAGACCCACTGCTCTATCCATTGCATCACCTTGCTACCCCCTTGCACATAATAAGAACTTGATAAATTCCTCCCTCCACCACCCCAGTCATTCATTGGGAGGGATGAAGAAGATGGCAGTGTCTTTGGGTTGATTGTACATTATAAGAATCTCAGGTCTGTTTTGGCACCAAATGGCAAAACTTCCTTTCCTGATTTAAATATAACCATCTCCAAGGCAGACACTCCAATGGAGCTGCCATTGCAGTTGAATGCCTTGCATCTAGTAAGCCATGAATTAAAATGACCAGAATTGGAAGGTCTATTCCTCTGAGTGGTGGTTCAGAAGGAAGTGTGTCCAGTGGTGAAATGGAGAGTGGTGGGTGGGGTGCAGATGTGCACAGTCAAGGTTGGTCCCTGGCATACTTGGTCCCAAGAGGACTATCCTGCACATGATCATGCATTGAGCCAGCTTTCAGAATAGTGCCTCCTAAATCAGGAGCCCTCGAAAGCCCAGCTGAGCTTGATCATGTCCAACAGGCAGCAGACTCCCTTATCCGGTTGTTTTCTGTGAACTGAATGCTCAGGAAATCATCACGCTTGTCATCACCTAGAAGAAAATTGAAAAATAAATGGGGACTTGCTCAGACAACAATGAACAAGTAATCAGCACTTATGTCTTTGTATTGCCTGTTGCTTCCCAAGAGCTACTTGGGTTCCCCTGTCATTTTCTCATTCATTCCTTGTACCATGCACCTTGGGGGGGTGGGGCGGGGGGAGAAATGTCTATTAACTAGCGGTAAGGAAACCAAGGTGGAGTGCCAGTTCTTACCATCATCCCTGAAGACTTAGAGAGGAGGAGACAGAGATCAAGGGAGAGAATTCAGGGTTTATTCCAGGAGACCCTATGGACATATATCTAGGCATTCCATTTCCTTGGCCAGCCATCTTTCCCTCTAGTTTCCCAGTTGATCTAGTTCCTGCCAGGAAATGCCAACATTTTGGAATTACCACCTGAAGGCAAAACAGCAATGACAAATCATGTACCTAACGTATCAACAATCTGGTTTTCTTTTATGTTAGACAAGTACCAAGACTCTTAAGAGTCTGGGTACTCTATTAAGATTTACTATAAGCAAATGAGAATTGCCCTCTTCCCACCTCCTTAAAAAATATAAAAACAGAAACAACTTCCTGATAATATCTGGAACAGGAAGTGAAATACCTGAGCCATCATAGTTGATAGGTGAGCTTAACATTTTCATGGCATAGACCCCTTGGGCTTTCAGTTGAGGCCCAGGGCCCTCTTTTCAGAATAATGTTTATAAATGAAAATATATATATATATATATATGTATATACATATATACATATATATATATATGTATATACATATATACATATATATATACATACACACACACATATAATAGAATTTCAAAGGAAACAAGTTTTATTGAAATATAATTATCAAAACAATTTTTAACAATTGAAAATTCATGGGCCCCAGGTTAGAAACCCCTAAACAATAGCAAATCAAACTTCTTCTTAATTTCTATATGGTTTCTAGCATAACACCGGATGAGGGGCCTTATTAGAGGTTTGAAAATCCTGCAATTAGAGAAGGAGTTTGGTGAGATGAGTGTCAAAACCCTCCTTCTAGCAAAAAGGAACCCAAGATATTTTATAGTGTCCTGTTAGTTTTTAAGATGGGGGTCTGAAAACTGGACTTGTCTCTCTCTGTCTGTCCTGTCAAGGATTTCTCCTCAGGCCTCTGTTTCCTGGGCAATGTAAGGCAGCTCTCTGCTGAAGCTCCCAGCAGCTCCTTGTTCCTGCTTTACAAATATTTGCATGATTAATTTTTCCCAATGTCTGTATTTCTACCCATGAGTACAAACAGCTTTTCATCTCAAAACAAGTAAAGAGGCACCCTGAGGGTCCCCATCATACATTTTTATGAATTTGCTGCTGTGGAAATTCATAATTTTTTTACAGAAAATTTCACCCTTTCTGGGGCAAAATGAAAATTTAATACCTGTGAAAACTGCTTTTCGTTTTTTGTGAGAAAAAAATGACAGCAAGAATAAAACATATTTAGACTCTTGTAATTTTCTGGGGGGGAAGAAAGCTCTGTTCTCTCCGCGTTTACATAGTGCCTTTCACCCCCACAGTGGTAGGTGCCTGTGATTTCCAGCTCTGTGTGTGCCTGTGTTACGGCAAGTGAGAACTTTTAAGCAGCCTCACATGTCAGGAACATCATCTCAACCAAGGAAATGAAACCTGGGCTCCCAAATACTTTCAGCTACATCCCTTCCAATGTGTGGAATCACTGTCAACAACAGCCTGTGTGAGCAGAGAGGGCATCGAGGCCTGCAGAAGACTCTCTTCCCGACTAGGAGAAAAGGACTTTTATTTTCCAGGGCACTGGGACAGAATAATTTCTCACATTTTAGATTCTAAGACCCTGAAAAAGTTCAAAATTCTGGAACCATTTAATTCGAGCTTGGAGGCCAGTTCTCTGCCTCTCTCTCTCTCTCTCTCTCTCTCTCTCTCTCTCTCTCTCTCTCTCTCTCTCTCTCTCTCTCTCTCTCTCTCTCTCTCTCCCCTCTCCCTTCTCCCCCCACCCCCGCGTCTAATTTAGGCAGCACTGTTAACACAGTTGTGTGGGTGGGCTGTGGTATTGTTTGAAATCCCTAGTAAGGTCTGAGATATCTTCTCTAATTCTTTGTCCTTTCCCTTCCCCACATCTGATTCCTTTATAGGGCTCTCCTTACTTGGTTCTTTGATAATATGCTTTACTAGGAATATGTTGTCCTTCCCCCCAGTAGACTATAGATTTGCCTCCATTAGACTATAAACTTCTTGAAGGCAGGCGCTATTTTGTTAGTTAATCCCCCAGTCCACAATAGAGTGGTAGATGGTATACTAGAGTCCTAGACTTGAGGTCAGGGCAGCTAGGTAGAGCAGTGGATAGAGCACTGTGCCTGCACTCAGGAAGATCTGGGTCCAAATCTGGCTTCAGACACTTACTGGCTGTGTCACTCTGGGCAAGTCATTTGACTCTGCTTACCTCAGTTTCCTCATCTGTAAAATGAGCTTGAGAAGGGAATGCAAAACCACTCCAATAACTTTGCCAAGAAAACCCCAAATAGGGTCAGGAAGAGCCAAACACAACTGAAACAATTGAACAACAGGTCAGGAAGGACCAGAGTTCAAATCTTTCCTCAGATACTTGATAGCTGTGTGACCTTGGACAATTCACTTCAACTTTCTCTGTCTGTGTCTCAGTTTCTTTATCTGCAAAATGAGATTAGACAAGATGGCCTCATAGATTTCTTCTAACTCTAAACTGGTTCTATGAGTTACAAAGAAGAAGCAAGAAATTCAGTTGACTCTTCTGCAACCCCATTAATAAACTTCTATTATCTATCTATCTATCTATCTATCTATCTATCTATCTATCTATCTATCTATCTATCTATCTATCTATCTTTCTTTCTTTCATCTACCTAGGTATCTATCTTTCTATCTTATCTATAATCTATCATCTGCCTAGCTATCTTTCTATCTTACCTATAATTTATCCATCTTATCTATCTACCTATCTATCATCTACCTACCATATTTCTATCTATGAATCTATCATTTACCCATCCATCTAGCTAAACTCTTTCAGTGTCCTGGCCCTTCTTATTATGGAGTACTCTATCATATCTCTCGATTCCCCATGTCAAAGCCTTTCTCCCATTGGTGAATTGCTGTCCTGTCTCCATTTCTGAGACTTACCCAGAAAAATGCTTTCTGATTGCACCTTGGACTTTGTTGGTCACCAGGCTTCCTGGACAGTGATCTCCTTTCCCCTTCCCTGTTTCAGCTCCCTTTTATGTGCTGTCTTCCCCACTAGAAAGTGAACTCCTTGAGGAGAGGGACCATGGTTTTTGTAGCACTTGTATCCTATGCTTTTAGCACAGTGCCTGGCATATAATAAGAATTTAACACAGATTTGTTGATTATGTAGAAGCAGTAAAGTATAGTAGTTAGAGTGTTTGTCATGGAGCTAGGAAGGGTTAGGTTGAAGTCTTGTCTTCGACATACACTGCCTGGGTGACCATGGGAAGTCACAATCTCTCAACACTGTGGGCTCAGGTGACCTGTATGACACTAAGCTTTGGACACTGGGCCTTGGGGGAGTAGGGTGGAGGATCCACCAAGAAGAGAGCTGAAGCATGCTGCCTTGGGGTAGAGTGGGAGGCCACAGCATGCTGGGGGACCAGGGTGGGTGGACAGGGACCAAGCAGTCACTCACAGGCTTGCAGTTCATTTTTAACTCTACCAAGGATGAAAGGCATGGCTGTGAGCTTCTATATTTCCTTGGGAGAAATTCTTATACCTCTTAGGCTAGATTTGAAGGACTTGCTGGAGATGATGCTGGCTCACCTAAAACAACTCTGACTGGAGGGGAGTTGTGCCTGTGCATGTGCATATGCGTATGCGTGCGGCTGTGTGTGTGTGTGTGTGTGTGTGTGTGTGTGTGTAGACACTGCCTGTACCAATCAGCCTGTTGTGATGGAAGGTAAATGTGTGGAAAATACTGTTGGAGAAGAATGGTGCTACTTTGAATAAATCAACTCTTTTTTGCTAAAGACAAAAAAAAAATATCCTATCCACTTCTGAGTATGTAGGAATCAGACTACATTGTAATTGGGAAATATTTAACAAAATAAATAAAATATAGATAACATTACATTTTAAGAACCAAGTCAATCTGCGGCCCACAGGCATCCTTATGCACAGTTCAGTCCCTCCTCCCTTCTCCTCTCTGGTGCCACACCCTCCCTTTTCTATTTAAACTTGATACCACTGCTCTAATCATACGTCTATATTGCAGAGAAGATGCTGAGATTTGCAGAGAAATGAAGTTTCCTCATTAAGGAGTTCTTTATACCGATATCTCTTTATTTAAGTAGCATTTTATACTTTACCACAACCCTGTGAGGGAGGTAAATGATTAAAAATGATAAAGAAATGATAAAATTGATTTTTAAAAACAGATTTTTATGGATATCTTTGGATTTTGCATCACCAGGGGTGATCCTATATTCATCTTTTCTCAACCCAGAGAGCCATCCCTTATATTAGAGCAAATACAGCTTGGCTCAAAAGACAGTGCAGTTTTAAACTATGAAAGTTCAAAACTGCACTAAAACTTTTACACCTTGTATTATTATTACTTGGTTATATATAAGGACATTAAGACTCAAAGGAGTTAAGTAACTGCCAAAAAAATCCTAGAGCTAGGTCTAAAACCTTGGTCTATTGATTCTAAGTGCAATGATTCATTATAATGAAAAAAAAAAAAAAACAACACAACACTGGACTGGAAATCAGGAGATCGGGGCTGTATGCCAGTATAGAGCCAAGTAACTTGGGGTAAGTGATATCTAAAAAATTCTAAGAGACAAGAGTTTCTGGATAAATTAAAGTCGGTTTTATTGAATTTGTCTAGAAAGCAGTCAACAAAATCAGGCTTATTGTCCCTTAGTAGTCAAGAGACTGAATCTGTCAGACCTTCAATATTTATAAAGTCTTGAAAAAGGGGAGCAGCTGAGGTGTGAAAACAAACTTGGTCAACAAATGATAAGAAAGGATGAATATTATAATGGGACGTAGGTGATATTAAAACAAGGGTCTTGGGGACCCGACTTGAATCACCCATGTCTCAGTCAAAGAGACTTATCAATTCCATATCGGCTGTAGGATAAAAGGGAGAATTCACATTTTCCCAGACCTGTCTGAGTAAACACAATGAGCAGGAATCCATCCATTAGTCTAAATTTAGAATTTCTTTTACTGTTTTTGATTAGATTTACTGTTTTTGATTAGATCTTTAGTCTGGGTAAGTCTTTGAGACAGATTTCCCACACTGGTTTATTTCTGGATGAGGAAGTAGAAAAGGGAGAAAAACTTGGTCCTGATTCAATAATTAGTTATTAATATAAGAAAGAAATAATCCTTCCTCTCAGGTAACAATAACGAAAATAACTAACATTTCTATAGGACTTTACATTTTGCAAAGATCTTTACAAATCTCTATTTCGTCCTCACAATAATGCTGGGAGGTAGTGCTACTGTTATTTTACATATGATGAAATTGAGGCAGACAGAGACAAAGTGATTTGCCAAGAATTACATACCTAGTCAATATTAGAAGCCAAATTTGAACTTAGGTCTTCCTTACTTTGGGTTTGGTGATCTACCCACTGTCACTGCAAAGTCATGTACCCTCTTTGGGTCTCAGTTTCTTTATAAGTAAAATGAAGGGACAAAATTAAATAATATCCAAGGGCTCATCCAACCCTAATGACCTATGAATTAAAGAATATTGTAGAGGTACATAACTGAGCAGCCTAAACCTAGCTGTTCAAACATAATATGCTGATAGTGGATCAATAAAAGACAAGACCTCCTTGACCTCTCTATAGCATTTGCATTGTAGGTGTTCAGTGGTTTCAGATATGTCTGATTCTTTGTGACCTTGTTTGGGGTTTTATTGGCAGAGATGCTGGAGTGCTTTGCGACTTCTTTCTCCAGCTTTGCATTGCAGAGCACCTACCTATTCTTTCTACATGCTCTTTCTTCCCTTAGATTCTGAGATATCCCATTTACCTGGTTCTCTTGAATATAGGTTAGCACTATGATGTGGCTGCCAAAAAGGATGGCATAATCTAGGACTACATGAAGAGAGCCATGGCTTTCAGGAGTAAAGTATTGAAAGCACTTTTATGTTAGGCCTTTGTCAGAATGCATCTATCTGGAGTATTGTGCTAAATTTTGCGTGCCACAGTTTAGTCGTGATATGGATAAGTTTGAGAACATCCTTAGGCCAGTGCGGTGAGAGAACTTGAATTTATGTTACATACAGATTAATTGAAAGAGCTGAGGATGTTGTTTCTAAAAATAATTTTAATAATAATAAGCTAGTGCTTAGTATTTTAAGGTTTGCAACATATCTTATTTTATTCTCACAACAATCTTGGGAGGTAGGTGCTACTGTTATTCCTAGATGAAGAGGCTGAGGTAGACAGAGTTGCCCAGAGTTGCATAATTAGCCAGTGTCTAGGTCTGGATTTGAACTCTTTCTCATTTCAGACCCAGAATTATTCAATGGGCCACTAGTTGCCACTAGGTGATGTTAAGTTTAGAACAGAGAAAACTCAGGAAGGATATGAAAGCTGGGTATTGGAAGGGTTGTTATGCAGGGTGTAGTGGACAGAGATCCAGTCTCTGTATCAGGAAGACCTCAGTTCAGTTACTGCCTCTAACAAATACTGGCCATATAACCTTGGACACATTACTTAACTTTTCAGCTGCCCAAGTGGATACAGTGCCAGTTCTGGAGCCAGGAGGACCTGAGTTCAAATCCAGTCTCAGACCTCAGACAAGTCACTTAATCCTGTTTGCCTCAGTTTCCTCATTTGTAAAATGATCTGGAGAAGGAAATGGCAAACGACTCCAGTACCTTTGCCAAGAGAACCCCAAAAGGGGTCACAAGGAGTTGGACATGACTGAAATGACACAACAAACTGTGATTTGTCAGGGAAATGTCTGAGGCAACATTTGAATTTGGGTCTTCCTGATTCCAAGTCCAGTCCTTTATTCATTGTGCTCACCTAGATATTTAATTTTAATGATAATGATTTTCACTGTATTTCTATTTGAAGACACATGTCCTTTTGATTCATGCTCTTATGTAAACATTGCACAACATACTGAGGCAAAACTCATAAAGTTTTGTTTTGATATTTTATTGATGCTCTTTTAAAAACTAAGATAGTCACTTTCCAATGAATTTTTACTGCCTTAGTCAAATCCTGGCAGCCCCATCCCAACATAATTCAACCGTATTTCAAAATGCCATACTGTCTTCTCAAAAACCATTACATGGGTGCCTGCTACCAATAGGTCAGGTCAAAGTGACAAGTCTGGGTGCAATCACCCATCCCTACCTGCAACATCTGGGAATCACAGATCCGTATGTGCTCATGAACAGCTTGGTTTGTTTAAAACAGGCCAGTGACAACTGAGAAAAACCATCTATTTTTGGATTCATTGTGTTTTAATTTTGCATATTTTTATTACATCATATAACATCATAATTTTCCTCTCACATATGGAAATCATAATAGATATTTGGGGAGAGGGGCAGTGGTGGTTAATGTTCATGTTTGACCTCTCTCTGTTTGCCTCACTTTCCTTATATATAAAATGGGATTTATAATAGCACCAGGATTGTTGTCAGTATCAATTGAGATAACTATAAATTACTTATCTCAGTGCTAGACACATAGTGAATACCGTTAGCTATTATTATCACTATTACTGATATTTTTATTACCATTATTTGGAGGCAGGCATGTGCTAATGCCATGAGGGGGTCCCTTGGTGACATTCTCAGAAGGGCATACTTCTTGCTGGTCAATAAATATGAGCTTTAAGTCTTTTCTACCAACAGATGGTGACACCCCTTTGTTCTCCCCTTGGATCCAAAGATGGCTCCTTTTCTCTGATCCCACAGGAGGGCAACTAACAAGGCATTTTGATTTGTAACAGTTTTTCATTTGTATTTGTGTCAATTGCTAGATTGCTTTGTTAAGTTCAAAATATGTCAGTAGCCTTCAATGCCATGAGATTGGATTTGCCTGACTCTTAATAATGATTATCATTCAGATTTAAAAATTTATCCTGAGAATGTCTGCTTTCCTATCTCTACAAAGGTTTGTGAAAGTGATATAGATGGATGTCCTTGATTAAAACAGGAGAAAAGAACAGGTAGGCTTTCACAAATAATTTTTTTTTCCAGCAGACTACATCTTCATATGGATGCAATTGATAGAAGGGCATAGGCAGCTCAACATTCTGTTGTGTCTGTTGTCTGCTGGTGATGATAAAATTTATGGTGGAGTAGATTAAAATAAAGTTTTAGAAACTCAAAGTGTCTCCTATGCACATGTCAAAATTCTAGAAGATTTTTTTTGCATAACTATCCACAGAGATAACTTGTTTAACAATTCTCTGTTTATTGGCATGAACTGAAACATACAACAAAACTGCTTGACAGATATGTCCCCCAAAGCTATTCAGCAGTATCATGAACAAAAACCAAATAGAAAAAGTGGTGAGGTCTAATATGTGTGTGGATAATTTGGTGGTGATTGCATCATCTTCTCAATGAGATACATGACCATCCCAAAGAGATTGGCCTCAAAATCCACTCAAGGGAAAAAAAGGCAGATGAAGGAACTCTGTTGTCTGGATTATTTCATGGAGCTGCATGGGTAGACCATGGAGCTCTTTCATCACTTTTTTGTTGGGTAGGCACTGAAGATGGAAAATGAGCTGTTGAGCTTAGGATTAATTAGGGGGAATTGAGCTCCAGTCATTAGAGACATCACCAACTGTGTCCTTTTGGGAGAGTCAATTATTAAGCATTTACCAGTGCACCTCGGCTCCTCTCTGTTTTTATAAGCTCCTAAGTGAGGTTCCTTAAATGCAAGTCTGACTGTATCATTCTCCTACTCAATAAATTCCAGTGGCTTCCTATCACCTTTAGAATCATAAATAAAAACTCATCTCTTTGCCATTCAGAACTCCTCACAACCAAGCCATCTTTTACCCTTTATCACTTGTTGCTTTCATTCATTCATTCATTCATTCATTCATTCATTCATTCTCTGGTTTAGTCAGAGTGGTCTATTGGACTTCTCACTGATTCTCACATGTGACCCTTCATTGTCCTTTCTGTGTCTTTGCACTGTGTGTCTCCCATGCCTAGAATGTACCATCCCTCATCATTTCTACCTCTTGTAATTCCCAATTTCCTTCAACATACAGCTCAAATGCCACCCTGTATATGAGGCCTTTCATCAACTTCTGATCCTATCAATATTCTACTACTCAACACACATGTATATGCATATTTGTGTGCATATATGTGTACATACACAGTATACATGTACACATATGTGAATATATACACACATATTATGCATACATGTGATCTCCCTCAATACAATGTAAGCCCTTTAAAGGGAGGGGACATTTTGCCTTTGTAGCTCCAGTAGTTAGTACAGTGCCTAGCATATAATAGGTGGTTAAGAAATATGTATTGATTAATGGACTGATAATGTTATTTAGGGTAGAGGTTATTTTATTTTTTGCCCAGCATCTTGTACAATGCCTGGTGCTTAGGTTCTTAAAAAACGTTTATGAGTCAATTTAAGTTTTCATGTATTTTTGTCTCCTCTCTCCCAATTAGATAAGCTCCTTGAGATAAGGGACCATTTCACATTCTTTTTAATAATAGTTAGCATTTATGTAACACTGTGCCAGGTATGTACCAGGACCTCTTCTAAATGCTTAACAGATACTATTTTATTTGACGTTCACAATAACCCTGTGAAGTAGATGCTATCATGATCTCCATTTTACAGTTGAGGGAACTGAAAAAAGATAGAGGTTAAGTGACTTGCCCAAAGTTATACAGATAGCAAATGTCTGGATTTGTCCTGACTCCAGTGTTCTATCCACTGTGCCACCCAGCTGCCGTATTCTCCATAGAATCTCTGTGTCCCAACCCTTATCATCAGTATTAAATAGGGATATAAACTATGGAAATAGGGTTCTCCAACATTTTTCACTCTTATTAAAGAGGATGTCCTCTGCTGAGTCCAAATGGAAGCAGGTGACTCTATCACCTCATGCAGAATTCTAGAAAAGGAAATTTCTCCTTAGAAAATAAAAACAATATATCATTTATAAGTGTATTTTAGGAAATCAAATAAAAACTCATCTCTTTGCCATTCAGAACTCCTCACAACCATGCCATCTTTTCCCCTTTACCACTTGTTGCTTTCATTCATTCATTCTCTGGTTTAGCCAGAGTGGTCTATTGGACTTCTCACTGCTTCTCACATGTGACCCTTCATTGTCCTTTCTGTGTCTTTGAGAGAATGGATAGAGAAAAAGAGACAAATCACAAGGCAACCAAAATCCAAATCATGATAGGTTGGCCTTAGCATAGTGAAAGGAGGTTTAGATTTGGATTCAGAACAACTGAGTTGGAAGCCTTGACTCAGTTATTTGCTGCTTGTGTAACCTTGGACAAATAATTTTTTCTTACTGGGCTTTCATTCTTAGGAGGTTAAACCGAATAGTCTCTAAAGTACTTTTTAAATGTATAATCTCTTTCTTTTTCTTCTTATTTTTGTTTTATTTTGAGCACAGTATCTTGAATATAAGTAGCACTTAATATGTTTTTTCTTTAATTTCCCCTGCCCCCACTGACAGTTACTTCCATGAGTACCCATGACATGAGTATTTCTGACTTTCATGTTAACATTAAGTAAGTAAGAAGACTACTACTCTTTTCATAAAAAAGAGAGATTAGAAGGAGGCTGTATTTGGGCAAGTTTTTTAGGTCCATTTGGAAATAGAAAATTCATGTAAAAGAACATTTTGTTAGATCTTTGTTTGGAATAATATGCTTGGATATTGGAATTTCTCATGATATAAGTTACATTTTTACAATTTAGCCTCTTGCCTCTACCATGGTAAATAGAATTTTCTACTCATTGCTTGTTTAAACTTTGTTGTTGTGCAGTTTTCAGTCTTGTCCAACTCTTTGTGACCTCGTTTGGGTTTTTTTTTGGCAAAGTTATTGAAGTAGTTTACCATTCCCTCCTCCAACTCATTTTGCAGAGGAGGAAACTGAGGCAAACAGGGATAATTGTCTTGCCTAGGGTCACACAGCTAGTATCTGAGGCCAGATTGGAACTCATGAAGATGAGTCTTCTTGACTCTATCCTTTACCCTTAGCCACTTAGATTTGATCGTCTCTAAAATGAGTGGGTTGGACTAGATCATCACTGAAGTCTCCTCCAGTTTTCAATTTGATCTTATGAGCTTTAAGAAATGTGTTTACATTTGAAATAGTCCCCTTTAAGATACTTTTAACTATACCGTATCCTATTTCATTGGACAGAAGGATGGAGCTATGAGTATGGATAAAATTACTTTTCCTCCTTAAAAACAGAGAAAAAAATGTCAAATTGGTTACAGGCTTTCCTGTCTTCCCTCCCCCCTCCTCAGTTCGGGAATTAGAAGTATTCCGGGGATTGTTTAACGCTTTTATTTTGTACATTTTTAATCCATTTTGGTATTTTGAAAAAAAAAAACGAGTTACAAGAACATCTGTTGCTGTTCATATAATTTGTTCATTCCCATCAGTTTTCCATCGGAGTGCGTTTCAGCAGTATCACTTTTATTCATTTTCAATTTTTGTTGATTTTTAAGTTTAGTTTGCTTTCTTTACTGAATCGGTAGAGACTTTCCAACGTGAACTTCATCAACTCCGGCCATTACTTTAGCAAATCTGTCATTACAACTATTTTCTTTTCTTTCCCCCATATCTAAGAGGAAAAAAAATACTCCTATTCCTTTTATGTCGTCTTGATTTCCAAAAATATGTCTCCTTTCTGACCCAAGGAGTATTCTCTTACAATAAGAGAAATAAAAGAGAGCGAGAGACAGAGTCAGAGAGAGACAGAGACAGACAGAGATAGACAGCCAGACAGAGACAGAGGGACAGAGACAGAGAGACTGAGACAGAAAAAAAGGCAGAGAGAGCAGTGTGATAAAAGTAACAAATATACTCGAATCTGGAAGTATATGTGATGAGTACATCCATATTACTCTGTATCTACAAAGAAGTGATTTTTTTTTCTTTTGGGACAAGCATGATCACAATGTTTCACAGTGTCCTTCTCTCAAAGATAATTTCTTGACTTGACTTTTAAACCCGTTCTTGCTTCCCCTCATCTCCTCCACTCTTGGTCCTCATTCTTTGTAGCATGAATAATCTCTCATTTTCAGTTGGTTCCGCCCTCTTTCTTCAAATATACTCACATTTCCTTTATTTAAACACACACACATGCATGCACGCACACGCATGTGGGCACACACACACACACACACGATCCAGTCTCCTTACTGGCTTCCACCTAGCTTTTTTCCTGTTTGTGACTTGTGCTGTTGTTTTTCTGTAGTCAAATATAAACTCTGAGAAGACAGGGACTGTCCATTTTTTCCCTCTTTGCAAGCACCTAGCTCAATGCCTAGTGCTTAGGAGTTTCATCAGTTTCATCACCTCCCTATCAATATATACAGCATCTTTTTATGTAGATCCTACCATCCTCAAATCCTACCTATGCTATGTTGATATTTTAACTTCTTTTTTACCTATTATCAATAAAACATAATTAGTAACTTATCTAATATCTAATTTTCTGTCTTTAACATGCACCTCAACAATCTATTATGTCTAGGTGCAATTCTGTCTCATTTGCTAATAGTTCCTCATGTGTAAATTTTGTCTCTTCAGCTAAATTCTAAGCCAGAAAAGCAAGAGACCCATCTTGTATTAAAATTATTTGTGATTTCATCACAGCAGTGGAAACCTTCCACGGAATTTTCCTTGACTTATTAGACAAAATCCAAGAAAGTTACCTAAGATACGTAGAAAGCTCAGATAATATACGCAGGGTCACATAGCTATTAAGTGTCAGAGGCAGGATTTGAACTCAGGTGTTTCTGGTGCTAAGTCTACCACCCTTATATACTACATCATGCTATTTCCACTATTTTGCTGAAGAATAATATGGAAATTACATCTGTTCTTCTCATATCCTTTAGAATGTAAACATCTAGGGAACACAGAGCTTTATTTTTTTCCCTGAATGTTCTTTTAAATATTTAAGCATATCTGCGACCCATAAAAATATATTTATTGATAATGGTATTGTGATGATTTAGTCAAATATTCCGGGTATACAAGACTAGATTCCAAGGAGGAAATGATGCATTTTCTTTTATGCTCTCTTTACTGGTGTTTTTTGTATTATACTACTTGTTACAGCAATGTTGGCAGTTAAGTTTATAACAATAAATTCCTTAAAGTACGTCTAGTGTTCCAAGAAAGGGATTCGTTGGAGTTGAAACAGTTGATTTCATTTCTACCAAAAGGCAAATATAGAAGTCCATGATAAAATGATATATCCTACACAGACCAAAAGTTCATGGAACTTTACCAATCATTATTTTTATGTACCTGTACCATTTTTGTTTGACAGAAGAAACATGACCTTAGAAGCATTCAATTCAATTTGGTAAATATTTGTTAAATGCCTACTGTATACAAAGCATTGTTCTAGGCAAATGAAATAGTTTTCAGTGAGTTTGCATTATATTTGGGAAACAGAGTGTATGCATAGTTCATATATATATATATATATATATATATATTATAAAGGGGGGCACTAATACAAATAGTTCAGGAATCAGGGAACCTTCATGGACAACGTGGCACCAGGGTGAAGCATTGATGGGTATCAAGGATTTTGGGAAACAGAGATAAAGTAAAAGCAGAAAGGAAGAGAAAGACCTGGAGGATGAATCGAATGAAGGCATAGGGTCAAGATATGGAGAGCCTTGGCATACTTAAGCTAGTAGTTTGATTTGACTTGTGTGCTGGAACCAGCTTAAATGGACTCTTTAAAAACTAATTGTAAAATTTTCAGTGAGAGAATTTACATCTCTGAAATAAGCAAACACTGCAAAATCAGAGCTTGATTCATTATTTTGATGATTGTCTAAACTTAAGAAACTGATAGATAAAATGTTGATAATGAAAATTAAACTTAAAGATGTGTCATGTGCATCCCTCCAAAGGAGCTTATTTGCCACCACATCCTTGAACCTATAACATAGTTATAGAAGGGAAACAATATTCAGCAAGTTCACAAAGGTTAAGGGAGGGTGAAATCGTGGAGGGACTTGAATGCTTAAAAAGAAGATTGGTATTTTATCCTATAGGAAATGGAGAATTCCTTAGAGATTTTGAGTAAGGGAGTTATATAGTCAGATCTGTGATTTTGTAAGATTATTTGGACAACTGTGGATTGCTAAAATTTGTGAGAGCCTTGGTGCACAGAGACCAATGGTATATTATAAGACAGCAATCATTAAAACTATTTCAAACTAGTAACAACAGAAACAACTGACCATTGGAACTAGTTAAGACCCAGAAATAACTGTTCATATTAGCGCAGTGCATAGTGTTTGACAAACCCATCTATTGGGTCAAGTTCAGGCATTTATAGATCAGATTAAATCTAATGTACATGGAAGCTCAACAAATATTTGTAGATACTTATCATGTCCCCTCTTCTCAAGGCTAAGTATTTCTGTTTCCTCACTTCTTTCTTCTATGGCAATTCCTTTACTATTAATCGGCCAATCAGTAAGTATTTATTAAGCACCTACTATGTGCCAGGTACTGTGCTAGGCATACATATAATCAATGAAATAATCCCAGCACACAAAAAGTGTACAATCTAATGGGGATTCAACAAGTGCGCACACACATGCACGCATGTGTATGTATATATTTAATTATTATATATAATATATTGATTACATATTATAAAATGTATTAATTGTGTATTTAATTACATATATCTATTTATATTTTAATTATATATTTAATAAACATGAACAGAATGAATACAAAGTAGTTAGATATAAGGTAGTTTGCCAGGGAGGACATAAACATTTAGGGCATCGGGAAAACAATTTATGTAGAAGATGATGCTTGATCTGCTTCTTGAAGAAAGAGAGTAATTCTTTGAGGTGGAGGAGGGGAGGGAGGGCATTCCAGGTGACAGGGATGGCCAGTGCAAAGGCATAGAGATGGTTACCTTCCTCAAAGTCTTTTCTAAAGTGTGACACTTTGGTATTAACGCAGTGATCAGTGCAGATACTTCAGGAATATTTCCTCTCCTGTCCTCAACTCTAGGTCTCTCTGAGAGCAGCTTAAGGTCACAATATAATGTTAGGATACTATATCATATCTGTTACACATGTAGACTTTGCAGGGCACTGAAATATGCCCTGATTTAACACAAATTGTGATCTAGTCACGTTTTCCCCGAACCTCTATTTCTGAAGTCTATTTTTTTTTAATTTCAAGAGTAGGAATTTTCATTTAATATCCATATTAATTCATGGATTTTTTTGAAAACTCTGATGGTACCATCTAAATTGTTAATTGGCCCTTCCATTTTTATTTATCTGCAAATTTGATAAGCATGACTTCTATGCTTTCATTATGTCAAAGATGAAAACAGTAATCAAGATATTGATCTTTGAGAGCACTAGATTAAATCCTTCTGTATCTTTCGATATGGATCGGTCTGCTCCTAGGCAGTTAAGTGATGCAGTGTCTAGAACTTTGGCCTTGAATTTAGAAAGGCCCGATTTCAAATCCAGATTCAGACATTTACTAACCTTGTGACCTTGGCCAAGTCACTTAATCTCACTCTATTTCCTCTTCTGTAAAATAGAAATAATAATAGCACTTACTTCTCAAGGTTGTTGTGAGGCTAAAATGAGCTACTATTTGTAGGTCACTTTACATTAAAGCAATATTTATATGCTAGCTATTATTATTTAGGTCTGGTTGTTGAACTAGTTTTAAAACCACCTAACTGTCCTATCATCTAGCTCATTAGTTCTTAAACTTTTTGTTCTCATGCTCCCTTTACATCCTTAAAATTATTGAAGATCCTCCAGAGAGTTTGTGTTTATGTGGGGTATGTGCATTGATATTTACTGTAGTAGAAATTAAAAGTCTTAGCATTATTATAAAGATAGTTTTGATCTCATGTACCCCTGAAAACATTTTGGAGACCTCCACTCCAAATGTTTAAAACCAAATCTCCCTTTGATTTTTAAATTTGGTTTAAATTTTTAATTTGGTTTAAAACCAAATCTCCAAATTTTTTGGAGCAAGGACTCTCCCCAAATAGATATTTATTTAAAAATCGTACATGTACTGCTATACCCATATACTCTGAATGTTATAAAATATAAAAATAGAATTTAAAAAGATGAACTTTAGATAAAAAATTACTTTATTTTAAATACAAAAATTTTGTTCCTGGTAAAATATAGAACAATATTTTATTAATATGCTTTTGAATGAATATTTTCTTGCTTTTAAAAATCTTCGTTTAAACTTCATCATACAATGATGTGAAGGGTTCTTTTTAGTTTGACTTAATTCTATCCTTGGTTTTATTGACTATTATGTATGAAAAATATAAATATAAATGGAATAGATGCATCATCAACTTTCTTTGCTGAATCACAATACATTTTTAAGCTCATCTACTAATTTTGAAATTCAGCTAATAAATTTCCATCTTCCTTCATATTAAATCACTTTGTACAAATCAATAAGAAAGTGTTGCATTTTAATATTTTTAATAAATGGGTTAAAAATCCACTGAGACTGTTCAGAATATTTTTAAATAAGTTTGAATGTCCCTTTCCCAATTTTTTTTTGTATTTATTTATTTGATTTTTTACATTCATTTTCACAAAATTTTGGGGTTCCAAATTTTCTCCCCTTTTATCCCCTCCCCCCCACCCCAATATCCCAAGCAATCTAATTTTCCCTATCTCCAATCTGCCCTCTCTTCTGTCATCTCTCCCTTCTCTTGTCTCCATCTTCTTTTTTCTCCTGTAGGGCCAGATGACTTTCTATTCCTCATTAACTGTATGTCTTCTTTCCTAGTTGCAACAACAATACTAAACAGTTGTTCCTAAAACTTTGAGTTCCAAATTCTCCTCATCCCTCCCTCCCCACCCATTCCCTTTGGGAAGGCAGGCAATTCAATATAGGCCATATCTGTGTAGTTTTGCCAATGACCTCCCTGATAGTCGTGTTGTGTAAGACTAACTGGATTTCCATCCCTCCTAACCTGCCCCTCATTGTTTCTCTTCTGTCTTTTGATCCTGTCCCCTCCCCAAGTGTTGACTTCCAATTGCTCCCTCCTCCCTTTGCCCTCCCTTCCATCATCCCCCCCCCCGCAATATCTCTTTCTCCCCCCACTTTCTTATACTGTAAGATAGGTTTTCATACCAAAATGAGTGTGCATTTCACTCCTTCGTTTAGTCAAATGTGATGAGGGTAAACTTCTTGTTTTTTTTTTTTTCTCAGCTCTCCTCTTTTTTCCCTCCACTAAGAAAAACTCCTACCTGCCTCTTAAATGACATATAGTTACCCCCTTCCCTTTCCCCCTCTTTCCTCCCCCTACATTTCTCTCTCACCATTTACCTTAATTTCTTTTAAGGTATGGTCCCATCCTATTCAGTTCAATCTGTGCTCTCTATCTCTGTATGTGTGTGCATGTATGTATGTGTGTGCATGCGTGTACATGTGTATGTGTGGTCCCCACCAACTACCCAGATACTGAAAAGTTTTAAGAGTTACAAATATTGTCTTTCCATGTAGGAATGTAAACAGTTCACTCATGGTAAGTCCCTTAAGACTTCTCTTTGCTGTTTACTTTTTTATGCTTCTTCTCATTCTTGTGTTTGAAAGTCAAATTTTCTTTTCAGCTCTGGTTTTTTCATCAAGAATGATTGAAAGTCCTCTGTTTCATTGAAAGACCATATTTTCCCTTGAAGTATTATACTCAGTTTAGCTGGGTAGGTGATTCTTGGTTTGAGTCCTAGTTCCTTTGCCTTCTGGAATATCCTATTCCACACCCCTTCGATCCCTTAATGTAGAAGCTGCTAGATCTTGGGTTATCCTGATTGTATTTCCACAGTACTGGAATTGTTTCTTTCTAGCTGCTTGTAAGATTTTTTCCTTGAGCTGGGAGTTCTGGAATTTGGCCACAATGTTCCTAGGAGTTTCTCTTTTTGGATCTCTTTCAGGTGGTGATCGATGGATTCTTTCAATACTTATTTTGCCCTCAGGTTGTAGAAGGTCAGGGCAGTTTTCCTTGATAATTTCATGGAAGATGATGTCTAGGCTCTTTTTTTGATCATGAGTTTCAGGTAGTCCCATAATTTTTAAATTGTCTCTCCTGGATCTATTTTCCAGGTCAGTTGTTTTTCCCATGAGATATTTCACATTCTCTTCCATTTTTTCATTCTTTTGGTTTTGTTTGGTGATTTCTTGGTTTCTCATAAAGTCATTAGACTCCATCTGTTCCATTCTAATTTTGAGAGAACTATTAAATTCAGTGAGCTTTTGAGCCTCTTTTTCCATTTAGCTCATTCTGCTTTTGAAAGCATTCTTCTCCCTCATTGGCTTTTTTGAACCTCCTTTGCCAATTGGGTGAGCCTATTTTTCAAGGTGTTAATTTCCTCAGCATTTTTTTGGGTCTCCTTTACCAAGGTATTGACCTGTTTTTCATACTTTTGTTGCATCTCTGACATTTCTCTTCCCAGTTTTTCCTCCACCTGTCTAACTTGCTTTTCAAAATCCTTTTTGAGCTCTTCCAGGGCCTGAGCCCCACCCACCCACCCCCCTGGGGTGTCTGGGGTAGTGAGGCCCCGCCCCTCCACGTCTTTCCCTGACGGCAAGGATACGTCCTCATCATCAGATCCAAAAGGTCGGGATCATTTGCATTTTGTTGGAAAAAACTCTCTAAAGTCTTATTTTTCTTCCCTTTTCTAGGCATTTTCCCAGCCAGTTACTTGACTTCTGAGATTCCTTTCCACCCCCGCCTGGATTCGCCCAGCTAGTGCTTGGCCTCTGAGATTTAAATGGGCTTTCCTCCTGCTGGCTGTCAATCAGTGAGCTTTAGTTCAGGTGCTGGGGTGGGGCCAGGGCTGCCTCCGAGACTGATCCCTCAGGGCTTTATGCAGAGACTTTCAGGAATGGAGGGGGTTGGGGGCGGGGTGGGGGGCCCGCCTCCCAATCTCAGCTCCCCCGGGGGGTCCCGAGCAGAAGCCTTCAGCAACAGAGCGGGGTGGGGGCAGGGCCGTCTCCCAGGCTCAGCTCTGTCAGGTTTTATGCGGGAATCTTCTGTAATGAAGATCCTGCCTGCTGCTGGGGGATTCCTGAGTCCTGGGCCGCTGGCGCCTCAGCCCCAGCCCACGCCTCTGCCGCTGCCGCCGCTTCCTGCCCCCGTCCCTGCCGCCGCCGCTTCCTCCCGAGGGGGCCCGAGTCACGGAGACGCCCCGCTTCCCCTCTCCTTCAGCCCGCTTCCCCTCTCCTTCAGCCCGGCCTCTCTCACTGACCTGTCGCTTCTGTGGGCGGAGGGGCTTTCCCGGTTGCTGGAGCTTCTGTCTCTGAAGCCTGCTCGGATCAGCTTCTCTGCGGCCTCGGCCAGGGCAGCGCTGGGGGTTGGGTTTACTTTCCGGGGCGCGCCGGACCCTGGGGACGGGTCTTCAGGGCTCCCCGGAACGGAAATGTCTTCCACTCTGCTTCTGCACACCCAGAAGTTATGGGGGACTCTTTTTACATTAATTCTATGGGCTTTGGTTTCGGAGCTCGTAAACGTGCGTCCTTCTACTCCGCCATCTTGGCTCCGCCCCTCCCAATTTTTTAAAATATCAAGATTAAAGAGATTTTTGTAGGCAGCACAATTTTCAGAAACAAAAGTTTAGTTTTTATCTGTCTTTCTAATCCTAAGACTTCATACTATCATTACATAATGTCTTAAGGCACATTATACAATCAGGTTCACAGTAAATGTAAATATTTTAAATTATTTCGGTGCTGTTCTGCTTGATTTATTGTCAGATCTGATTACATTGTCATAATTTACACCTCATAATGCTATTGACAAAAAGTTAATATTGGACGACTGCCATTTTCTGTGTTCACTTGTGTTTCACTTGTTCATATCTTAATCTGAGGTACCTTTGCAGTTTAGTTTTTAAACCATTTGTTAATTTTATGAGTTAATATAGCTAAAATTGGGTCATATAAAGCACAAATGCCTTTTAATTGGACACATATAAACTTCAATTTGTCACAGTATGCTGAAAATGAATGAATATGTGAAGAAGCTAACATCAATTCCTCCATATTGCAGAACTCATGATCTTTCTTCAGATACCTCATTTCATATAGTTGCCTGACAAAGGGAATAAGTGAGGGTTTCAGTGTCACTTTGCATATGAGCTATTACTAACTCTAAATTTCTTTCCTTTTTAAAGTAAAAACATATAAAAATATAAGTTTTGCAGATTTTCCATCTGTATCCCAAGGAATCATTTTGTGTATCTCCCACTTAGAGATCACTGATGTAGCTCAGAATTTCTTAAACTGTGGGTCATGACCCATATGGGGTCCAAAAAATTGGCAACAGTAAAAGATTTCTGAATGCACAAGAACCAAAAATTAATTAAAAATCAAATGCCTAATGAATCCAAGATGTTTCTGGTAATGCTTGCTTGTGTTGCATTGTACAATTTCACTGCAACCTTGGTTCTGAATGCAAAATATGCACACTTTACACTGTGCACAGAATGCTGTTGAAATGTGAAAAGTGGTCTTAAATAGAAAATTTAAGAAGTCCTGATTCTAGCCCACATCTCTCCACATTCATCCATAAGGACAACATTAGAGACTGTCAAATGTTCTGCTGACATACAGATACATAATAACTAAAGGACTGCCATGATCTACTTGTCCAATAATTGTGTCAAAAAAGGAAATACAGTTTAGAGCTGTATTCATCAATGTTTTTGGTGAAGACATACTCCTTCTCAGTGACGATTGCTTTCCTTTCTAAATGCACACCAAGCATCCCTTAAATAATGAGTTTCAGAATCTTCTTTTTGGTCCATAGATAAGTAGTTAGTTGGGATATGAATGGATAGTTCTCAAAGAAAGACATACGAGCTATCAATGATCATATAAAAAAGATGTTTTGAACTGCTAATAATAAAAGAAATGTAAATTAATACACCTCTGAAATTCTATTTATACCCATTAGATTTGCAAAAATGACAAAGTTGGAAAATGATAATTTTATAGGGGCAATAGGAGGACAAATATACTAAAGCACTGTTGACTGAAACGTGATTTGGAACAAACAATCTGGTAAACATTTGGAATTAAACACCAACAGTTACTAAGCTAACTACACCATTTGGTCCAGTGGTTCTTTCTATGTTTCTTATCATGTCTATATCAGCAAGCAGTCCTTCCTCACTGGGAAGAATAGAATATACCATAGCAGCTCCCCTCATTGTTTCCTAAAATTTTTGAGGTGTCAAATGATCATTATGAAAGTCACTAGTAATATCTGCCTTGGTTTTGACAGAGAGATCTGACAGACTTACATATCATCAAAGTCCCCCAACCACAACCATGTCATGCCTACTTGCCAAATTTGTGATATACTTTTCAAACTCTTCCAATTCTTCCCATATTTGGTCCATGTGGGCTGTCCGACACTACTGCAGTACTTTTGCTTCTGTTTCTCTTTCAATTAATTTTCACAATTGATCTTCAGAAACTATTTTGGCTTTTAACCCTTCACAACCTTGTCCGAATTTTTCTGTGCAACTTCACAATACATTACTTTTCTTCAAACACTATGAGTCAGCTAAACTGTACTCTTTGTTCCTCATACACAGCATTCCATTTCCCATCTATCTACCTTTTTACTGGCCATCCCTCATATCTGAAATGCATTTCCCTCTCACCTCTGCCTCATAACATCCCACACTTCCTTCAGGATTCATCAAGCGCTACTTTTCATATGAAGCTTTGCCTGATCCACCAAAATGTGAATTCCCTCCTTCTAATTAGATTTATTCTACACACACACACACACACACACACACACACACACACACACACACACACCCCTGTTGTCTTCCTTGGTAGTATGTAATTTCCTTGAGAGTGGGTATTGTTTTACTTATTGTGTATAAATCACCAGTACCTAACAAAGTAAAAGTAGGCACTTAATAAATGCTTATTGATTTATCAGTTGGCTGTTCAATTCATCCAGATGCTCTCCACTGTAGTTTCCCTCTCCAGTTACTGGATTTTCATACAGCAGTGTCCCTTAATATATATGCTACTTCTTTGGCCCTTTTAGCTACTATTCCATTTTTTTATTGATAAACACATTTATCAATAGCCATAACTAACCCCTCATTAATCCATTCCCTCCATTTCTCAGTGACAATTATTAAATTGAATTTGCCTCTTTGAATTAAGATATATAGTTCCCCTTGTTTATTATCCATACTTTGTAAATTTATGTGATTACTACTGAGAACATGGTTTATTATTGGTTTTTTTTTTGAATTTTGTCTCCTATTGAGAATTATTTCTATATTCTTCTTCCTATATTCTTCATGTTATCTCATTTAACAGTTATATATGGTTCACTTTTCCCACTTGATCAATTAAATAACATGATAAACAAACAAATACAAACATAATTATATGTTTACCAGTTTTCATTAGGATCATCATCTCTAGCCAAGAACGTTTTATTGCTATCTTTACATTTAGATTTAGATCTAATCGAAATCAAATCTCTGAATTTGATTTAGAAATCAAAATTCTGTTTTTGGACATTGCATCTTTATTTTCTAAAGCCCCTCTCTTCATTTAACTATAGTGATACACTCATCATTCTGTGCCCCTAAGGCAGAAATCTTTGCCCTCTGTGTCCAGGACCTCTCTGGTTATCTAACAAGCCAATGGACCTAATCTCAGAATAAGACTTTTAAACTTTCTAATTTCATTAAGGTTTTTTTTTAAGTTTTTAACTTCATTAAGGTTTCTCAGGTTCTCACTCAAGACTTTGTAAGATCTAATAATGCTTCTCAGAGTATATCTGGTGAATTTTCATTTCCCATACGAGGTACCAGGAATATGTAGTGGTCATGAGGTTTGACAAGACTTGGTTGACTCTCCATTGTATTTTAGAAATATTTGCTAGGAAGAACATATACCTCCCATTTTGTTAATGTCACATCGACAAATAGTTGCTTCCGTGCCCCTCAGTAGGGTGTCACCAACCTGCTGTTACTCATCTCCTCTCCTTCTGCCAATTATTGGATGACCTCTTTCCTAGGGGACATCATTATTTCACAAATACAATCACCTATCTTCTTAGAAGATCTGCTCTCTATGGGGGAAAAATGAGTACCTATTATATAGCTTCAAATGTCCTTTCCTTTTTTTTTTTTGTAATGGATGTTAATTATTTTTTTCCTTTCATTCTCCCAGCTCATGATTATGCTAGGAAGTGCTAGTGTCCTATTCTAGAGGTTTTGGGAAGTAGTTCTGGGTGATTTGAATAATCTTTGTCAGTTGACTCCAGAATGACTCATAACATTACAAGCCATTGCAGAGAAATTATTTTGTGAAACTTATAAACTCCTAGGAGACGAAACAAAACACCTGGGTCATTTTATTAACGGGATTTGCTCTGTGAAGTTTGGATTCAGTAAAAGGGGTGCACTTGAGGACCTAGAGAGCCACATGTGGCCTCGAGGCTTCAGGTTCCCTATCCTTGATAAGGGGGTCTGGAGTAGTCTGTGTGCCATATGATCGCCATGTCCCAATTGGGTGCAGAGAAAAATCTCAGAGGTAAGAGGGGTGATTTTTTATTTTTATTTCTTAGGAGAAACTCTGAGTGAGGGTAAAACTCAGCTGTAACTTTAGGGCAAGGGAAAGATTTCAAAGTTAGGGTGTCATAATTTAGCACCGTGTTTTAGATAAAATGGAGTGGTACTATGAATCTCCTGTCATGACAAGAAAAGTCTTAAGATCTCCAAGTTAGTGTACTGTCAAAGGGCCAATGATAAAGTTTGTTGGCTAGACTTTTTTCCCTACAAAAAGGTTTAGAAATATCATGTCATTGGAACTAGGAGCTGTGAGCTTCAGTGAACTGTCTGAAGAAAGGATGTGACCATTGGCAGCTACAGAGAGCATCAGGAAAGAGAAACAACAGGCATTTCCCCATTGCCTGCAGCGGAAAATAATCATGAGAGCTACACCTCAAAGAGTTTTGATAAACAGTACTTAGTGTAAACTCTACCAATATTAATGAGCAAAAAAAAAAATACAAGTCTTTGGGGAAGAGTTGTTTGCTGGTCAATATTTACTGTTATTTTTAAAGTTCTATTTATTTCATTTAACTTGCAAATATAAAATGTCTTTGCATTTTGTAAACTGTGTGTTTGCAAGGGAAGTCAATGGCAAAATATTGAATTAGTGGAGTCATTTAACAAAGTCCCTAGGTTTTCTTGATGGAAGTGAACCAAAAATGATTGAAAATTTCCCAATATGTCATTTGGACCTTATGTCATGTAAGCACTTCTATCTCAAGAGCTATATATTGTATTTTGTCATATTCTTCCACCCTCTTATCTCCTGAAAAAGGGTCAGAAGCCCATCAACCTCTTATGGGTTGTTTTCTCCTCAAAGAACTTCCGCCATGGAAGCCCTGATTTCCCCAGATAATCTGGAAAGTTGAGAGGAATTCTTCTCATCCTTTCACCATAAGGAAAGCAACTTTCATTTTGTGTACACACAATTATTATTTGTTACTTGCAGAAACACAAGTACAGTGCACCCTCTGTAATGATGGAGGCAGGCCTCAGTCTACTGTCTTCCTTGTTGGCAAGTCTTAAGCAATGTATTTACATTTGAAATAGTCCCCTTTAAGATATTTTTAACTGTACCATATGGTACTTCATTGCACAGAAAGATGGAGCTATGTGTATGGATAAAATTATTTTGCCCCTTAAATTTCCCTTTATACCTGACAACACATAAAACCAATTTGCTATATTGGGGGACAAGTCACTGGGGACTCTTGAATGAATTTGTATTTAGAGTGGGCTTCTACTTTTTGCATAGTTATCTGTCTTTGATGAACAATCAGCAGATTCCACCCAAGTCTTGTGTAACACTGTCTTCTGAGATAAGATCTCAAGTGGAAATCAAATGAACAGCTACTCTAGATTCATACATGTCCTCGCCTTTTCTCACAATTTCAGAAATCACATTCCATTTTGGTCTTGGCACTTCCCTTGTCATAATAATTCATTCCCAGCCCTCTGTCCCTATGATTAGGAAGCCAAGGAATCATACAGTCATCTTATGCTAATTTTGAAATCACCTAATGCAACCCCTTCATTTAAAAGATGAGGACATAGCTAGAGAAGTAGAATACCTTGCCCAAGTTTGAATAGCTAACTAGTGACAGAAGCAGGACTGAAATATAAAGTCTCCTGATTCCCAGGGCAGGCTTGCCTATATTATGTTGAGTTATGGACATGGAATTTTCTGTGTAGAAAATTCAAGTACCAAATTAATCAATTCATTTTGAGAAGTCTGTGATTATGAGAACGTTGATAGGAACATAGGTAAATTTTAAGGGAAATAAAGCTCAAATCATAGCAGTTCTGGATTGTTTTTTCTTTCCAAACACAGTTTTCAAAAGTTCCTTCTTCCCTTAGATTCTATGAATTGTCTGAATTGCACCCAGAAGCAAAATGAATTTCAGAGTAGACTGTAAAGATTTTCACCATGCAAAAAAAGGAATTGTGGGTTTAAAATATGATGTCAAAGTAAACATCTTTAAAATTGTAGTATAGCCCTAAATTTTGGAGGACTCCATATATCCCAACTCTGAGGATGTATAGAATTGCAAATATACTGAATCTAATTTTTATAAATTGAATTCAGTTTTCTCATTGACTTTTGAGTTTTTACTAATCCTTAGGTTTCACTATTTTGAAGTTTGTAAAATAGTATTTAGAAGCAATTTTACTAGCTCATTGGGAATAGATAAGATCACTCTCTGTATAGATGGAATTGGTGGCTGCCAACACAGTATGGTGCAAAGTGAGACAGTGTGGCATACTAGCACCAGACTCAGAGAGAGTTGAATTTAAATTTTTCTTGTGATTGAATGCCCTAGGCAAATCAATGAACTTCTCAGTCTCTGTTTCCTCATCTATAAAATGGAGATAATAATGTCTACAGTACCTCCCTCAGAGAGTTGGATTATGGTGTAACTATTAATAATATATATTAATAATGTAATAATTATTAATAAAATATTAATAATATATAAATATTCTCTTTCTTTAAACTACCTTATATTTACTACATGTTTATTTTTCATATATTATATATATATATGTGTGTGTGTGTGTGTGTGTGTGTGTGTGTGTGTGTGTGTGTGTGTAGTGTCTTCCTGGATAGATATATCCCTTTTCACTTCCTAAACTCTTCTCTCTAACCTGGTGAGAAATTCCCGCTACTAAAATCATTTTTTTTTTGAGTCTAACAAACATAAAAGACTGTTATCAGAATGCCTATACTACAACGGAAAAATGAAGATCTTAGAAGTCTCTTCTAGTATTTTCCCATTAGTGCTGACCAGTTGGTCATATTTACCTAACAGTCACCTTGGAAAACACCTGCAAACCTGGCTGACACAGTATAAGGTATGGGTAAATTTCAAAATGAAGGAGATATGGAAGAGTTAGACTAGTTCTGGGAATGGGAATGAAGAAGGAGAGAAAAGAGCAAAAAAGAAATTTATTGAAATAAATGAATTCCTGACACATTTCCTAAACCAGAATAAAAAAAAAAAAAAAAAAACCTCAGAAGTCTGTTATTAATAAAGGATATGTAACCAATGAAATTCTGCCTTTTCTCCAATTTCATTCCATATTGCCATGAAACAGAGGAGGAAATATCCTCCTAAAGTGTATTTACTTATTGGTTTTTTCAGCTCCTGCCCTTCAAATGCTCATTCTGTGAACTGGTACACACACACACACACACACACACACACAACACACACACACACCACAGCTGGCAACATTAGGTTTTTTAGTGAAAACTGGTTTATCTTTTCTCTGACAATCTTTTTAGCAATCTGTAGTGACCTGCCCTTGGAGTAGTGGTTTAACAACCTTTGCCCAAGCATTCCCTGGCTGTTTTCCACCTTTAATAATTGTCTTGATGGACTATGAAGAACTGCCAGATGACAGTTCTATTTCATTTTTGTCACTACTTGGTGCTCCTTTCTCTCCCTCCCCCTTTTCTCAAGGGCATGGTTCTCTATAAGTCTGTGTGGCAATGTTCAAGATGGGGATTACTCTTTCAGGCACCGTGTATTGATGCTATACAAGAGAGTCACAGACATGTCAAGATCCCAGGACCTTAGAAAAGTAATCAGGGGGCTCTTTTATAAACTTGAATGTTTTCTCCATTGGAAACTGGGCATTAGGTTCTGATATTAAGAATTTTACTTTCAAACGACGAACCTATGAGAGGCATAAACACACACACACACACACACACACACACACACAAAACCCACTTTGATTAATATACCATAAGACTGTGTTTGCTTGCAAAAAAAGGCAAGTGATATGCTTTCCCTCAAGTTTTAAATAAAACATTTGTCATTCTTCTCCATTGTTTATTACTAATTGCACAATTATTTTATTATATGGCACTTGAAAATATTATTTGAGGTTCATCCTGCATATTCTATGTTTTAAGTAAATAATCACTTCAGTCAAAAATTATTTATTAAATTAAGTAATTCTTCACAAAACGTAATTGAGACTTCAAGGAATTTTTTTTATTAGGGCTGTGTAATGAAATAATTGTGCAATTAGTAATAAATTTTTTCCTCTTGCAATTTAGAACAAGTAAAAAACAATAACTAGCGTTTTCTTTAAAGAATATGGGATTCTAAGAATTATCCTTCATGAAATTACCCTGATAAATGTTTTCTGTTTCTCTAGCAGAAGCAGAATGAAATGCTTTTCTCCCCACCTTATCTTGTCTATACAATCTGCATACTAGCAGCATAGTTGTAACATCAAAGTTTCTTTTCTTCATTCATCCATTTAATTATTAAGTTTATAGATGGCCATCATTATCATAATAATATATCATCATTGTCATCATCATTTTGAAAGCCATTTTCTTCTACTTTGATGAACCTGTGAGTTCTTCAGTATGGACAGTGCTTCCACCAATGCAGATTGCAACCCTAAAACTAACATCCTAAATGTCTCTTGTCCATCTTCTTTTTTATTTTCTGAAGGGAACCTACTCAATGTACTAAGGATCACCATTTATTTCCATTAACATTGCTTAGATACCATTGAAGCTGTATAATTTTTATCCCTGGTTCTCATTATATAACCACCTTGCTTTCTAGTCAAACATTTTGCTGAAGGTTTCTTTTACACTGCTTCTTCCATTCCCTGGTTTATACAGATTCTCCAAAATCAGTGGAGAGGTCCATGATAGGTGCAAATAGCTTCCACCAGAATTTCACAAGAGAAGCAACATGAGAGACTGACACTACAGTGGATTTAGATTATGCCTTTTTCCCTAAGAGAGAAAAGAGACAAATAAACTACTTTTCTAACTAGATTGCAACCACTGAAAAGTCAAAAATCACATCATGGAGTTTTGTATCCCTCCATGGCATCCAGGCAATTTGAACATAGTATCTCCTCAATAGATATTTGTTATTTAATTTTTTTAAACAAGTGGCCATGTTGAAAACTTTTGTAGAAAGGAAATAATAGCAAAGAGTTAAAAATCAAGGTCAAGTAGAAAGGGAAGAAAATGATAAGAGGGAGAAAAATCTCAAGGAAATGAGAAGTACTAGTACTGAAGGCATCTACATTTAGCCAGATAGTATGCATCCAGGGGTCCTGGGATTCATTAAACTGTTATTAACCTTACTACAAAGGCCTTCACTAATATCTTTTTAATTGGGGCAGCTAAGTGGAGCAAAGGATAGAGTACTAGAGTTGGAGGCAGGAAGACTCATCTTCGTGATGTTCAAATCTGTTCTCAGATACTTACTATCTGTGTGACCCTAGGTAAGTCACTTAACTCTCTTTGCCTCAGTTTCCTCCTCTGTGAAATGAGGTGGAGGAGAAAATGGCAAACCAAGAAAACCCCAAAAGGGATCATCAAGAATTGGACACTACTGAAAATGACTAAACAACAACACCTCATCATAGTATGGGGTTGACACTGAGTTATCAAATGTATTTTCCAATGTATTTTAAGCTCTGGTAGCTTCTACTAAACTAGAAAGGGTAAGAAAATATAGGCCTAGTCACATGTCTGTTTTATGAGAACCAGCCTCATCAAATTTGAAGAGGCTCATCATCATAAAATTGGTCACTAGGGCCAAAAACTAGAAATCAAGGGGATGCCCATCAATTGGGGAATGGCTAAATAAATTGTGGTGTATGAATGTAATGAAATACTATTGTGCTATAAGAAATGATGAACAGGAAGACTTCAGAGAGGCCTGGAAGGACTTATATGAACTGATGCTGAGCGAAAGGAGCAGAACCAGGAGAACTGTGTACACAGCAGCAACCACAGTGTGAAGGATTTTTTTCTGATAGACTTAGAACTTCATTGCAATGCAAGAACTTAAAAAATTCCCAGTGGTCTTTAAGGCAAAATGCCTTCCACATCCAGAGAAAGAGCTATGAAATTTAATTGCAGAATGAAGCAGATCATTTTCTTTTGTATTATGCTTTGGTTTGTTTTATGATTTCTCCCATTTATTTTAAT
Source organism: Bettongia penicillata ogilbyi (assembly GCA_023548195.1). Taxonomy (NCBI): domain Eukaryota; kingdom Metazoa; phylum Chordata; class Mammalia; order Diprotodontia; family Potoroidae; genus Bettongia; species Bettongia penicillata. The sequence continues at coordinate 1,382,397 of JAJHZJ010000203.1, read as the reverse complement.
TTTTCTATGCAACACTTTAAGGATTACAATTCTGTAGTGTTAATTCATAAAGTTTTACCTTGTTGAGATTCTGTCTTCTTTGTCCTGTGGATTAGCTGTAATAACTCTATATCTGGTATTCTTCAGTTGACCCCCATGGAGCAAGGACTCCATGCCTTTCCTCATTCTGATTGCCTACCTCTGGACACTCTCCTGCTCATCCAGGACCATCTTAAACTGGGATGTCCAGAAAGGAACATACTATTTCAGCTATTATCTGACCGAACCAGAATTCTAAGTAACTATTACTTCATTATTCCTTGAATAAAAATGCCTTTCTTAATGTGACCCAAGTTCAACTGTATTTTTTTTGGCTGCCATATCTCATTGCTAACTCATATTGAGTTGGTAGTTCAATAACATCCCCAGATGAAGTCCAACATAGAATTCTAAGAAAGAATTATAACCAGGGATAGGCTGGAACCAGCTTGAACTCTTTCACAAGAGCCGATTGTTAAATTTACACTTCAGAAATCAACAAAGACTACAAATGAAGGCGATTTATTATTCCCCTCATTGTCAATACTTAAGAAAGTGATGAAGAAAATGTTAATGGTGGATATTAAACTTAAAAGCATATTGTGTATTTTTTTCATAGTTAATTGACATACCTCTTACTATGGCCTATAGCCCCAAATCCATGGTAATGAGCTAGCACATTCTAGTTTTGATCTTAGAGGCCAGTCTCAAAAAGTTCATATTCTCTTTAGCATATTATTGCCTCCACCTATGGTTAACTTGGGGAAACTTCTAGAGTTCCAGATGTCTAGAGGTCCAAAAATTTAGTAACTTTAGTAAATGCACTCTGTAATGTGAAAGAGGGATTAGACCTTTTCTTCTACAGAACTGGGGGCAAAAGGTAGAAGCTATAAAGAGATAAATTACTACGATGTCAAAAAGACAATTCCACAAAAGTGTAATAGGCTGTTTTGGGTGATAGATTCTCCCTCATTAGAGGTTTTAGAGCAAACGCTGGATGATCATTTCTTTGGAATGTTTTTGTGGGGATTATTTTTTCATGTATGGTTTTGATGAAATGGCTGCTAGAGTCCTTTATAATTCTGCTTTTCTGATTGGGTAATTCAAAAGGGCCCCTCCTTGTATAAGATTGTGTTGTAGTGAAACTATGGCATAGGCCTTAAGAGTTTGTATTCGAGCTGTTTTTAAAAATTTCGCATCTATTTCTCCCCCTTCATCACAGGCAACATAAAAATACATATTCATAGTTTAAAATCGAAAGTGTTCCTTCAGTTCATTCATATCTGTAAATATATGGCAGATGAAAGATAGATAGAAGAGGTTAAGTGATGTTTCCATAGATTCACTATGATATGTAAGATAAAAGAGACCCATTAAATTGTATATCTTATTTATGGAGAAGCAGAAGTAGCCCCTATGGATTGTCAAATACCATGTGAAATATAACCAAGCATGGTAATGCATTTTGACTAATAATTTCATTGTTTATCGGAGCCTCAGCAGTGAGGTGTTTTGCCTAGTAGTTGCTCAGGGGTTTATATATTTTCAAGCATTTGGGTGGGTGGGTGGAAAGTCATTTTTATTATTAATCTTTCAATTACTCTAACAAGAAATTAATATATTTTCTATACAGAAGATACAAGGCCATGTGACATAAGGTACTGACTTAGGAAATTTATATGTCATATTGGCTGATTGGGGGAGGAGAATAGAAAAAATTACAATATGCCTAGGTAGCTAAATATTAAACTACTTCAGGAGTGAGATATGGAAAAGACAGATCAATTTGACACAAGACTGGTCTGATAAAAGCAGAAGCATAGACTTTGAATTGGTGTCCTTTTTCATAGTGATATTCTGGGCTAGACTAAATTACGGATGGGTAAATGGTCACCTACACACTGTGATTTCAAAGGTATGTGGGCCACACTCCCACATAAGGACCTGCTCAATCATCTTTTTTTCTTTTAAAGAACTTATTTATTTTTAGTTTTCAACCTTAGTTTTCATAAGATAATGAGTTCCAAATTTTCTCCCCATCTCTTCCCTCTCCCCCCACCCCAAGATGGCTTGCATTCTGATTACTCCTTTCCCTAGTCTGCCCTCCCTTTATCATCCCCCCTATCTCCTTTCCTTTTACTTTATTGAAGGGCAAGATTGATTTTTAAACCCCATTGCCTGTATATTTTATTTCCCAGCTTCATGTAAAAACATTTTTTTACATTTGTTTTTAAAGCTTTGAGTTCCAAATTCTCTCCCCTCTTCCCTCCCTACCCACCCTCATTGAGAAGGCAAGCAATTGAGTATAGATTATACATGTGTACCTATGCAAAACACTTCTATAACAGTCCTGTTGTAAAAGACTAACTTATATTTCCCTCCATCCTATCCTGTCCCTCCCCATTATTCTATTTTCTCCTTTGACCTTGTCCCTTTTCAAAAGTATTTACTTCTGACTACCCCTCCCACAAACTGCTCTCCCTTCTATCATCCCTCATTTTTATTCTCTTGCTCACTTCTTTCCAGTAGGTAAGATAACCAGTTGATTGTGTTTTATTCCCTCTTTAAACCAAGTTGGAGGAGTTCACTCATTCCTTCTCACCTTTTTCCTCTTCCCTTACATTGTTAAACCTTTTTAAACCTCTCCAACTACCCTAATGCTGAGAAAAATTTCAAGAGTTACAATTAATATCTTTGATCCCTTAATGTAGAAGCTGCTGGATCTTGTGTTATCCCGATGGTGATTCCACAATACTCAAATTGTTTCTTTCTGGTTGCTTGCAGTATTTTTTCTTTAACTTGGGAATTCTGAAATTTGGCTACAATATTCCCAAGAGTTGTCCTTTTAGGATCTCTTTCCAGAGGCAATTGGTGGATTCTTTCCATTTCCATTTTTCCCTCTGGTTCTAGAATATCAGAGCAGTTTTCCTTGATAATTTGTTGAAGGCTCTTTTTTTGATCATGGCTTTCAGGTAGTCCTATGTTCTTAAAATTCTCTCTACTGGATCTGTTTTCCAGGTCAGTGGTTTTCCCAATGAGATATTTCGTGTTGTCTTCTACTTTTTCATTCTTTAATTTCTGTTGAATAATTTCTTGATTTCTCATGAAGTCATTAGTTTCTATTTGCTCCATTCTAATTTCGAAGGAATGTTTTCTTCAGTGAACTTTTGACCTTTTTCATTTGGCCCATTCTGCATTTTAAGGCATTCTTCTCCTTTTGGCTTTTTGGATTAGCTTATTTTACAAGGTGTTATTTTCTTCAATATATTCTTGGGTCATTTTTAGCAAGCTGTTGATGAGATTTTCAAGATTTTCTTACATTACTCTCATTTCTCTTCCCAATTTTTGCTGTGTTTCTCTTACTTGATTTTCAAAATCCTTTTGGAGCTCTTCCATGGTGTACGAGTAATTCATGGTTTTCTTGGAGGCTTTAGATGTAGGAGCTTTGACTTTGCTGTCTTCTTCTGGTTGTATGTTTTGATCTTCGTCACCAAAGTAAGATTCTATAGTCTGAGTTCTTTTACAAGGTTTACTCATCTTCCCAGCCAAACACCTGATTTTCTAACTCTTTGTCAAGCTACGACTGTGCTTCCAATGGGAGTGGGGATTAGAGTGGGTGTACTATCCCAGGCTTCAGGGATTTTGTATAACCACTCAATCCCCCACCATCTGTGGACCCAGAGCTCTGGAAGCAATTCCTGCGGCTGCTGCTGTCACCACCACCCCCAGCACCCTGGCCAGCCTGTGCTCCTTTTTCACCCAGGTCCCACAGAGTTTTCCCATTGACCTTTTTGACATTAGTGGGTTTGAGAAATATGGAAACTGCGACAGCTGCCAATGATACAGTTCCCCTCCTCTCACCAGGTCTGCTCTGGCACAGGTATGGTCCACACCAGACTGTGTTCCATTCCCAGTCTGGATAGATCCTTACTTTCCAGGTTGTCTTGGGCAGGGAGTTTGTTTCACTCTGTCATTTCATGGGTTCTATGGCTCTAGAATTTGTTTAGAGTCATTTTTTACAGGTATTTGGAGGACTTTGGGGAGAGCTCAGAGAAGTCCCTACTTTTACTCTGCCATCTTGGCCCCATCTTCCCTAATTAATCATCTTGATTAAGGAATAAAAAAAGCCCCTTATCCTCATTGGTATTCCCTGAAATTTCATTGTTAGACCAGTAATCCTCTAGTTTAATAATATGATTCCTATTAAAGGGCAACTACCCTGAGGGAGGATAACAGTACGCTATTATCTCTCTTTCAGACTTTTATACGAATGAACACCAGCTCTGAATTGGAAGATTCAGAAATTCAAGTTGAGAGGATGGCTTTATAAGGATCAAATGGGAAGATCCACAAGGATCCTAGTTGCTCAAGGGATGTGAAAATGGGATGCTTCTAAGGAGGTGGCGTTACAGGACTGAAAGTCTTGGGGCATCTGAGAAAAGAAAGGTAGACATGGAGAAGAACTATCTTGGATCTATACACCTTCTTTAACAGTTTGGAATCTGTGTCCTACATCTCCCAACATTGAAGTTGTATTGTATTGGATGGATTTAGAAACATGATAGAGTTGATCATGAGAAGTGCCCCATGAAACAGGGTCACTGGAGGGCAATATTTTCTCAGAACATCTCAGTCTCTGAAAAAGTTTTCTTATAAGGATTGTACCCTCTTTTAGGGTAGATATCTTTATGAGTTTGACTTTCAGATCATGCCCCTCATTTCTTCCACCTATAGTATATCTAAGCATGATCCTTCTATGTTGTACATTTTCAGAATTAAAAATTTTTAAACATTAACCTATTCAACTCTTTAAAATTAGAAGTATTCTCCTCTTGAAATGCTCACAATAAGTGTGAAAGGAAAGGATCATTGCAGTTTATACCCCAATGTTTGTTGGATGAAGGAAAGAAATTCTATGAAGAACTTAATAATATCTTCCCAACCATTCAATCAGCAAGCATTTCTGCACATAGTAGGCACTTAACAAATGCTCGTTAACTTACTGATTCGTTTGGAGGATCTGTTGGATACAATCACTTCTTTGGTGGGTATTATTTAACTGATTCCCCACGCCCTTTCCCCTTTCTCTCCTCCCTCCCCCACATCCCAGTTTTATTAAGGAAACTGGTAGGGATCGGTGAGGGTATCAGGAAGTAACCACAATATGAAAATGAAGGAAATTGAAAAAAAAACCAACCTGAACAACTTGAAAAAATACAATTCTTAAAATGGAAGAATATTGAAAAAAGAATCAAAGAGATATTGACTCTCAAAACAGTAAAAAGTAGTGGAAAGAAAATAAATCTGGAGAAAACTTAGTCTGAGATCCTACTAAATTAGATTATTGTTAAGAGTTGGAATAGTGGAAATGGTTACAATAGTTGAAAGAGTACCATTGAACTGCCTCATCTGGCCTCTAACATCTCATTAATTCATGCTGTATGAGGCATTACAACATGGCACTCATAAAACCGAAGTCAGGGAGATTAGTTTGACGAGACTTAGTACGCATAGAATAAACGCATAATGGAGATGACATAATCTGGAAGATACTCATGGACTATTTTTAAGATATTTCAAAAGGGGAAAGAAGTTACCAAAGAATAGGGGGAAAAATTAATTATTAAAAGAAAAGGGTTACTGAGAAGACATTACTAATTACCAAGATATGAGTCTATTTTCTTATCTCTATAAAATCTTTATGAGAATGTTTTACACATGTGCACATGTGTTGAAGAGAACCTTGAGGACAATTTAGGCAAGATATTGGCAGACTTTCTCAGATGATTTTTTTTTTTTAAATATAGCAGAGAGCATCGTTTCAGAGGGAGCTAGGATATAGTAGATAGAGCATTGGGTCTGGAGTCAGGAACACTGAGTTCAAATCCAGCTTCATACATTTACTAGTTGTGTGACTCTGGGCAAGTCACTTCACCTCTATTTGCCTCAGTTTCCTCAACTAAAATGAGGATAATGATAGCAACTACCTTGTAGGATTGTTGTGAGTTTCAAATGATATACTATTTGTAAAAAGTGTTTAGTATAGTGCCTGGCACATAGTGGACATTCAGTGTTTATTCCCCTTCATTTCCATCTTCTCTTCCACATTTACACAATACATTAAAGGTCCCACTGTATTTATAATTTATTAATTAGCAAAAATTGACTCAATAGAACAGTTTTGGGGGCTCTCCTCCAAGGATTCTTTCATGTAGATATTAGCATTATATTTAGGTTCCTTAATAAATTCAACCACAGAGATAATAATTTTGTTTTGCCATTAAGAGAATCAATTATTATTAACATCAATTGAGACGTAACAGAAGATGTATGCATATAACCGGTATTTGATACCATCATGGCCTGTGCAAGGTGCAAATGGAAGGTGCCTAGTTCTTTGTGTTTTGGGGTGGTATTGTGTTGAGTATATAAAGCTTTAGAGTACTTAAGGGCCTCCATATTGAGATTCATGGTCATACAAAAGAGATTCATTTAGTAATCCATATAAGAATAATTAAGCAGATGAAAAATGCATATTGCCCAGGTTATGAAATTCAGTTTGATGAGAATCCTAATGAGTTAAACAACATAGAAGCATATACACTGATTAAAACTTATATAAACATATATACACACCCAGAGTGGCAAGTGGATAGTGAGCCAGATCCAGTATATGCATTACATTTGGGAAATTGAGCGTCACTGTCAATGCCCTCCCCATCCACCAGCTTGTTCCCTGACATTCCCCCTACTCCATTTTGAACACCGTTATTCTCCTAGGGATGCTACCCACCTGCAACTCATGGAACACTACAATCTATGAAGAATCACAATTGCAATGGAAAATTTATAGTAGGTATAAAGAGACTTCACTGTAAAGGTAGTATGAAAGATATTACCAAAGAAATTTATTTTTTGACAAGGATACTGACCAGTCATAAATTGATGATGAGAAATAACAGCTAGATAGACTGAGTGGTATACTGATCCCACTGAAAAATTTCAAGATTTGGAGAGATCCCCTATATTAGGTAGATTCTCTATGCATATAGACAAGGATTGTACAGGGTAGAAAGGTGTGCGCAGATTGTGATATGTTCTAATGGAGGGAGTTTTTACATCAGTGAAATAATGAATCCCTCAAAATATGGACATGACATGGTACACTGGAAAGACTATTAAACTTAGGGATGATAGGACCCAAGTTCAAATACTGGTTCTGCTCCTTCCTACCTGTGTGATCATTTAACCTTTCCAGGATTCAATTTCCTCTTCCATAAAATGGGGTGGATTTGATGTCCTCCGAGAAGTTGCCTACCTCTAGATCTTTCTTCCTATATGAAATGTTAGGTCAGTGGTTAACTTCTGTTGAGTTGTGGGCCACTTTCCCCACTAGTGAAACTTATGAGTCCCTTCTAAGAATAATATTTTGTTACCTAAATTTCTAGTTGAAGGAAGCAATAAGTTTCAGTAGCTATTAGTGGAAATGAAATATAATTTATTCTAAGTTTACAGAACCCCTAAGTTCTTTTTTGTGAACTTCTTAAGTGTTCTTGGACTCTTGGTTAGCATCCCCTGTAGATCTCAGACTTTCGTTCTTCAAACTATTTGTGTCACACCCATACTGTTCAGCAACAGCTAAGCACGACCTGTAAATTCAAAGAACCATAAGACAACTTACAGCTCTTTTCATGGATGTGATCACCGTGCTTCTCACTATCAAGTAGGTATTTTAGATTCTTAGTTTCATAGTCCCTCCTCCCTTCACCAGGTTATAAGCAAGAGAAGCGAAGGAGGACAGGAAGAATACCCAAAGAGTGGTCATGGTAAGTTCAATTAATTGTCAAAATTAATAGACCATAATTAACATTCCCACCATACAGTTCTTTGGAACGCAGCCTGTGGATCCTCAGAGCATTGAAGTGCCTTTGGTGAAGCTCCCTTATCCTCCCTTTACCAAAGCGGGAGAAGCATCTCTCAGCAGGCACCGATGGGGGTAGAGAAGAATTTCCCCACCCTCCCTCCCCATTGACTATGGAGATTTTGCTCTTTTCTTTTGCTCTGTAAAATGATTGGGAAAGAAGTTTTATCTTCCTTGTTCTCTCCATCCTGAAGAGAAGTGGAAAAGTAAAGAACATGGAGAGGGTAGAGGTAGAGGTGGGAGGTGTGACAGACAAACTGAAGACCTTCACTGGGACAAGGCAACTGGGAGCCAGGTAGAAAATGAGAGAATGCAGGCTTCAGGGAGATGAATGGGTGAAAGGCAATCCTTTATTACAGGGGCTGGTTTTCTGAATAGGAGAGGGAGAGCGACACATTTGGAACTGAAAGTGATGTTAAAATGAAAAGATATTAGTAAAACATTTTTTAAAATACCACCTGAATGTATTATATTTCTGTCCAATATAAGGGTTCTTAATCTGAGGTCCATGGACCTTTTCCATGAACTTGTATGAGAAAAAAAATCACATCTTTATTTTCATTGTAATTGGTTTCCTTTGTAAGCCTGCATATCTTCTTTTATGCATTTAAAATATTTGGAAAAGAAGTCTAAATTTCAGATAGAGGATAGTAAAAATAAAGATATAATTTCCCTCCTTCCAGTTTACAGAAACTCTGAAATCCACATACCTCAGGTTAAGAATCTTTGCTCCATATTAAAATGAATATACATGTATTTTTAGATTGGATTAATGATCTGGGAATTATAAAAGTTACAAAAACACGTACAATCCACTATAAGCTTTTGGATTTTTTTGTTTGAGTTTCATGATTTTTATCCCCAAGTTCTTGTTTACATATTTGAATACTCATGCCTGTCAATGGATGTCAGATTAAGGTTTATATTCCAAAAAGGCAAAGTGTCTTAACATATCATCATGCTTTATCCTCAACACACTTCATGAAATAAAAAGGATAAATATTATTTCACTCTATAATTGTGGGAAATGAGATAAAAAGTGATAGGATCTCAATAGCAATTTTCTGGCAGAGGCTCACTTCATGAGGACTCCAGGGCATTCATTCACCTTTAATTTTACCTCTTTGCCAAAGACTACCTGTTATGCTACCAATGAATTTACATAACATTTTGAAAGAAGATGTGATTAGCTGTCCTATGGATAAGTAGCAACATATTGAGTTGTATGCTAGCATGCCTACTTTGGGCATTGGCTCAGAATGGCAAGATGCATGCCAACTCAAGAATCTAATTGGTTTACAGAAAAGGGAGGGGGCAGATGTATTTGGTTCTGAGAAAACCTTGCCAATTTGCCTGGTCTCCTGGCACTCTCTGGCAGCCAATTTGCAGACTGATGTTGGCCTCAGATCTGAAAATGTTACTGATCCACTTGGATAGCTGGAGGCCATGGGGCAAAAAGAGAGAATTTGAAAAGGAGAGAGAAGCTGAAAAAAATGCTACCTAACCTATCTTACAGTGATTTTTTTTTTTCCCTTTTCATTCAGAGAGAAGACTTGGTCTGGAGAATGAGGAAACTGTTGGACTGGAAGAATCATATAATCTAAAATAGCAAAAGACCTGATAGGTTATTTGATCAAATGGTTAACTGAAGTAGGCATCCCTTCTATGATATTTCTGACAAATGGTCACTAAATTCATCTTACTTTAGTTTCTTAGTTCCAAGAGCTAAGTGACTGAGAACTTACTACCTTTCAAGACACTTCTACTTTTGCATAGTTCAAATTATTAGGAAGTATTCCTTCTATAAAGCCAAAGCTTCCCTCCCCTATACCTCTTGGTGGTTCAGTAAATAGGACACTAGGTCTGGAGTCAGGAAGACCTGAGCTCAAATCCAGTATCAGACACTTACTAGTTATATGATCCTGGGCAAGTCATTTAACCTCTGTTTGTTCAGTTTTCTCAACTGCAAAATGGAGATAATATTATTAGCAGCTACCTCAAAGATTTTTATGAGAATCAAATGAGATCATATTTATACAATTCTTATTACAGTGCCTGATACATAGTAGGCACTTAGTAAGTCCATCCCTCCCTCCCTCCCTCCCTTCCTTCCTTCCTTCCTTCCTTCCTTCCTTCCTTCCTTCCTTCCTTCTTTCTTTCCTTCCTTCCTTCCTTCCTTCCTTCCTTCCTTCCTTCCTTCCTCCCTTCCTTCCTTCCTTCCTTCCTTCCTTCCTTCCTTCCTTCCTTCCTTCCTTCCTCCCTGCCTTCCTTCCTTCCTCCCTCCTTCCCTTCCTTCCTTCCTCCCTCCTTCCCTTCCTTCCTTCCTTCCTTCCTTCCTTCCTTCCTTCCTTCCTTCCTTCCTTCCTTCCTTCCTTCCTTCCTTCCTTCCTTCCTTCCTTCTTTCCTCTTACATAAACCAATACAATTTCTATTCTCTGTAACCAATAAAAATACTTCTAATTTCTCACTTAGTGGTCCTTCAAATTTTAAAAGATTAAAATTATGCCTTCTTCTTCTACCCTAACTTTGGTTTTCTCACTTCTGGAAGAAAAAAATATCCTCAATTTCTCCAACTGTGGTATGACTTTAAATGCTAATACATCCTAGTTGTACTTCAGCTTGAGGTCCATCCTAACATAGCAACCAAAATTGGACAAATTGCTCCAGCAGTGATCTGGCCAGGACAGGCCATAGCAGGACTGTTGTCTTTCCTGCCATGGGAAATCATCCCAAATTGGCATTAGCTTTAAATGACTGTCACACTCTCAATTCACATTAACTTTGCAGTTTGCTAAAAACAAAATTTAAAAATAGATCTTTTTTTCTTCCCTACAAGTACTAGTCTTGCCATCTTGTATGTGTACTTGACACTCATCGCCATTAAATTTTAGCTTATTCAGTATAGATTATTATTGCACACTGTGGAAGAGATCATAGTTCTGTTTTTAAGTATGCAGTGGATAGAGCACCAGTGCAGGAGTCAGGAGGACCTGAGTTCAAATCTCACTTCAGACACTTGACACTCACTAGCTGTGTGACCTTGGGCAAGTCATTAACCCCAATTGCCTCATCCTGGGTCATCTCCAGCCATCCTGATGAATATCTGGTCACTGGATTCAGATGGTTCTGGAAGAGAAGTGAGGTTGGTGACCTGCACAGCCCTCTCTCACTCAAAACAAAGTCAAGCGCAAGTCATGTCATCATTTCTCTGATGGCATGGTCTTCTTCGGCAACAAAGGATGAACACACACACGCACACACTCACACACGATACATGCTATCTCTCTCAGTGTGGGGTCATGTGCAAATTTGTAAAGCATACCATGTACACCTTCACTCCAGTCTCCGATGGAAATAGTCAAGAGATATGACCAAAGTAGGATCTCTAAGTCCATTAGAGATCTTCTCCCAGGTTGACATGGATCCATTAACCTCATTCTTGGCATCTAATCATTTAAGCAATTCTGAATTCAACTATGCATTACTATCCAGTGCACATTCCTTTTTCTCATCTATAGAAGTATTGTGAATGACTTTGCCAAGAGTTTAGTTGAAATACAGGTAAACTATGCCTTTGACAGCCCCCTTATCTGTCGTCCCATTAATCTGATCATTAAAAGGATATAAAGCTAATCTTGCTGTACTTAATACCATATCATCACAGAATCTGAGAACTGGAAGAGAGGTCATTAGATATTATTAACCAATCAACAAGCATTTACTCTGTGCCAGTTACTGTACTAAAGATTAGAAAATGAAATATATGCAAAATGACAATCTCTACCCTCAAAGAACTTATATCCTAATAGGGAAAGATAACATATAAAAGTAAATTGAAAATATATGTGGGTTTGTGTGGGAGGAAGATTCTCTAGGCAGGAGAGTGGTAGAAAAATCCAGATTACAACCTATTGAGAGATTAAAAGATGTCTGGTTTGGGTGCTCTTTTAAAAAGAAAGTTCTGAGAGGAACCATGTAATGAAAGGGAGAGGTCCTAGGGGCTGAGGATACTTCTGAGGTGTGAATGCCAAGGCTGAAGTATTTCCTGGTCTCAGTGGAAGAATCTAGATTACAATCTAGTGATAAATTAAGAGAAAGTTTTGATCAAGTTTCTCTCCTAGTATTAATAAAGTTAATAAAATCCCTTTGAGAAACATTAGTAACAGATACTAAAATTAGGAATTGTCACAGGACCTCCAAGTGCATTCATCAGTTATCGCCTAGAATTATCTATCTAGACAAAGGCATTGAATTGTAATTAATGCTTTGTCTCTTTGCCTGGATTGGAGCTTTGCCCCAGACACTCACATCTATGTGGGGAGGTGGGCTGGTAGGGGGATTGCAGCTTAAACATAGAAGTCCTCTGGTTTGTGTTCCTCACATGTTCCAATAAATCCTCCACTGTCTTCGTGTCACATGAAAGCAAGAGGATCTTGTACTTTTCTCATCCTACACATTGTGCTTCCCATCTGCTGTCTCCTCCTTCCTCTCCCTCTTCTCAGAGGTTTCCCAGCACAACTACACCTCACTGGCATCAACTGTCCTCTGCAAGCTTCTCTTGACTTCTAAGCCCAGGTCTATTCGGCTGAATTTGCCTGGTCACCAAAATTCCTGGTTATATCTCTGAGGTATTCTTACCCTAGGAGATTCCCCACTCTAGCCAAGTCATAGATCCCTTATGTGGCTCGGAACTAGAGTTCTCCCTTCCCCATCACAGCAGTTAGGGGCATGGTACATCCATAATCTGGAAAATCTGGAAAAATATATTGGCCCTCCTTTTATACCAGAGAAAAAATTGAATTATTATGGCATTAAAAAATAAAAGGTTATTCTGCAAAACTATACATATACTTTATGCATTTCTGAGTTTCTAAACTCTTTTCTCTGTTATCTGCTGGCCACATGTCATCTGGGACTTTCATAAAACTCCCCCTAAATTCCCATTTAATTTCTTATATCAACCTGAGATATATTGAACCTGCAATGGCGAAAGAATTGTACCATGCTCAGAATAAATGATGTGAGCATCTCATGGGGAGTCCAAAAGCGCGTTTCAGCCTCTTTCCATGTATCCGGTGTTATCCCATACATCTTGATCTTTGCCTCACTGGATCTCAGTTACTTTCATATAGAGCAAATCAAATGCCAAGAATTAGGAAAGATAATCTTCCTTCTCATTCATATAATTTATTGATTCTGACTTTAATAGGGAAGGGAGGATGTGATAACTGCCACGGGCATGAAAAGCAAATAATTTCTTCCAAACAAACAAAGAAAAACCAACCCATAGGTTAACATTTATTTTTCCAGTACTTTGCACATCATCCAAATGTTTTTGTTTGCTAGGAAAAGCAATGGGGAGCCAATGGAGGGATTTGGAGATGGAGGGAATATTGTGTTTATTTTTGCCCTGCATGAGGCCAATAACTTACTGCTGAGCTTCTGCAGTTACATCATCAATTGCCTTTCTCATATGCATGTCTGCCAAATAAAGTTGTAGCTGAAACCCTTCCAGCTGACCTTTAACATTCAGTTCTGCACATAAGCTCTTACTCATTAATTCCCTTACCACTAGGCAATGCCTGAATTTCCAGTTAGCCCTGAAACTGTCTGGCCTACTTAGTTTAACTTATCATTTGCAAGCTTGAAAAATATCTGGAATCATCCCTACCAGAAGTGTTAATCCAAATGTGCATATGTGTGTGTGTGGGGGGGGGGAGTGATGATGAGTGGAGGGGTATTTCCAGTGTCTAACTTCTTCCCTGATTGAATATAGAAGTTGGAAGAAAGGAGATAGGGGTGGGGAAGGAGAGAGAAGAATATTGTAATAGTCAGGACCAGAAAAAACATAGGCAAGTATTTATGATTATTAGTAGTTGACAATAGACAACTTCCTCATAATTAATGATTCCAGCGAACCTCATCTCTACTTTGCTTGAGGAACTGAGATTGACAGAGATTAAGAAATTTAGACTATTACCTTGGGGTAGCGGTGGTAGGTTCACCGCTCTCTCTGGTACTCTATTTCCTCATGAAGAATGGCTTGGATTCGGTTATTGATAATATTTCTACTAGTAATTTTTGTACATAGGATAAGGGGCTAGAAGACTGCCCTCAGATGAGTGGGAAGAAGGAGAGACATCGTAAGTGGTCTAGTTTAAACAAGCCTTAGACACTAACAGGTAGCAAGTTGGCCCAGGAGGTAAGAGTGCTGGAGTCAAAAGACCTGAGTTCAGTTTGGGCCTCAGATACATCCTAGCTTTGCGACTCTGACTAGCCTCAGTTTTCTTATCCATAAAATAAGAATAATATCATTTGTCTCCCAGCTTTGTGAGGATAAAATGAAATAACACATATAACACTTTGCAAATCTGAAAGCTCTATAGGAATGCTATTATTATTTGTGGGATGATGTTCTTGGGGAGACTAAGCAGTGGGTAGATGGGAAAGGGTTGAGAGAAATTCACTCTAGCTTGGTAGCTTCCTATTTTAGCTGATCAGTTTTAATAACTAGATTTCTATGGTGTAAAAGAGCTTCAAGTGTTGTACCTTCAAAATTTGATGCACTGGGACAAAGAACCGCTTGCTCTACCCTAGCTATGGTTCTAGTTGGCAACTAAAAGTCTTCTAACATGTGAGACGGTAACCCCAGAAAGTTAGAAATAACATTCTGGATGGATATCCACTCATAGATCTGTTTGAATGGCTGAGACAGTGGTATACCCACTTCTAGCCAGATCTGGATTAGTCTCAATGATTGGATGTACCATAAGCCATTTTGTAACCTCTCTAGTCTTGTGGGTTTTTGTCAGAATTAGAAAGGTTGTTTTGATGGGCTCAGCAATTCACTTTTTCTATGGAGGATTATATTCTCGTTTAAACCATTTGTGTCAAAAAAATATTGATGCCTGACTCAGCCATTGTAAACAAACAGCCCACCATATTCTTTCTGACTGTCATGGGACTTTTTTGCTTACTTGCAAATATTCCATGATCTTCACCCTTCTGCCTCTTTAGTTAGGAGGCAATGATAATTCAGAATTCCATTTTGCCTTTCCAAGTGGAATTCTTAGCACATTTCCTCCAGATTCAGAAAATAATTGCTAGTTTTCATTCCTTCTCTCTCTTTTTAAAATACTTCAAGGATGCTCACTCCCACTATCTTGACTTGCTCTCATGGTGTAGCCAGAGAATGTACACTTCAGTCCTGTTAATGCATATCATAAGTGGACAGACTTGCTAACTCCTATTATCATCATTTCTCAATTCCATGTCAGGGCTGTACTAAACGTCCTTCTTGGCATCTGTACGACTTTGCAAATCCTTATCAGAATCTGCATTTATATAATGCCTATCTTCACATTATTGAGTCTCTTTGACAAATGTCCCATTTCCCTATTCTAATTTTGCAGCTGAGGAAACTAACAGGGAAAGTAAGTTACCCAAGGTCATACAAGCAGAACTTTCCCAGGCCAAATATATTTGCAAAACTTTTGGCCTTTCTTGAAGCTAAGGGTCATCTACCTGGGTCACAATCAGGTCACAAATGGATCAGGATGGGTCAGAGGTTATTCTGAATATTTTTATGCCATACTATTTTTTTTTGAAATATAGTATAATTTCCATTTTAACTACAAGACCCTAGAAAGGATAAACTTTCATTTAATAAGGCATGGTTTATCCAACATTGTTTTTTAATTAATGAAAAACTACAGTGACTAAGGATTTGGAGAAAGTTTAGATTATAAATAATTTTAAATAACTTGTTATGGTAATGAAATTATTTAAGATATTAGTATTTCTTTCAAAAATAAAACAATAATTCTATTCATGATTCAGTTTAATCAAACAAATATTTACTAAAGTACCTACTATGTGAAAGGCATTGCCCTAAATGCTAGGGGAAAAAAGATGAAAAATAATCTCTGTCCTCAAGGAACTTATATTTTACATCAATCCGTTTTTTCACTGAGGAAATATTATATTAGGATTCTGATTCTCAAATAATACTTGGTTTTTGTATAGTGCTCTAAGGCTTTTTAAAGCTCTTTAAATGTTATCTCATTTTATCTTCACAATAACCTTGTGAGGTAGGTGTTACCATTTTCCTCTTACAGATAAGGAAATTAAAGTCAACAAAAGTTAAGTGATTTGCTCAGGATGATACAATTAAGAATCTGAGGCAATACAGGAATCCAGGTCTTCCTGAGTCCAAGTCCAGCACTCTATCCACCTTGTCACCTAGATGCCTCAGTCATTTGCCATAATCCTCTCTTGTAGTTTCTCTTTGCATTAGAACAAAGATAGATCTAAAATCTATCAGTCAATATTTATTATCTGTGTACAAAACTCTTGCCTTAGGTATCAATGGGGAATTAAAAAGCAAACAAACAAATAAAAAAAAGAAACAGATATTGACACTGATTGCCAAAACTTTTCAGTTTAATTATAGAGGTGGAGGGAATTGTCTCCACTCAACACAAGCATCCCCTTTGTACACCTCATGCAAACTATTCCTACCTCTAGCAAAGCCAGTAATGGTCGAGGTGTCTTGAATAATTCCACCCAGTTGCCTTCGGGAGAGAGAGTCTTTGATACTTTGAGAAAAATGTGTCAGCTTCTGAAAAAGTCTGTTAGTGCTCACTCAGGAAAGGAAGACATGTCTCTCAGGTGTCTAGTGGGTAGGGGAGACCTTTGAGGATTAAATGTGTTTTGTTTGGTTTTGATTTTTAGGACTCTCTTGGAGATGGTAAATGGCAGATCTGCATTTTTATGAGGTTGGAGTCAGTAACAAAGGGGAACAGGTTGAAAGAGTCAGTTCATATTGTCTGGTGCTCTGCCCTAGGGAGAACGGTTCCTTCATCTTCCAGTGCAGGAGCATCTTAGAGAAGGGATTTTTAATGTGTACATAGGCCCCAGTCTGGTGTATTATGAACCCCTTCTCATAGTAACAGTTATCAAGGCACAAAATAAAATACATAGGACTACAAAGAAAGCCAACTATATTGAAATAAAGATATTTTTCCCCCATCCAAGTTCACATATCTCTTGAAATGTGGCCATATATTGGTTGGGGGGTCCTTAGGTTAAGAACTTCTGCCCCAGAGCATTCCCCTTTGAAATGAATGGAAAAGATGCTAATAGACAGACCTCAAGGTGCAGAGCCACAGCGAGAAATGAGTCATGGAGAGAGAAATGTGGAAAGGGGAATAGAAGTGACAATGAGGGATTTCTTCAGATTCTACCTGTTGGATACTGTGCAGAACGAGAGAAGGGGATGCTTGCTGGGACCCTTGCCTGGATATGACAGGACATGATGAAAATTTCTTTATTTTCAAAAAAACATTCTGACGTTTTCTTTAACCTTCTGTTTTATGTTTCTATTGTGAGTTTAGCCATCATCAATAAACAAAATCATTCCAATATTCAAATAAAATAAAAGGAAACTGTAGTTTGCTTATACTTGCATGTGTATACATATGTGTGTGTGCATGTATGTGTGTGTATAACAGTGACAAAGTTGCTTTTGGTCATATATGCTTTGCCTTCTTTCGAACATTTTTTAAAATCAACACTCTCTTTTGGTGTTACCTGTCATTACCAACTAATCTACAACCCCTACCACTCTGAGAACAGAATCTTTTAGATGATAGATAACTAGAGTCCAAAAAAATGAATAATACCTTCCTGTAGCCTTTTAAAAATTTTAAAAAATATTCTCTTTTGTTAATTTTGGGAGCTGAATTTTTGTGAGGTGATATCATGTCAGTACATCAACAGTATATAAGCTCATGGAGAATAATGACTTCATTTTGGTCATTCTGTCTTCTGGACATAGCTCAGTACAGGGCACTTAATATATTCTTGTTCAATTGAATTAGCCAATGAATATTCATTAAGTAGTACAATATGCTAAGTATTGTGCCAAGGTCTAGGGATACAAAGAGCAAAAAGCAATCTCCAGTGTTCAAGGATCTTACATTTTAAGGTGAGAGAAAACGTGCAAATTAACCAGTTACTTATAAGATAGACATATAATGGATGCAAAGTAATATCAGAACAGAAGACACTAGAAATTGGGAAGACCATAAAAGGATTTCTGCAAGAAAGTAGAATCTGAGACGATTCTTGAAGGAAATTAGGGAAGCTTGAGATGCAAAGGTGAGAAGCAGAGCATGCTGGGCAGGGAAGATGTACTGAGAAGTGGCAATTAGGCCAATGTAGCTGGTTCATAGAGTACATAGAGATGATTAAAGACTTGAAAGAGGACAAGTTATAAAGAGTATTAAATATCAACTAGAGAACTTTATTTTGGAGTGAAATCTTCTATGGATCGCCTTAGAATCTGATGATATGTTTGTAAGATTGTTTTTCTAATGCTATAGTTCATAAGATTCTATGGTAATACTTGCCTATAATTATGAATTGATATCAATTGATTAACCAGACTTAATTAGCTTTCTAGAAAAGTGTATTTATAATATATTATTGTAGTAATGGTTAAAAGACACCACATCCTTTCACATCTTTCACATCCTTCCACCAGTACATACAGAGTTGGGGGGAAGGGAAGACGTGAAAAGAAGTGGGCTTAAGCATAGAGAACATATGTAGCAAACAGGTGATTCATAACTGGATTGCTGACAATTCTTTACTCTTCTTCATAAGATACTCATGAAATTCACTTTAGACATGTAGTTTTTATGTCGAGGTCCTTGTAGAGACCTGAAACTGCCTTTTCTCAGTGTATCTAGTCTGTCTAGACATTGAAGTAGCTGTTTTTTGGATATTGTTAAAAGGAGGACAGTTTAAGGGTTTATGGGGTCAAACTCTAGTTAAGGGTGCAAGGGGATCAGTGAGACTGATGCCAAAGATGTTTTACTCTCTCCCTCTCCCCTTTCTCCAAGCTATGTCTTCCCAGAGGCTGCACTGGAGATTTCTACCATTAAACTGTCAGTGACTGGAATTCTGTTGTCCTAAAATGACTTGCTGTTTCATAGACCACTCACAAGGGATGACCAAGTTTTCTCAGCCAATGCGGACATCCTTCCTTTAGAATGCCATTTTTTTCATCCAATGGCTTTCAAGGATATCTAAATTGATCAAGGACTTTTCACAGTTAACCTAAAGCCTACGATTGATTGATTCAATAGCTATGTCTGGGTTTTGTTCATATTTCTCATTGATGGATTGTTCTTGACTGACAAAGGCATCAAAGAATAGTGTCTTGTCACTTTAGGATAGATAGAGTAATAGATTGATTGACTCAATTGACCCACACCCTTAAAATAAGATAATAGACTTGGAGCTAGAAGGGATCTTGGAGGTGTTCTAGTCCAACCCCCTTATTTTACAGATGAAGAAACTAAGGGGCAGCCAAGTTTAGGTGAATCAACCAGAGTTAGACAGCTAGTAATTGTATAAAACAGGATTTGAACCCAAGATTTTCTGATTTAAAATATAGTCTCCTATTCATTATGCCTATTGCAGATGAAATTTTATTATTATTGAAGTTGGTGACTATTCTAATATCCGCTAAGGATGGGATTGGATGGAATCATCTTAAGTAATATCATGGAGGGAGCAGCCAGGTGATCTAATCTGTCTCGCACACTTACTAGCTGTGTGACCTTGGGCAAGTCCCTTAACCCTGTTTGCCTTAGTTCCTCATCTGTAAAATGAGCTAGAGGAGGAAATGGCAAACCACTCCAATATCTTTGCCAAGAAAACACAAAATGGGGTCACAGAGAGTAGGACACAACTCAAAAACAGAAATGACAAAAATGCCACAAAAGATTTCAATTAGAGGGATTTCAAAGAAGAATGTTTCAAAATCTACTTCCCTGGAGAGTTTTGAAAATAATAAATCATTTCAGTTAAGCAAGTTTGGGAGGGGTCTTCTTTAGTGTAGCACTCTGATTTACTATGTAAATTATGTGTAGCATATTTTTGCTATACAATTTTGTGACCATTTTTCTCCCATGGTCCAGTTTTACAGCTTTCAAACTAGTTACAATATGGTCTGGTTTTCATGCAGACCATTTGTGTTTTGCTGTTGTGTGACTTTTTCTGCTCTATGTTTCACTATTCTTTTGTACCATGTTGTCCAGTACTTTCCCAATGTTTGTCACTGTAATGTGACCATCAATATGGCTGTCTCTCCCTCAGAATTTACATCTTATTTCCCCAGAAACACAGCAGATGTGCTAAATTATTTTTAAAAGACAATCAGAAATGTGTGCTATAGATCAAGGGTGGGGGGAAAGAAATGCAACCTCTTTAATATTAAATGATATGTATTAATATTTAATAGGGAAAAAGACACATCATGGTTTGTGTTACTGCTTACAGGAAAATGGGCTGTGTTAATCTACACGAAATTATCTGGAGAATAGTCAGAATGGCGAAAAAGAACAAAGCTGTGAGATGTTACAGCTTAAATCTAACATCGACTGAGAAGCTCCTTGTCAAAGCCGTAGGATTTCTTAAGACTTCAAACCAAAATAAAACTAGAAGAGTTTCTGTTAAGAGTTTCTGAAAGGTGTCCCAAGGTTTAGCACACAGACACTTTGAATCCAAGTTGGAACAAGGCTATTTGTTCTACCGTATTGTTCTGAACATCAAACTGGACATGCCCTCGTTGGAAAATGAGTTTTTGATTCACATCTATAGGGATATGGAAGACAGAGGCAAGGAAAGATGCTTTTAAAGGACTTAAAACTGCTGACAAAACAGTATTTCGCTTCATTAAGTGTGAATGAATTAAAAGGCATAAGCATTAGATTTTCCTCCAAATGCACATGGCCTTGAAATGCAAAGAGAAAAACCTATTGGCAAATGATATTTGGAATTTTGTTGAACCTAAGCCATTTTTTGTCAAAAGTAAATGAGGTTGGCTAAGAATGGGGAAAAGAAGAAAGGGAAGGGGGAAAGAAAGGAGTAAAGACAAAAGAGAGGAGATAGGAGGGAGAAAGGGGATAGGAGAGGAAAAGAGAAAAGAGGAAAAGACAATAAGAAGAGAGGAGTAGGAAAGGGAGAAAGGAGTAGGAGAGAAAAAAAGAAAAAAAGGAGGAAGGAAGGAAAGAAGGAAAGGAAGAAAAAAGAATTACTTTTAACCAAACCTGTGATTTCTTTGGCATAGAAAGCTTTTAGTGAATACCTACCACTACTGCTATAGTTTATTTCTTTCTCTGTAATGTATTGTCTTTTGCAGCTGTCTGGGGATTGAGAGTTTAAGTGACTTGCTCAGGGTCACAGAGTTCTGTATAAGAAGCTTCGTGACTCCCAAACTAGCTCTTTTTGCACTATATCCTGCTGCCTCTCATGGATGCTGTTTAGGTGTGCACACACTTTTCTGTATATGTTTCATTTCCCCCAAGTATATGTAATCTCCTTGAGAGCAGACATGGTTTTTCCTCTTTTCCTTGTATCCCTATCACCTTGAATGGTGTCATGCATTGAGGAGGAGCTTAATGCTTATTGAATTGAAAGAAATGATAGAAATAAAAGCTGAAAGAAAGAATACAAGAAAGCTTTTGTAGATACATGAGTCTAAGCTGAACGTTCTTTAAGTCATTGGTCACCATTTAAACTTCTTCAAAGATCAGCCTGAGTAATGACAAAAAGCAAAGAATGATGTTTTTTACTCCTAAGCTTACTAGAAACATTCAAAATTCACCAAATTAAAATTGAACAAACAAAAAAAATCCCTAAAACTAACTTGTCACCCGATACAAGCATGAGAGATAACTATACCCCTAATACAAACATCACTTAACAAGATCCAGTTGGCTTCCAATAGGACAGTCATGGAGGGCTCTTCCTTCAGCTCTGATATGTCTACCAATTTTAAGCACATATGTTCCTCTAGTGCAGGGTCTCAGAACAGCAGGTTGGCTGATGGACCATATGTATGCAATTGGTAGGCACAACAGGGTTGTGTTAAGGTTATTACAGCTGCCCTCACTCAGAATTCCCTTGTATTCGTAGGTTTATGTTAGGACATCAATATTATTCTAGCAGGATTTTATCTTCAATTTCATTAATAAAATAGCAGCAGTAGAACTTCCTTTATCTTTTTTGTGTTCACTTTGACTTTGTAGTACAAACTCTGGAGATTTGATCTCCAAAATTTATTGTAATGATACACTAATGGAAAAAGAAATACTCAGATAATCCAAGACTGTGCTTCCTCAATACTAAAACAACTAGTTAATTCTGAATAGAGAGAGGGTGTCACTTTGGCAATTTGAAATTTGGTAGCCCAGAAAACTTGTCAGTAAGGGGTTGTAGAGGATAGTGTGTCAGGCCAGAAGTCAGGAAGACTCATCTTCCTGAATTCAAATCTGTCTTCAGACACTCATGAAGTGTGTGTGATTCTGGGAAAATCATTTAACGTGTTTGCCTCAGTTTTCTCATCTGTAAAATGAGCTGGAGAAGGAAATGGCAAACTATTCCATTATCTTTGCCAAGAAAACCCCAGATAGGGTCATGAAAAGTTAGATATAATTAAAACGACTGAAAAAGGGTAGGAAGTAAATATTTCCTTCAAGGAACACAGCAGAAGTTGAGCTCTAGGCCAGATGATTATTTTTTAAGGGTATTGATCTGCCAAAGAATATTAAGAGCAGGGAAAGCAGGACAGTGAAGGCCTTTAAGTTCATTCAATATGAAGACCAGTAGAAGATCCCAGGAACGCTTTGCCTGGAGAAGAGATTTGGTTTGTGGGCATGGGGATCATAATAGCTTTCTTCATTTTTTTGAAGAATTCTCATTAAAGAGCTCTTTTAAAAATATGAAGTATGAATAAAACTATAAAAAATATTTCAAATGTGTGATGATTAGATACTCTATTACAGTACAGCTGTAGGGAGCAAAAGTAAGGAAAACATAAGGAAGATATCAAAGAAGTGGAATAAATTGAGACTGGTAACTGAATATAAAAGGTCTAGGAAAGAGAAGGGTCTAAGATAATCTCAAACTTATTAACATGGGAGAAGGAGTGAATGTTGGTTCCATAGGAAAAGGTAGTAAAATCATAAGAAGTAATCTTAAAGGGAAAGATAATGCACTTATTTCTGGGCATGTTGACTGTGAAGTGGTTGTGGGACATCCAAGTGGAGATGTCCTTTAGCTAGTTGGAGATGTGAATCTGGAACTTGGAGAAGTAGTGTTGATTTGAGTCATCTACAAATATTTGCCAGTTGAAATCTTTAGAACATGCGCTAAGAAAGAGATTATAGGAAGATAAATGGACCAAAAACAGGTCATTGGGAGGGAAAATACTGTTTATATCAGTGCTCTCCTAGACTGTAGACGTTGAAACGTTCCTCAGTGGAAATGGCCAGCAAACTAGCTTCCTCTGTAATGTTAATGGATGCTTTTGTCTTATCAGACATTGTCTCTGGCAAAAATTAAAGTATAAAAATCTAGAGAATTTGCATGATGGCTTCTAAACTCATTAAGATTATAACTTTCCTACAGTCAGAATTATACATTTTTCTAAAAGGAAAATGATAAAATTTTTGAAGGCAGGACTGTCTTTATTTCTATTTGTATCTGTATTCCTAGAACTTAGTACAGTGCCTGGTACATAGAAAGCACTTAATAACACTGATTGACCGATATATTCTAAAAGTTAGGATTTCATTAATGTTTTGTTTTTTTTTTAAGCATGGGAATGATAATTTTTAAAAATGTAGCTACATTGAGATGCCTACAATGGAGAGTGAGACAGGAAAAAATCGAGAATATAGTAATGTGTCAACAAGATATAAGTGTGTATCTATATATGTACACACATATAAACAATACATATATATGTGTATGTGTATATATGTATGTATATATACACATATGTGTCAGTAAGCTGTCATTTTTAAAAACCTATGATGTATCAAGTTCTGTGTTAAGTATACAACACAAAAAACAATTCAAAAATCCACGCTTTCAAAGTCTTTACAGTTTAATGGGGGAGATAATATACAAAAGCTGTGTAGCAATAAGCTATATATATAGATAAACTGGGGGTATTATCAGAGGGATGACACCAAGATAAGAAGGACCAGGAAAAGCTAATTGCAGGGTGATCCTTCAGCTGAGACTTGAAGGAAACCAGGGAACCCAGGAAGTGGAGATATGGCGAGTGTTCTAGGAATGGAGAGCAGCAGTAAAAATGACCATTCAGAAGATGGAAAGTAATGCATGAAAAACAGGAAAGAGGCCAGTATCACTGGATCATAGAGTATGTGGAGGAAAGTAAGGTGTAAAGAAAGCTGAAAAGGTAGGAAAGGTCCAGAGTGTGAATAACTTTAAAAGACAAATTGAAAATTTTACATTTGATTCTTGAGATATTAGGGAACCACTGGAGTTTCTTGAACAGAAAGTGTGGGATGATATAGTTAAATCTGTGTTTCAGAAATTCAATTTGATAGCTAAATGGAGGGTGTTACACACACACACACACACACACACACACACACACCTATGGACTATATATGATAGTTTCCTCAACACTCTTTCTCTCTCTCTTTCTGTCTCTATATATGTGTGTGTGTGTGTGTGTGTGTGTGTGTGTGTTTATAAAATGCCTAACAAGAAAACTCATTCACCCAATAGTCCTATTCTGGAACTTAAAGTCTATGGAGTTGACTAGAAGAACTGAAAGACTTTAAATAAATTAATATAAGTTTCCCCATCATATCCCCTTTCATGTCCTGAAAACTGGAGACTCTTGAGGTTAACACCAGATTGGAGCTACACCAGCTTATATTTAGAGATCAATTAGTTCTCAGCTATTGAAATTGATTTTCTTTTGATTTAAGTAGCTTCACTCACCACTATACATGATAGATAAGTGGCACTTTGCTTGCCACATTTCAAGAAAAGCATGTTAAGTTGGATAATAACTTGAAGTAGTTACTGGAACAGTTCAGACAGTGGTTTACCTCTAACTTCCTAGGGACAAAGCTAATTGTATCTGATGCATCTATCAAGTTGGAGGAAAGAGTAGAAGGCACTGAGAGCTTTCTACTCATATCAGGGGGATTTGCTTTGGTAAGGCTTTCTAGAATAATTTATAAAAGATTTAAGCTTTTGGAAGGCAAATTACACGTATCCCTTTGGTTTACTCCAAAACATCCAAGACTTGTAAAATACTTCCAAGATATTAGTACATGTAAATAATGCTAAATGAATTAACTCATTAACTAAAATTCAAGATAAGCCCATAAATGAAAAACTTTGTTCAGTAAAAAGTTTCTATTTTAAATCCATCAATTTCTAACAAATTATAATCATGAACTATTCTTAGCATCTGCCAAGAGTAGGATGGTACAGTGGGGTCCCTTGGTCTCTATTCAGAAGGGTTAAATGTAGAGGGATAAAAAGGTCACATGGATTTACAAATATTTGTAGCAGCACATTCTTGTAGCAGTAATGAAATGGATGGAGAATGGAAGCCCATGGAATGAGGGAATATTGTATAAGAATTTTTTGTAATTTTTAGTTAAAAGAATTATTTTCAGTTCCAAATTTTCTCCCTCTCTATTCCCCCTTCCCCATCCATTGAGAAAGAAAGAATATGATGTATATGATTGTGATGAAAATATAATTGTTCCATAAGAAATTAATATGAAAAATCCAGAGACCCTAGGGAAGACTTAGATGAATTGATTTGGAGTAAAGTAATGAAATCAAGAGAACAATGTACACTGTGACATATTAATGTAAAAGAAAACTACATTTAAGATTTCAGAACTCTGATCAAAGAAGTGAATAACTGTGACCTTAGAAGACTGATGGTAAAACATATGTTGGTAAAACATGCTACTCTTTAAAAAAAAAAAAATTAATGCATTTGTTTTTAGTTTTCAACATTCACTTTCATAAGATTTTGAGTTCCAAATTTTCTCCCCTTCTCTACCCTCTGCCTACCCCAAGACAGTGTGCATTTTGTTTACCCCTTTCCCCAATCTGTCCTCCCCTCTATCACAACCATCCTTTCTCTTATCCCTTTCCCTTCTTTTTTCATATAGGGCAACATAGATTTCTATACTCCATTGCCTGTATGCCTTATTTGCCAGTTGCATGCAAAAACAATTTTTGACATTTGTTTTTAAAACTTTGAGCTGCAACTTCTCTCCCTTCCTCCCTCTCCACCCACCCCCATTGAGAAGGTAAGCAATTCGATATAGGTGGTATATGTGTAGTCATGCAAAACACTTCCGTAAGAGTCATGTTGTGAAAGACTAACTATATTTCCCTCTATCCTGTCCTACTCTATTTATCTATTCTCTCTTTTGACCCTGTCCCTCCTCAAAAGTATTTACTTCTAATTAGCCCTGCTCACATTTGCCCTCTATCATTCCCCACCCCGTCCCCCCACCTACCTGCCTATTCCCATTCCCCTTGTTTTCCTGCAGCGTAAGACAGATTTTCGTATCAATTTGAGTGGGCATGTTATTCCCTTTGTAAGTCAGACTCAATGACAGCAAGATTCACTCTTTCCCTACCACCTCCCCCTTTTGCTCCTCCATTGAAAAAGCTTTTTCTTGCTTCTTTTATGTGAGAGATAATTTACCCCATTCTATTTCTTTCACCTGCCAATATATTCCTCTCTCACCCTTTAATTTTTTTTAGGTATCATCCCTTCATATTCAACTCAGCATGTGCCCTCTATCTATATATATAAAATCTCTCCAACTACCCTAATACTGAGAAAAGTTGCAAGAGTTACAAATATTGTTCCATGTAGGAATGTAATATTGTTCCATGTAGGAATGTAAATAGTTCTCTTTCATGCTTACATTTTCATGTTTCTCTTGATTTTTGTATTTGAGAGTCAAATTTTCTATTCAGCTCTAGTCTTTTCATCAAGAATGCTTGAAAATCTTCTATTTCATTGAATGACATTTTTTCCGCTGAAGTATTATACTCAGTTTTACTGGGTAGGTGACTCTTGGTTTTAATCCTACCTCATTTGACTTATGGAATATCGTATTCCAAGCCCTCTAATCCCTTAATGTAGAAGCTGCTAGATTTTGTGTTCTCCTGATTGTGTTTCTACAATACTCAAATTGTCTATTTCTGACTACTTGAAATATTTTCTCCTTGACCTGGGAACTCTGGAATTTGGCTACAATATTCCTAGGAGTTTTCCTTTTGGTGTCTCTTTCAGGAGGTAATCAATGGGTTCTTTTAACATCTATTTTACCTTCTAGTTCTAGAATATCAGGGCAGTTTTCCTTGATAATTTCTTGAAAGATGATATCTAGATGCTTTTTTTTATCATGGCTTTCAGGTAGTCCAGTGATTTTTACATTGTCTCTCCTGGATTTATTTTCCAGGTCAGTTGTTTTTCTAATGAGATATTTCACATTGTCTGCTATTTTTTTTTTCATTTTTTTGACTTTGTTTTATAATTCCTTGACTTTTCATAAAGTCATTAGTTCTATCTACTCCATTCTAATTTTGAAGGAATTCATCGAGCTTTTGGACCTCCTTTTCCATTTGACCATTTCTACTTTTTAAGGCATTCTTTTCCTAATTGGCTTTTTGGATCTCTTTTACCATTTGTGTTAGTCTATTTTTTAAGATTATTTTCTTCAGCATTTTTTTGGTTCCCCTTTAGATAGCAGTAGGCTCATTTTTCATGGTTTTCTTGCATCACTCTCATTTCTCTTCCCAATTTTTCAAAATATTTTTTGAACTCTTACATGGCCTGAGAACAATTCATATTTTTCTTGGAGGTTTTGGATGCAGGAATTTTGACTTTGTTTTCTCCTTCTGGTTGTATGTTTTGATCTTCCTTGTCACCAAAGTAAGATTGTATAATCTGATTTTTCCTCCTGTTTTTGCTCATGTCCCTAGCCAATTACTTGACGTTAGAGTTCTTTTTCAAGGTTGTTCATTGCTTCCAGTGGGGGTGGGGAGTGTGCTATCAGGCACTTGATCCCACCACAATCTGTGGGCCTAGAGCTCCAGAAACAGCTACTGCCACTGCCCCTGCTGCTGTGGTTGCCATGGACTCTTCCACCCTTTCCGCCACTATGGGACTCTACTCTCTCACACGAGTCCCACAGGTTTTTTTTCCACTGAACTTCCAAATTGTCCTCAGTGTTTTGGGGTCATGATATCTGGAAAGTGCCACAGGTGCCTGTGATTCAGACCCCTGAGGCCTGTTCAGGTCTCTTCTGTGCTAGCGTGGCCCATGCTGGACTGCACTCTGCTCCCAGTCTGGTGTTTCCTGTTGACTGTCCAGGCTGGCTTGGGCTGGAGATATGCTTCACTCTGTCACTCTGTGCATTCTGAAGCTCCAGAATTTGTTTAGAGTCATTTTTACAGCTACTTGGCTGAGTTAAGGGGTAGAGATCTAGCAAGTCCCTGCTCTTACTCTGCCATCTTGGTTTTGTCCCCAGTATGTCACTCTTTTGAGAGGTGGTGGACTATAGGGGCAGAATGAGACATACTTTTTTAGACATTACCAGTGTGTTGACTTGTTTTGCCTTATTTTACTCATTTGTTAGAAGGGACCATTGTGGGATGGGTTCGGGGAGTTGTGATAGAGTGCATTGGAAAATGACAATGATGTAAAAAATATTAAAGAGCATCCAGAAAACATTTTAAAAGGAAAAACAGTAGAACAGATAGTTATCTATATCCATCTGTCAATATAACTTTCTAAGGGAGCCATGATTTCCTGACAATTCATATGTTGTTCATTGTACTTTATTGCTGTTCAGGCATTTTAGCCATGTCTGACTCTTCATGACCCCATTTGGGGCATTCTTGGCAAAGATACTGGAATAGTTTCCCATTTTCTCTTCCAGTTCTTGTTATAGATGAGGAAACTGAGGCAAACAGGGTTTGCCCAGGGGTCACACATCTAGAAAGTACCTGAAGACAGATTTGAACTCAGGAAGAGTACTCTTCCTGAGTCCAGGTCCCAGTGCTCTATCCACTGTGCCACCAGGCTACTCATTGTACTTTATATCCACATGCTAAATGGAATAGTGAGGGAGAAATTGTAGAGATGGCAGTATCTAGATTATGGTATCCCCGTGAAGTAGTAGCAGTGAGTAGTGTTTCATGTCTACAGTTAACAACCTGTTTTTCAATCCTGCCTCACCTGCTTACCTAATGCTTATGGACAAGTCAATGGCCTATTTCCATCATCTCTCAGAGTATCAGTTCCCTCTTTTGTAAAATGTGGACTCTCAATTTTCATTCATTCTATAAGCACTGATGTGCACTATGTACCCC
This sequence comes from Bettongia penicillata ogilbyi, assembly GCA_023548195.1. Classification (NCBI taxonomy): domain Eukaryota; kingdom Metazoa; phylum Chordata; class Mammalia; order Diprotodontia; family Potoroidae; genus Bettongia; species Bettongia penicillata. The sequence continues at coordinate 1,353,197 of JAJHZJ010000203.1, read as the reverse complement.
ACAGAATTGTTGTGAAGAAAATGCTGTGTACTTCAGTCATCCTAGAAATATAAGTAACTATGCTGTGAAGATCTTTGACAATGTGAAAAAAACAAAACAAAAACCTCTCTCAGAGGTTCCTTGGAGACTTCTGGTTCTTTCAGAGGTATCTGTAATCTTCTTCTGCCTACGGTTTGTTGTTTTGCTTTCTTCCAAAATTCCTTCACACCCTTCTTTTTGCTTTCTAATCTTTCCATTTACAAATGGAGATTGGTCTTTGAAAGTTGCTTGCCCACCTTTGCACAGCTAGCCATCAGTGACAGGCAGCCCTTGAGGGGCACCCCCACAATAACAAAATCCCAGTTCTAGATAAACACAAAACAAAAACCCAACAAAACAAACAACAAAAACAGAGACAAAACACTTCATTCTTTTCCTTTTTCTGTTGTTCTTACTTTTCCTGAAAGGCAATGGCAGTGAGGCATGATGCAAAGCATGCTACGTTTGAAGTCAGGAAGATCTAGGCTCTGAACTTGCCTCTTGTAAGAAGATGGTGAGTCATTTTCCTCCTCTGTACCCAGATCTCCTCATCTGTAAAGTGATTCCTGTAGTACCTAATTTATAGGATTGTTGTGAGAGTAAAATGAGGTAACAACTATAAAGAACTCTACAAACTTTAAGGCGCTATATAAATGTCATTTATTACAATTAGAGGGTTTTTTTGTGGTTGTTTGTTTTTGCCTCAAAATCCTTTTAACTTTTTGCAGTTTCATTCATTTGAAGGAAAGATGCTATAGAAATACAATAAATCAAAGTAGAGTACCACTATAACATGAACTAACTCCTTAGACACCATGATTTAGTAGAAATTGACTGCACTAATTTGCTACGTTGTGATGACTTCATAGAACCTTAGTTTCCTCATCTGCAAAATGAGGAGTTGAAATAGTTGGTCTATAACATTCATTCTACTTCCTGATAATCTATATCATTGATTCTCAAAGTGTCATTTAAGAATCTGTGGGAGCCCCTGAGACCCTTTCAGGGGGTCCTGAGGCAAAATGTCTTTTTAAAAAAGTAATTATACTAAGCCATTATTGTTTATTAAAACATCACTCTTAAGTATATGTTTGAGAGTGATTTTTTTCATATATTTTAACCCCAAACAATATATCACAACAGATTGAATACAGAATAAGATATGAGAATCCAGATGTCTGTTTTAAGCTAGACATTGAAGAGATTCGCAAAAATATGTAAAACAGTGCCACTCTTGTCACTAATTTTTTTTTTTTGTTTTGGAAAATAAGTTATTTTTCGCAAAAAATGTTATTTATGTTAGTATGCAATGAGTTTATTATTACAATTTTAAAATGAATAATAAATAATTTTAAAATGAGTACTTTTAATTTCTTACACAATGAATATCAATAGCTATAACCCACATAAACAAAATCTCTTTTGGGAGTTCTCAATAGTTTTTAAAAGTGTAACATGGTCCTGAGACCCCCCCAAAGTTTGAAAACTACTGGTCTGTATGATTCCATCACAGTAACTGTCTGAGATTCCTCCAGCCTGTATTCTCTACCTGTACCTTGCTATGAAACTGAATCACTTCCACCTGAATTGTCTTAGAAAGATTATGAAGATCACCTGGCAGGAAAATGTACCAGACAGAGGTCCTGAGTCGAACTAAACTGTCAAGTATTCATCCTCCACTGCAGAGGGTGCAATTCCAATGGACTGGCTAGTTGTTCGAATGCAAAATGTATGCTTGCCAAAAAGACTATTTGATAGAGAACTGGCACAGGGCAAAGGCTCACGTGGTAGTGAGAAGCAGTGATACAAGGACTCTTTTAAGTACTTTGGAATTGATTGTGTGACATGGGAGACACTGGCACAGGACTGTTCAGTGTGGTGTGTCCACATCAGAGAAAGTACTGTGCTCTATGAGCAAAATAGAATTTAGACAGCTCAAAGGAAAGGAAATTTGGAGTATCCATTCCAAATGTTCACATGCACTATTTGTGCCCAACCTGTGGAAGACCATTCTGAGCTCCTATTGGTCTGATCGGCCATAGTGGGACACGTTAAAACTTGACTCTAGCATAGTGATGCCCTCTTCAACAATGGAGGACAACAACTAACCAATTCTGCAACTCTTCTTCATGCCTTAGCTCTTCATCCTGAAGTCTAACCCCAGCTGTAGGGTTCACATATTGGAAGGACCCTCCTTAAATGACCCTTCTATGTCTCGTTCTTCTCCAGCCTGCATTCCCGACTTGCACTTTGTCCTCAGATTGGGAACCTTTGTCACCTTCTCTCTGTGCTTCAGCTTCCCTTTATGTGTTATCTTTCCCAATTAGAATATAAACTCTTCAAGGTAGGAGTGGTCATTCTTTCTGCTTGCATTTGTATTTCCTGCCCTAAACAAAGTGAATGGCAAATATTAAGGATTTAATTAATGCTTGTTGGCTGACTTTGTATCTGAAATTCTGCGTGGCAGCACTAGTTCAGTTGTGTCCTACTCTTTGGGACCCCTTTTGGGGTTTTCTTGTCATTTTCTTCTTCAGCTCATTTCGCAAATGAGGAAACTAAAACAAATAGGGTTTTAAATAATTTGCCCAAGGTCACAAAGCTAATAAGGGTCTGAGGCTAAGTTTGAACTCAGAAAAATGAGTCTTCCAGATTCCAAGCTCAGTGGTTTATCCATGGTACTACCTAAACTGTCCATGATCAGCATTTGATGGCAATATTAAGCAGCTTAAAGCTAAAAGAAAGGATTTCCAGGTGGAAGTGATGTGGGCAGAGAGGCATCCTTTCAAAACATAGTCATTTTCATTTTTTCTATCCTAATTTACAACATGAACTATCTTATACTCTGCGCAAATGCTCAAGTAAACAGGACACCAAATTGAAGAAATAGAAAATGTAGGTACTTTGAGATAATAACAATAGCTTACATTTGTATGGCATCCTTTCCAAAGTACTTTTAGGTGTTTTATAATGATAGCTTATATTTATATATAACTTTAGGAAATACAGTGCACTTTTCTACCCCCAGATCATGTGAGGTAGATGGTCTTTGAACTATTATTCCTTTTGAACACATGAGAAAGGAGAGGTTCAGGGAAGCTGTCACTTGTTCATGGTTACATGGGTGTCAAGTGGTGGAGCCAGAATTAGAATCCAGTCCAGTACCCTTGAACTTAAACTCTGTGACTAGTAGCTTTATCATTATACCATGTTCATAGCTCTTAACAATAACCCTCTGAAGGAAGCAGAGAATCCATAGTTATGCCCATTTTACAGATAAGGAAGCTGAGCCTCAGAGAAATTAAATGATTTTCCCAAGGTTAATCAATCAAAAATATTTATTAAGCAACCACTATGTGCCAGATACTGTATTAGACGTTGGGAATATAAGTACAAAGAATGAAATAATCCCTACTTGCAATAAGCTAATATTTTAATGGTAGACACAAGAAGAACATAAAAAGTATGCGATATTTCCTGTGATATGTAATATATTTTAATAGCCGGAGATTGCACTAAAACTCTTGAAACATCTTGAATAAAGCACAAATATAAAGTTAATAACTACAAATATATACAAAGTAGTAGAATCTGGAAAATCTTCATGCAAAAGATAGAGCCAAGGCTGTATTTTAAGGGAAGAGAGCGACTGAGAAGCAGAAGTAAGGAGGGAGTGTGTTCTAGGTATCTGGACAGTCAGTGTAAAAGCAGGGAGATGGGAAATAATGTTTCCTTCATTATTGACATCATGACAGAAAAAAGTCAATTTCAGCACGTTACAGAGTATGGAATGGGGAGTAATGACAAACGACATTAGAAAGGTAAGTTTGGGGCAGGATGACTAGGGCTCCAAAAGTTAAACAAAGAGTTTTATATTTTCTCTTAGAGGAAATAGAAAGCCATTGGAATTTGTTGACTGGGGTAGTCACATGATTGTATCTGTACTGAAGGAAAATTACTATGGCAGCAGTACATAGGCTAAACAAAAGTGGTGAGGGACTTGACCCAGGGAAACCAACTGAGAGGTCTTTTGCACCAGTCTAGACAAGAGGTGGCAAAGTAAGGGATGTACTGGAGCCAGCTTAACCCAGCTCCAAGGGATGATTGTTAAATTTTCATTGTAAGCATTTACACCTCAGAAATTGGCAAACACTATAAATCAGGGTCTGGTTTATTGATCGTCTAGACTCAGGAAAGTAATGAAGAAAATGTTAATAATACAGATTACATAGAAGTGTGTTGTGAGTATCTTTCAACTTTAGAGATCTAGTTCTTAAATATTTACTGCGTATCCTGACATATGATAGTAGTTTTGTGAGTGGAGAAAAAGTCACATAGTTAACATGTAACTGAGCTAAAAATGAGAACTCAGGTCTTCTGAATGTTAATTCAGTTATCTTTATCTATTTATACACTACATTGTCTCATGACATCTTTTATTGTTTTATTATAAGTTGCTATTGGTCAAAATTTAGGTTTGCTAAGTCTGATATCACAGTAGAAAGAACACTGGACGTAGAATCAGAGAATCTGAGTTCAAATTCTACTTTAAGTCACAGACTGCATTATCTTGGACAAGTCTCGTGACTTCCATGAACCTCAGATTCCTAATCTGAAAAAATAAGGGGGTTGTACTATATTGTCTGTAACATTGTTTGCAGCTCCGGAAATCAAAGATTCTTTGATTTTACTTGCTCCTTTCTTTATATCTTCTGCCTCCTAAAACTGGGAGGGACTGTGCTTAAAATAATCACTGTAGCTTCTGATGTAGATTGTGGGGTCAATCACTTTGAGTCATATTTCATAGCTCATCAAAGAGAGAGCCATGAATACTTTCATCTCTTTTCAATAACACAGAGATGGAATAGAATGTGTGAATCATCTAGCCCACCCAATAGATCAAACCACTATACAACTAGGGACAGTTGCATATGTTAGTCACTTAATACATATTTATTGAATTGAATAAAAATGAATATCTACCTACCTATTTATATTTTCATTATGGGTTATCCCCAATCTCTTGACAGAAAAGACTTTAATTGATTTATTGCTATCTTTTGTTTTAATGTTGACTAAACACCCCCTCTATATTTCCTCTACTTCCCCCAGAGATATCAAAAATAATTTTTTTTAAAAAGGAAAAAACAGTCAGAAACTTCATCAGTACATTTGGGAAAAAATAAACCTGATAATATATGCAACATTCCAGATCTCTGGACCACTCCCTCTCTCCTTACAATCTGTAAAGGCAAGTCTTCTCATATTCTCTTTTTTGAGTAGATGGTGATTTTTTTTTTTTGTAATTTTATAACATCATTTAAAAATACTTTGTGGTGCTTTTTCTTTCCACTTACTTTGTTGTAATCATTGTACTTATAGTTTTATTGGCTCTACTTACTTTGCTTTTAAAAATTGTCCAAGCCCATAGTGAAATAATCACTCTATCCGAGAATATGTAATAGAAAAGTGTAGCAAAAACAGACAGCTTGATATGCCACTTCGATTTTGGAAGAGCAGATTTCAGAGTTCAGAGAAAAGTTAAATAGCAAACTAAAAGTCAATCTTTTCCTTTAGCACTGATGGGGTCTCTTTGTAGATAGATGGTATCAATTCCATATTTAGCAGGCATGCTAATTAAAATTGCAGTTGATAGAATCTGGTTGGGGGCAATCCATATTCTGAATGATAGAGAAAGCCCCCCACATCTTCAAGCCAGAATAATGGACTGGATTTAATAAGACCAGATTTAATTGCAATTGGTCTAAAACTCAGTGCTTAGGCAGAAAAAAAAACCAGTTGTCTAAGTAGAAGATGATGGGGAGGCTGGCCAATAGTTTGTGTGAAATTAATCTGTGGATTTTTGTGGACTCCAAAACCAGTCTAAGTCAACATTTTATCATGGCAGTCAAAAATCTGGTACCATCTCAAGTTGTATGAATCAATGCACAGTGTTCAAAATAATAGAGGTGATGGTCTTCCTGCACTATTTCTTTGTCAGATTACATCTGGAGAATTATGTTCAGTTTGGGGCATCATATTTTAGGAAAGAACACATCTAGCTAGAAAAAGAAAACCAGAATAACAAGAGACCATATTATATGGAGATTTATTAAAGGAAATGGGGATGACAGGAACTAGACTAAGAGGACATAAATGTTGGACATCACAGTCGTTTTCCAGTGGATGAAGGGATCTCATGAAGAACACATTAGATGCCAAAGGGCGGAAGAAAGAGCAGTGGGTAGAAGTTGTAAAGACTTTGATTTGGACTTGATATAATCTAACAATTAGAGTTGTTCAAAGTACAATGGATTTGGGAGGTAGTGGGTTCCAGATCACCAGAAGTTGATTGACAATTTCTTTCAGGTGCTACCAGAAGTATTCATGTTTCAGATGGGGTTAGAATAGGTCATCTCCGGGGTTTTTTCAAATTCTCTACTCCTATGATTCATTTTCATAAGAAATATTGCTCCCAGTGTTTAAATTACTATAGAAGGCATATTAAATGACCAATATCCAACACATCATGAATTCCATTTTCTCTTTGTCTTCTGTCACCACTGCCTTCACCATGATCTTTTCAGTCATCACCTCTACTGAAATTTCACTTGCCACCTCCACTTCCACCTCCATCTCCATATCCACTGTTATCCTTTTTCTTTTCTTTGGTCATCTCATCAGTCATACTACCTTCATCTCAAACATTCAATGGATTTGTAATCTCATCATTCTGGATATTTTCTTCAGTCATACTGGAGGCAACCCATTGATAGTCACCCAATTTGTAAGACTCTACTACATGTTTTCCTGGATATGACCACCATATGTCCACCCCAATGTTGTGGGGACCTTCTTCCCTTTCTCTTAACATTGTAAGAGGTTACCAATGGAATATACCAGTTTATCATCTGCTATCCCATTTTTTTTCTCAAATAGTTTTGATGACAGCACTGACTTTAGTTTTACATTGGAGCAGAGTTGAAGATGGTACACTGGTCTTCTTTTTCCTTTGAAAAAGTCATCTGCCCACCTGGGAATGAAATCATTATAATTATAGCTAAGAATGGATAAAGATTATTATGTTACTTTGGGGAAATCACTGACCATCTCTGAACCTCAGTTTCCTCTTCTATAAAATGGAGATGATAACAAGAGTGCAAATAGATGTTATAGGGTTCAAATGAAATAATGCCAATAAAGAATTTTGCTAACATTAGCATGCTATCTAAATGTAGCTTATCCTAAAGTGACAATATTTTGCCACTGCTTTCACAAGTCAATAAAATATTTTCTATATTGGTTTTAATTTCAGCTATAGTTTTTCTGTAACTCTGCACCACATGAACCCTGGAAGTGGCTTTTGACCATACCCTTTGTTCCTTAGTACTGGGATGATGGTGAATTTCACATAACTTGAAAAAATAAAAAGACAATAAAAGTGGTAAATATGAAAAGATTGAATAAAATGCTTTTCATTGCATTGAAATAAATGTTTAAAAACTTAATCAGAACATATTTGTGCCCTCATTTTGGGTAAGCTTTTTTTAAGTATATAACCATATTTTCTCCCCGTTCAAAGTGATCTCATGTCCATATATGCTTGTAATCCTTGCTTCTGGAGCAAGCTCAGGTCTGTGGATCTCTTGAGTCCAAGAGTTCTGAACTGCAGTTGGGCAGTTGGCCAATATGATGCCTGTGCTAAGTACTATGCTGTGAGCCCCTGGGATAGGATGGCTATTGGTGTCTAAAGTGGTATGAACTGACCTAATTTGAGAAAGCAGGTTAAAGTTTCTGTATGAATCAGTATTGGTATTAGGCCTGTCAGTGGCCTTTGCCCTTGCAGCCCAGGGGAGATACAGACCTATTCTTTAAAAAAAAAAAATTAGAAATGTGGTGCATGTACAGCGCCAGTCTACATTCAGAACCATATAGTAAAGGAGCATTTCTACTTCAAATTGACCTAAGAATTGCTCTGGGGATGCAGGTCTCTTAAATCTTAACCTCAAACAAACCATCTTCAGTAAGCCCAATAAAGACCCCTTGCTATACTCCTTCCTCTCTGTTGTTTCACAGACTCTCTCATTTAAGACATTTGAATTTACCACCTGCTCTGGTGATGTGGTTTTCCCATTAATGTGTATTCATTAGCAGCCGTGTAAAAGGGGGTGCTTTCTAGCTTGCAATAAAAGGCAGACCTAATGAGCAAATGGTGGTGGGCATGCCGAGTGAGCACTCTGAGATGTCATAACTCTGATGCACCAGAAGAGATTTTGCAGAGACAAAAGTAGTTCAAAAAAGCATCTGCCGCTAACCAAAGGGGAGAGAGTTTTCTGTGAAAACATTAAAAAGGGGGGAAAAAAGAAAAGGAAAAGCTCAACTGATCTGAACTCTAACATTTTTTCAACCTTGCTGACAACTCATACACCAAATGTCAGATGAATGTTATTTGAAACAGCCTCGATATTAACTCCCAAATGAGGGGTTTATAACAATGAAAGGAGCATAAGTATTCCGCCCTAGCAGCTTCTCTATAATTAATATCCTTGGCCTTGTCGAGGCAGCTGATGCCACATGGAAAACTGGAAAAATTATCTTTGGAAATAATTCTCATCATGCTGTGCATGGCATGTTATATTTTCTTCATTTTTCATACAGTCCATTTTTATATGACAAAGACAATAGTAAGGAGGTTTGCTATACTTCATAAAACTATACAACTAATATTTCAGCATCTCTAAGAATCTATAAACCTATTAACACCAAACCAAGGTACTCTAATGCTTAATTCAGTCCCCCTAAGAGTTTTACATTTGCAAAGAAATCAAAACAAAATCAAAGGAAAAAGTTGAAATGTAAACACATCTTATTAAGAATGAAAAGTGGTTACAGATATGCTGTATTTAATTTACATAACAGCCAATATGGTGAATATGCATGGCCTTCCCCGGTTCACAATGATAGGCTATTAAATTATCTAAAATTAGTGAACAACCTTTTATCTCTCTCCTCTTAATAGGGAAATTCTAATTCGTTTGCCTTTAGCTTCTCACTTAAAGTTTCTCCATTTTCTATATTGTCCATAAGTATATTAATACTGAGTTTTGTGAAAATTCATAATGATATTTGATGAAAATGGCAACTGTGCATGGAAGCCCAATGAATAATGGACCTAACAGAAGAACACTGAGATTTATTGCCATAATGTTGGACTGAGTTGCAAATAGCTTTCCTTTAGATTTCTACAGGTGGCAATGTGGATTAAGGAATGGAAACACATTTCTGTAATTTTTAACCCTAGCTTTCTCTTTAAAAAGGAAAAGAAAAGAATCCTAAGATAATATAAATAATTTGGTTAAATACAATGTTATTCCAAAAGAAATGGAGAGAAAAGTGGGGAGAAAAAAAATCAAGGAATTATATAGCAATGATCACTGGTGAAAGACATCAGGTCACTTTACAGTTTTAAGTTTCAGTTTCCTCATTGATGAAATGGCAAGAGTAATTCTTACAGAATTGCCTTCATAGAACTAATGTAATAAACAAAAAAGGGGCAGCTGGGTGTTGCCCTGGATAGAGTGCAAGACCTGGAGTCAGGAAGATTTATCTGTGACACTAGGCAAGTCACTTAACCCTGTTTGCCTCAGTTTTCTCATCTGTAAAATGAGCTGGAGAAAAAAAAATGACAAATCACTCAAGTATCTTTGTCAAGAAAACTCCAAAAGAGGTCATGAAGAGTTGGATGTGGTTGAGAAATCACTCGGTAACCACCATGATCCAAGAAGAAAATGTACATAAAATACTCTGAAGTGCTCTATGAATATATATACCACCTTAGACTGAGCTACAATCACAGAAATATCTAAGATCAAGTTTCTAAAGCCATATATTTTATTTTGAATATGCTTATACATTTGGTAAGAGTATGGCTAGTTGGCAGTATCTAGACAATTACAACAATTAAAGCCAGAGTTGTTCTGGTTAATTCAGGTCAAAAAAGTTATTGGTTTCACTTTCCAGAAGTTTCTGCCAGCTAAGACATGGTTTATGTGACCAGGATTCCTTGACTTTGGCCTCCTAACTGCATAACGAAATTTTCTAGTGAAAACTAGGGCTGATAGTGAGTGTGATCGAATGTTCTGCTGTTGCTCCCAATTTGCTGTGTGACCTTGTCTCTTTGCCTCAGTCTCTGGAAAGGGGAATTAATAATGCTTTACATCTTCTTTAGGTCATGTCTACACAACCAGATTTGCTAGGTTATTGTCACCGTGACAAATCCCCCCTGAGCAAATAATGCTAGTGGTCTTCTCCCTGGGAGGCTGCTGTCCACATAGTCATAAATAAATGTCATAGTCCTACAAAGTTGTGGAGGTTCATCCCTCCCTTCCCTCCCCTCAACGTTTTATACAAAAACCCACATTAAATGCTTTCACTAGCAATGGAACCTATTAAGTGTGTCCATGGAAGAATATTTAACTAAGTCTGGAACCCACTTGAATTCTGTGGTTCTCAATTGGAAAACAAATTCACATCTTTCCAGGTTCCAGTTCATTGATTCTTGGCAGCTGTCTGCTTCTAAGGAAAAGAAACTACAATTTTTTTTAAATGGCCAATACTACCGTCCAGATATAAAGATTTTGATTGCAAATACAGTTATTATTTTCATCAATTTAATATATTTGCATAAGAACCATCTAACTTCCATTTCCTGTAACATATTGATGAAACAATGGAAAGAGTTAGTCTTCCTTTGTCTGACTGAGAAGAGTTTAAAAAGAGAATTCAATGAGATCCATTCACCCATCACGTAAAAGGGGGCAAATGGTCAGGTTCAATAGCTTGGCTGGGATAAAGGGGTGAGCCTAGAGCTCAGGAGGGATTCCAGTCATCGAACTCCACATCTGAACTCCTGTACCTTGTCCACAACTGCACAATCAGGAACATTAGATCAAAATCACACATATCCCCATACACCAACTCCCTCATCTGTAGATTAAACCTGAACTCATGTTAGGCTCCGATTCTCTGGCATCCTAAAGCTGTGGCACAAAATGAAAATAAAAACAAACTACAGTATTGTGAGAAATGAGCCCATATACTAGCTGGCCCTCCGACCCCATCCAGAGCCTCCACAAAGAAGCCACAGTGCTTCTTCACTGAACAGCCCCTTAAATCTTTATTGTATTTTGCCTCAGGGACTTACTCTTCACTGCAGGTCTAAAAGTGTCTGTTACGGTCAGGAGTAAGCCTTAAAAAAATATTGCACCACTGAGCCAGCTGGTAATTCAAATGACTCCAAAATGGTAAACTTGTAAAATTTAAGGTATACTAAGTACTTCAGCATTTGGAATAAGCTGACTACTTACTTCGAGGAGCAAAGCTTTTTTTTTTCTTCCAAGAGTGTAAATGAAGAAGGGACCTCAATAAAGAACCGGAAGGCACATTAGACTTTCCCTTTCTTCTAGGTACCAAATACAGACAAGTCAGCCTGGAGTTCAAAGCTGACCCTGTCCTTAAACAGAGTGGTCTAATAAAAGGCAGTTTTCCTTGTACTAAGTAGCGGGTGATCTTGTGAGTGTTTTGAACAAGGTACTGTACTAGAAACTTAGGCTCTAGACCCATCTGTGCATACCCATACCATGTTGGCTAAGCAGAAAGAAATGACTGGGTTTGAGGGTATCAGATTCCTTCTGATATTTGTAAACTCCACACTGATTTTGGGTTATGTTCTGATGAACAGACAACAGGATGTTAATTGCATGTTTTAATGAAGCTGATGAGATGGCATTGGGGTGTATGGAAACAGTACTTAACTTGGAATCACAGGACCTAGGTTCAAATCTAACTCTGAAAAATAATACCTAGAGCATCTTGGGAAAATTACACAACTTCTCTGGGCTTTAGTTTCCCATCTTTCAAGTGAAGGGATTGGATTAATTGGACTTTCAAGTTCTTTTCATCTTTAAATTTATAATCCTGTGATCCTTAGGAGGAGGAGAGTGAAGTACAGAAGCTTTTCTCTGCAGGGAGAAATTGAATTAAAAGTAGTCACAGTTCTTTCTCCCTCCTCTCTCCCTCTTTGTCTCCCCTCCCCTCCTCTCCCGTCCCCTCTCCTCTCCTCTCTTCCCCTCTCCTCTTCCCTCTCCTACTTTTCTTTCATTCTCTCCTTCCTTTTTCTCTCTTTTCCCTCTCCTGTTTCCCCTCTCTCCTTTCCTTTCTTCTCCCCCCTCTCTTTTTCCCTCTTTCCTCTGTCTCCCTTCATCCTCTCTTTTTCTCTCTCTATCTCTCCTCCCTCTCTCTTTTTCCCATCTTTCTGTCCTCCTCTCACCCCCTCTTTCCCTCTTTTTTGTCTCCATTTCTCTCTTCCCTTTCTCCCTTTCTCTGCTTCTACCTCTCTATGTCTCTGTGTCTTGATCTCTCTGTATGTCTGCCTGATTCTTTCCTCTCTTTTCTTCTCCTCTTTTCTTGTACTTTGTCTCTGTCTGTCTCTCTCTCTCTGTCACACATATACACACACACACAAATACACACGCACGAGAGAGAGAGAGAGAGAGAGAGAGAGAGAGAGAGAGAGAGAGAGAGAGAGAGAGAGAGAGAGAATGTCAGTCCTGGGACCAATTCAGTCAGGTTCAGAGAAGCTTTTTACCAGATGGATCCACGGAAGGCACCAATGGATCTGTAACCTCACTGATGAGGGTACTCCTTTTAATGGTACGTGTCCATCCACACCTGTCCAGACCATGTAGCACTTGTTATCTTGTTATGATCTTTCATAAGCCCTCTATAGAATGCACACTCATCGTGCTGTGGGCCTTCTTCCCTGTCTGTCTCTTATGTGAATATCCCATTTCCCCCCAGTCTGATACATCTTTGACGATAATCTTGGCATAACTTCTTTTGTACAATTCCTGATTTGTGATGTGGAGCATCCTGCTCACAGTCTGCATCAACCTTTCCTTATCCTGGTTGATTCTCAGCCTGAATTCTTTAGAAACCATAGGATTAAAAGACTTGGTCACGTTGATGAATCTTTAAGTCACAGCAACCCCTGAAGACTATATATTAAGTCTTGGGGTTGGGGTTGCTATCAGAGTGTCTTTAGAGTCATCTAAAAGTCAATATAACAGAACAACTGTGTTCAGAATTTATTTTCATTATTTAAGTGATCTTATGATGTGATGATATTTTTTATAATATGGCCTAGAATAATTGAACTTAGAAATGAGAACAATTAATCAGCTTACAATGCCATTGTGAGATACGGTACCTTTGACTTGGCATAAACTACAAGATATTTCTATGATGTACCCTTGTCATTATTCAAATGACAAAAATAGATTTCCTATTGGTCACTGACTAGTCATGATTAACCTAAAAATCCTTTAAAACCTTGGCCCAATTAACACCAAGTGTAACTTAGGCTACATTACCAAGACGTTAAAAATATTCAAAGATGAAGCCATTCCAGAAGATTAATGTAGGGGCTTCCAGAAAGCCATAATTATGAATTATTGTTCAAAATTCAAAAGCTCATATTTCCCAAGCTCCAAGCTTTTACCCAGTGAGAAGCAATGTTATTCAAAGGCTTACAAAAATTCTCAGCTGTCAAGCTTCCTAGGTATAGGAAAAAGGGGGCTTCAGAAGTCTTGGGATGAGACACTGGGCACCAGGAAAATCCTAATAACTGTGTGTTGTTCAACATTTCTTGAACTCCTTTTTCACCAGTACACAATTAGAATGGAAACCAGTTTACAAGCTACTCTTAGGTCCCCCACTGCTCATTTCACTAATGAGGTCACAGCTGATCATTGTAGTAGCTGTTAGCAGGAGACTCATAAATGCCAACTTTAATTGAAAACTTTATTTTTGAACATGTTCCACAGTGCACACATGGCTTACAATGCTTTTTTTTTTCTTCACAATTTGCATTTTCATATGGCATTCTGTAAGGAAAAACTGCACAAATAGGTTCTGTTTTCAAGTAGATCTGACTTAATAATCCAGCTCACCATGAACCAAAGAGATGCAAGGGCTGTATAACAACACAATGACAGGTAACACGACATTTTGCATAGACTCTTATAAAAACCTGATGAAGCATGGCCAAGGGTAAATTTTTCCATGGGGATTATTTTCTAAAATCTATCAAGTGTATGCCTATGTAAAGTCAAACAAGAAATGAGCTATGATTTCCTGGCCACAGGGATCTTGCCATGTGGGCACTCCTTTTACTAAGCAGATTTCAGTCATCTGTGACTTAGTACTAACCCTATGCCTTAGGGGGTTCCATGATTTTCCCAAGTTCATACTACTACTACTAAAGTGGCAGCCAAGAGGTACAGGGAGGTAGGTGGTGAGATAAGCTTAGAGTCAGGAAGACATGTGTTCAGATCCTGCCTTGGATATTTACTTAATGTCACTTAATCTCCCTCAGCCTCCTTTTCCTTGTCTGTAAAATGAGGGACTTAGACTCTGGGAAAGCCACTTAACCTCCCTCAGCTTCACTTTCCTTATCTGTAAAACAAGGGACATTTGATGGCCACTGATAATTGTTTCTCTTTTACCCAGGAACCCTGAGGGTCTTCCCCATCCCAGTTTGATTTTTTTTTTCATTAAAGGGGCCATCCCTTGAGTAACTACTTGAAGAACCCTATTCATTGAATGGGTGTATCTCACTCTCAAAGTGAGAATGTGATAAGACCTTAGCCTGAAAGCGCCAGGGTCTCACCTTGCATCCTGGGCCATCTCCAGTTGTCTTGATGAGTATCAGGTCACTGGGCTCAGAAGGCTCAAGAGAAGAAAGTGAGGCTGGTGACCTTGCATAGCCCTCCCTCACTGAAATCAAAGTCACCTACAAGTCATCTTGATGTCATAATCCTCTTCGAGGACAGAGGACAAACACACAACAAAAGGGTCCTCTCAACTTTAGATTTATTTATGTAAATTAATGAATTTATTTTTAGTTTTCAACATTCAGTTCCACAAGCTTTTGGCTTTTAAATCATCTCTGCCTCCCTTCCCTCCCTCTTCCTGAGACAGGGTGCAATCTGATATAGCCTCTACATATACATTCATATTAAACATATTTTCACATTAGTCATGTTGTAAAGAAGAATTATAACCAAAGGGAGGAAACACAAGAAACAAAACCCCTGAGAGAAAGAGAGAGAGAGAGAGAGAGAGAGAGAGAGAGAGAGAGAGAGAGAGAGAGAGAGAGAGAGAGAGAGAGAGAGAGAGAGAGAGAACGAGCAAATATAAGCTTAATCTGCATTCAGACTCAGTGTGGATAGCATTTTCCATCACGAAATTAGAATTTGAACCTGGGGTCTTTTTTAAGCCTAGTACTTTTTACACTATATTCTTCTTATATAAAATGACTTAATTTTTTTTAACAAATGCTTTCTATACAAAATACACATTATTCTACCATACAAGACTATCATAACATTTGTGTCCAACTCAACAATGTGTGGACAGCTAGTAAAGGATTTTAGAGAGAAAATGAGAACTTTCATGGATTCATCAACACTATGTTTTATTTAAGAGCATCACCAAGTGTTTTCAGCATGTTTTTGATGATTATGCTTAGTGGGGTTGGAAAATGCTTGGAAAAATGAAAATGTTTTCATGTAATAGGGTATTTTGAGAAGTAACAGTTAATTGTCAATAAACATTTATGAAATGTCTACTGTGTGCTAAATGCTAGGGACATGAATACACAAAAAAGTGTCTGTCCTCAAGGAGCTTCCAATCTAATGGGGGAAGATAACACTCAAAATAAAACTGAAAAGTAGGAGAAGTGAAAGATACCTGGTGTAAGGGCAAAGTAGGAATAACATTTGTAAAATCCAGATAAAGTGCTAGCTATTTTTATTATGAACATCTGTGTTTAATGAAATCATGCTCATTGTTTTACATGACAAGGACCCTCAGTTACTGGAAGACTCTGAAACACCTTCTGAAAGAAATTATTCACTATATTTTGATGTTAAGTGAATAATATATCCATCTATTTGAAGATTATCTGTGGGTCTATATGGTAACTGTCAACCCAAACATTCAATTTAGCAGAGCCGCATCTACATTAGACAAGTTAGCTGACTTTTGTGGATCAGCAACATTAGTTTTCCAGTTTTATGAATCCCAGGTGAATTTTTTGTTTCAAAGGAATTTCTGGTATCTTCTGTTACTATGATATGTCTGTTTCTTAATAAATTCCTCTCTATCCCACTCTCAGAGAGCCATCCCTTATAAAAAAAAATAACAAATTGAACAAAATTAATCAACATATTGAAAATGTCCATTATCATGAGTAGTATTCCACCCCCACAGTCTACCACATTTTCAATCTTAATTTTAGGTTCTGAGTGGTCTGAGCCTTTGTTCAAACAGAATGAAGACATTGCCAAAGCCGGAAACTTAAAGGCCACCAAAATGGATTCTTTATCTTCCTCATAAAGATTCATTAAAAGAAAACTACTAATTTGCCGACCCAGACTAGTTAATCTCTTGGTAACAAGTCTCAGAATCCTAACTCCTAGGAAATTAAAGTCTCGGCAAGCATTAAAGACATCAGTTAAATGTTAGAAGTTCAATATCTCAAGTCCAAGAAGAAATGGAAACATTTACATTTCGTCTCTGAGATGGGGGTGAATAAACTGCTTTCAAATTCAAAAGGGTTTTGTTTCCAGTTTATAGTTAAGGTTCAAGTTCATCCTTTTAATATTACAGCTAGCTCACACATCATTAATCACTTTGGAATTGTCCCCAGGTCGAGGCAAATGGATAGACTAATAAATCAGCAGAGATGTTTGCTATTACCAAATTATTGTCGATCAGTAGGATGAGAAGTTGACAGTTCAATAACTAAAGCTTGTAAACTGGTCTTTCTCATTTTTCCATTCCATTAAAGAAAATATAAAGCAGGAAGGGGGTAGCAAGAGCATACAACATATAATTATAGACACATTTGCCAAGGAGCAAACAATTATAGTAAGAGATAATGTACTTTAAAAAGAAACTGCAATTCAATGTGATATGCATCACTGTCCCCTATATCAAAAGATGCTGCTGCTGGTCTAAGCAACATATATAAGAGACTAAAGAAGTATGAGCAAAAATCATGCTAAAAGGCAGGAACCAGAAAGTGAGTGATAGTGGGGGCTAGAGAGGAGAGCCTAGATGGGATGAGTGCAGATAATAGTGTATTGAGAGTAGTCAACTGTAGTAGTGGCAAGTGCCTGATGAAAATGGGAGAGAAGAAATAGACAATGGAAGGCAGGAACACAGGAGGTGAAAAGAAAGATAATGAACTGACGCATTAAGGCATTATCTGCAACATTTTCAAGAGGGTACAATATATTTTTGATTATACCGAGAGGGTGGTACAGTGGATGTTAAGTGCCAGGTCTGGAGTCAGGAAGACTCATCTTCCTGAGTTCAAATCCAGCCTCAAACACTTACTAACTGCAAGACCCTGGGCAAGTCATGTAAACCTTTTTGCCTCAGTTTCCTCATCTGTAAAATGGTCAGGAGAAGGAAATGGCAAACCACTCCAGTATCTTCGCCAGGAAAACCCCAAATGGAGTCACAAAGAGTCAGATAGAACTGAAAAACCACCATAAACAACACCCAAAAATCCTTAGAGGCAGAAGTTCTTAAAGATATAATAAGTGAAGACTACAGAATATTAGATAAATAAAGAACGCTATATTTTCACAAGGATCAACAAGCAGTTGATGTTACTGAAGACCCTCATTTCAAGGTCTAATTCAGAAGCATCTTTCTATATAAGCCTTCCCACAGCTACCTAGATGAAAGAAATTTCATTTCATGCCACTTTCCATGGCTTTCTGGGTCTGCCTCTATCTGATTCTTCCTTTCTATTTATATTAACGTTGTAGAGTCCTTCTTCATGTATAAAACCTTCCACCTAGAAATTTTAGTGGAACAGAGGATTGAGCCTTGGACATGGAATCAGAAAGATATGATTTCAAATCTTGCCTTAGGCATTTAGGTGTGTGACTCTGGGCAAGTCACTTAATCTCTCAGACTGTCTCTTCATCTGTAAAAGGGGGAATGATACTAGCACTTATCTCACAAGGCTATAGTAAGGATCAAGTGAACTTATATAAAATGATTATATTGTAAGCTCCTCGAGGGCAAGAATTTTTGTTATTTTTTAGGTTATTAGTACTTAACACAGTCTTACACATAATACATAGTTAATAATTGTTTAAATGATTGAATTAAGTTGCTTGATATACGTAAGGTCATGTTTCTTTTATACCATGGTTCACAGTGTTAAAATCATGTTAGATATATAGTAAATCTTTGTTCATGGGACTATGAAGTAGTGTTTTCCCTCATTTTATTTCTTATGCCAAGAATAATATCATTACCATTTATTAGACACCCTTTGTACGAGCAACATGGTCTTAAATATTATATCAGAAGCCCTTTAATTCAAAGATTTCTTAGCAAGAAATTTACCATTGGGAATCTAAAATTATATTGAAATCAGGTAGGTAGGTGATGTCATGGATATAGCACTGGTTTTGGAGTCAGGAAGACCTGAGTTCAATTCCTGCCTGAGACACTTATTAGATGTATAGTCCTAGTCAAGTTACTTAATTTCTCAGACCCAGTTTCCTTATCTATAAAATGGACATAATAACAAGAGCACCTTTCTCTCAAGGTTGTTGGGAAGACAAAAATGAGATAATATTTGTGAAGTATTTTTTAAACCTTAAAGTGCTTTATAAATTCTAACTATTATTTAATAATGAAAAACAAACCACCCATCTTCACTGGGGACCCATATTGCTGTCATTATAACTGTCACTTTTCATCACCATATCTTCCATCAGTTAAAACTTATTTTGAAATGTCAAATTTTGAGGAAAAAATAATTTACCCACCAATTCCATTTGGCCAGGAGGAAGTATTTCTCTCTGGGTTCATTTCTGGTTTTGTTAGCCTAACCCAAAATAGAGCATCTTCAAAACTGTGCCTAACTGTTTACTTAAAGCAGAGAAGGGACAGCTGAGATCTGAACAGTGGGATTACGGGGAGTGAAGACAGGCCTGTAAATAACTCTGTAGTTTAGAAATGAAGGATGTTTCTGACAGAGATAATTCTGTTGTATTGACAACACTGATGTCAAACGCTGAGGGAAAATATGAGATTGCCTATCAGCACTTCCAACCAGTGATCACTGGAAATGGTTTCTTTTAAAGAAAATAGAAGAAACTAATGTATTCCTCCCATTGCTGCAACCTACACCATTTCTCCCCCTTCCTTTAATGCTAAGCTTAGCCCAGTTACACTTTGGAAGAAAGAGGTCTAGTGTTCACGCTTCATCAAAGGAGGATCCTACAGCCTAAGTGGCTCTTTTACTTTTTTTTTAAATTAATAGGTTCCAGAGAATCATTGGTCATTTTACCCCCCAGCGAACAAGAGAAGTCAAAATACCAAAGAAAAGGAATCAAACCTTGAGCACCAATAGATGTAATTACAACTTCCAAGTTGAATCTGGAATATTTGAAGGTGTTTGTAATGAAGGCTTCACATGTCACTCTTCCTGAGGTTCAAAGAACTAGAGGATTTGACAAAACAGTAACTCAGTGATGTTTTGTGTTTCTGGAGCTGGGTTAGCCAATGATGCCCTTTACAATTGGATAAAATGTTTCAGTTGGTGGAGCCTCTTTAGGTAAATAATTTCTACCACTGTTATCTAATTAGTCTCTTTAGATTAGACCCCATGGTGGACATTCTGTGATTAGACCATCTGCATTTAAAAACTCTATCCTTCTATGTAGTTCAAAGGTCCCATAGTTTACATACTTTAACTTGGAAAGCATAAGGTAGTTTTCTCTGGGTCCTGAATGTCATAGGATAATAAATGAGTGATAGGAAAGATCTTGCAAGCCTTCCAGTACAGTTCCTTAATTTTACAGAAGAGGAAAATGAAGTCTAGAGAAATAAATGAATTTCTCAAATTTATATACAAATTAAGTGGAAGAATGAGGATATGACCTAGGGTCTGATGATCCAAGTTCAGAACTCTTGACTTCACAAAAATATAACATCAAATCATATATATTATCATTTTACATAGTGGAGATGAAAGGGACATTAGAGGTCGTTGCTTCTTATTTTTGAAAGTCTCTTAATATGAGTTTGTCCTTAAAATTTAAAGAGAGATTTGTGAGAGAGAGCAAAGAGCTACAGTGTGTTGGCAAATGTTTACCAACTGGATCTTTAGGGGAAAAATGTAGGCATCACATGCTTTTAAGTTGAATCTGAAAATTATTAACAATTTATCCATTTCTGAAGACTAGATAATTAATGAAATACTAAATCAAACCCTGATATGCTGCATTTGCTCATTTATAAGATGTAAATGCTCAGACTGAAAATTTAACAATACACTCTTACAAGCCAGTTTGAGCTGACTCCAGTGCATGCCCTTGGCTAGGAGCAATGTTTATGGAAAATGACATGCTTCCTATTCTCTTGGGCATATAGTTTGTATATTTCCTATCAATGGGATTGCAAGGCACAATATTATTAAATTAAATTATTATTAAAACAATTATTAAACCCCTGTCATTTGAACCTATCCCACTATCATGCAAAATAATAGCTTCCCTACATCAGTTGTCTTTTTCATGGAACAGCATTTTCACATGGGGGAGGAGAATGTTAGAAAGTGAGTGGATGGGACACTTCTTCAGTACCAGGGATAGCAGAATAATGTAAAGTCTTAATTTCCTATGTAATCACTTTGAGTAAAGAATCAAAGTTATATATGAAAACATTTGTGGTTTCCACATAGTCAAAGATGACACCAAATTTAAATATGGCAACAAAAACCATCCACTTTCAGATTTCATTTTGTGGATTCTGGATCATTACTGAAAGTATTTTTTTTTTCATTTTTTCACCTATATTTCACCTGTGAACCTTCCTTTAAACTCATTTCAGAAGGAAAAAATTTCTTTATTTGAAATAAAAAAAAATTAGAAATTTATTTGAAAGTAACAAATAATTTTAAAGGTGGCTCATGCATTATCATACTAAAAAAAAGAATGTCATGGAATATAATATAATACCACTGCCTTGTTTATAACTTTAATGGGTCTGCTTTTCATCAGTATGAGTTTCTTCATTTGTGCAGATTACAGTGCCTCTTTGCCTTCCTATAATATGATCTTCTTCCATGTCTTAGAGATATCTTCCATAGAGATACTCTACTTGCCTCCAACAATGAGACATCATGAACTCAAAAGAATCAAAATTGTAAATGATGCTATGGACAATGGAATGGTGCTTAGTGGGTATAAAGTAACATGTATTACCTTATTACTGATGTCTCAGGTTGGGTAGATCTTCTGAGGAGGATTTGTAAATATTTTGTAGGTATCAGTGCAACACTCACTCTTGCTATCCCTGTTATCCCTAACTCTCCCTACATGACTTGCCCACAGTTTTTTCTGAACATATACAACCCTGATTATGCTGTTAGAACATTTCTCAAGCACAAATCATTAGTGATAATAGATTAGAAAATACTTTTATTCCCATTATATCCATCAGTTGTCTTATTATTACCTGCAATTTTGAGTCTTAAAAGATCATGGTGTCCCATGATTTTCAGTCATATAACATCATCAGGAAAATATTGATGTTATAAGCCAGATTTTATGTTGGAGAGCAACTTGTAATCATAAAGAGTCAAAGAATAGTCTCTCAAATGAGATCCAGCTTGGTATTGTTCTTCAATTAAATTTAGAGTTTGCATTTATTTTCCAACTTATGATCAGATGGACAGTTTTGGTGAACTGCCTATTTAACTGCATGTTACAATGACAGCAAAATGTCACCATCCTCATCTTTCTCTTCTTCCTCCTCCTCCTTTTTTTTCTTCCTGCTCCTCTTCCTCTTCTTCCTTCTAGATCTGTGATGTTTTTCATTATAGGTAGCTTCAGGTGAGAAATTATCTCTGCTAATCCAGAATGCAGATAGATACTTTTCTGTCACTTAGACATCTGCTTATATAGTATGGAAAAGTTAAGTGACTTGCTCAGGGCCAAACAACCAGTTTGTTTGAGGCAGGAATTCCTCACTCCTAGGTCTTCCTCACTTCAAAACCAGCTCTCTGTGCACAATGGCACACTACCTCTCAGCAGCATGCATTCTTTATTCATTTGGCCATTCTTATATGCTAGAACAACCTCTTTTTACTTTACATTTAGGTTAAAAAAACTGCTTGAAAGGCAAATGGTAGGGAATGTGTGGTTAGAAAGCAGCTTCTCCAGACCAAAAACATTTGGTTTTAGTGTATTGCATGATCAAAACAAAGTCTACATTGTGATAGGGCAGGCAAAAAAAAGATAAAGTCTGGGTTGAATTGAGAGGCACAGCATCCAAAATAGTGAAGTGACAGTTCCATTGTACTGTGTCCTTGTTAGATCTCCACTAGGGTATTATGTTCAGTTATTGGTGCCAAGTATTAGAGAAAGGTATAATAACATGAGGACATCGAATGGAAGGTCACGATGGCATAGTACCTTGAATTTGTACCACACGGGCTTGGTTAAAAGAACTAGAGTTTTTAACTTAGAAAAGAGAAGACTCTAAAGAGACTTGATAAATGTACCCAAAGGCTGTTTTCTTAAAAAATATATATATATTTTTTGCTGGTTGATCTCAGATCAAAAAAACTGTCACAAATTTGTTTAAAATCATCATATATGGTAAAAGAATTTAATTATTAAATATTTCCTAATTAGTATAATATCTATGTTTAAAAAGGAAAAAATTAAATTATAAAAATGCACCAATAATAACACAATGAGGAAACTGCAATATTCTTCTAGACTTGGATAACTTTAGTATATGAACAAAAAGGAGCTTATCAAACTAAATGATTCTGAAATAAATTGGATTTGAAAAACTGGTTACTTCTGAATGTCAGTATTAAAAAAATATACATCAACAATAACTTTGCCCAAATTGATCATGTGCTAAGGTAAAAAAAAATACTTTTAGAGGCAGACATTGAAATGAAATTTATTGATATTAATAAAACAGTAAGTAGCAATTAAAAAAGTGACCACATAAAGAAAAATTTAGCAAGACTTAATATGAATTATAAAACAAGAGGGAAAAGAACACTCGTCCTGAAAGATCTACAAATGGATCCTATTAGAATGTTAAAATGTTAAAAAAATGTTAGAATGTTAAAAAAAACACACACACACAACTAATGTAATAATCATTCTAATATTAGAGAAATAAGGTGCTCTACTAAATTTCTTTTATAAAAAAAACATGCCCCTGATACTTATTAAAGGAAGATGTAAAGTAAGAAATAGAAGTATCTATCAACTTCATTAATCAGTATTTGTGTCACAATTTAAAGTAAAATGTTAGTGAAAGGACTGCAGCAATATTTACAGAATTATGTTATGACAAAGTTGTATTTATATTAGAGATTTAAGGAAAGTTGAACTTTAGTAAAATATGAATATCATTAATGATATAAAATCAAAAAGCAATAAAACTGTATCAGAAGGCACAGAAAAATCTTTCAACAACATATAGCATTAATTTATGTTAAGATATTTAAAAAGCATAGGAAGGAGAGATGTTTCTTTAAAATGACCAAAAGCACATATCTAGAATCAAGAGCTAGTATTTCTGCAATGGAGAAATTTTACTCATAAGTATAGTGCTAAGAAAAATGTGCTGTCTTTTCTTATCTGAAATAGTACAAGAAATGTTAGCTGTAAACACAAGAAAGAGAAGTTAAAGGAATGTTAGCAAAGAAAGCATATAATTTTTAGTAATAGCAGATGACATGATAGTTGACTGAGAAAACTCCAGAGAATAAATGAATTAATATAAATTAATTACTTGAATAAAATAGCACATTATAAAATTTATCCACAAATAAAGATTTTATATATTACTAATAAATTAGTTTTATAATAAATATTAATAACAAAACTGAGGGAAAAGAAAATAACAGAAATATTCCATTCAAATTCACTCCAAAATGTGTAAAATATCTGAGTTGACAACCTGCCAAGACACATAACTAAGATAAATGCAACTATAAAAGCTTCCTTAGAGAAATAAAGGAAGACTTAAATGATTGGATAAATTTTCATTGTTCATGGTTGGGTTATGCCTATATAATAAAAGTTTCTAGCTGAAATAACATACAAATTTAGTGCTATATCAGATAAACTATTGAGGAGTTATTTTATACTCATGAAGTCAAGAATTTAAAAGGTAAATAATGAAAAAAGTAGGAGTGTTGGAAGCTTAGAATTACCTGATTAAGTAGCTCTCAAGCTAAGCTTTCTGAAGGTTTCATTTCCCTTCCATTACATTTTCTACTTTGTGACCTTCCTTTGTGATCCCATCGTCTTTACTGTTTTGCAAATAGGTTTCATAATCTAAACCACTATTCGTTGGCTGTTGGCTTACTTTCTTGCGAAATTAATTGAGTGTTTAGTGGTTGTGATAGTTTCTGAGCCAGTTTGGACCTCTTCATTGTCGTGATTATTTCACATTAGTTAAATCTTTCTAAGAAATGGTTGCAATCAAAGTCAATGTAACAAATTCCTTCTTCAAGAAGAGTCACGGGGTACTAGACATAGTGAGTAACAGATTACATTAGAAAGCATGAAACTGACCAAAATTTAACGGACTTGAAATAATTGCTTACCAAAATGAGTCATTTCATAATCAATTGTCTAAGAGAAGTTGGATCTCGGACTGATTGGAACAAAAGTCATATTAAATGCCAAATTAGAGAAAGGATGAAAATACGAAGGCACTACGCACACTTTAAAGGGCTCTATTCTAACCAATTAAAACAAACTACTGAGGTTGAAAAATGAGGGAGAGTGGTGGAATTTTCATAGAGAGACAAATTAAGTTGCAAAATTTTCACTTGTCTTTTATTGACTCATCAGTGTTTGCACCCATTGTATCCTTAATAAACTGAATGTAAAAATAGATACCCTCTGAGATCCTTTCCAAGTTTCCAGATTCTGATTCTAAGTTTTCATTGTGGACAAGTATCCTAGATCTCGGTTTCTGTTAGATCTGGAGTAATTTCTTTCTAGAATTTATTCTCTAGGTCTATTATTTGAACAAATCTGGGAACGGATTCACTGTACCTTACCTGAAGATACTTTACAAAATGTTTAAGTTTTCTAAACACTAAACAAACTTTCCCATTATGTCATCTATGGTTTTAGGTAAGACACCGAATGTTCCCTTATTTACTTTCACATTTAACATTATTTCAATGACATTTCAGCATTTCCTTTTCTCTGACTTAGTTTTTTTTTTAAAGGTCAGACTGTTGGAGTTTAGCAGCTTTCACCACATGTGATAAAAGGGGTCTGGGCATATTCTCCTCTATACTTAAGAAAGGACTCAATCTATATTTGAACATTTTCATTCAAGAATTTTTCTTCTTTTATTCACACTGGGTCTTGATTGCATAGCTCCTTATCCTTAGCCTGAATTCCACAGAATGAGATATTGTAGTAAGTGTTCAAGTAAAATTACTCTGTGATTTAGTAATATTTCAAGCTGTATCACCTTTGGTTTTTTTTTGAGCTATCATTAGGATCAATGAGTAACATAGAGCTCTAAGTTTTTAGTGAAAAGACCTAGGCTCGGATTCCACCTGCATGACACTGGCAATTCACTTGATTTCTTGGGGTCTCAGTTTCTGCAAAATAAGGGGGTTGGATTAAGAATGGGGCAAATAATTTTTACTTTTCCTTTCATCCCAAATGCTGTGGTACCATTGCTTTATGGTGTCATAGTTCGAGAGCTGGAATAAATCTCAGAGACAAAAAGTTCAACCACCTCATTTTACAAATAAGGAAACAAAAGCCCAGAGAAGTCAAGTGATTTGTCTGAGGTCACATAGTGAGGGAGGGTCAGAAGTGGGACTTTAACACGGAGGCTGTGGCTCTAAACTCATATATGTCTCATGACCCTAAGCATTCTGGTACATCATTTTGCCTCCCTCCTATAATAGCAGCAAAAAACATCAGCCTGTCTGCTGAGCTATCAACTGTTCATTGGTGGCAGAAAATTCTTTTAAAAAGAATTTAGAGAATTAAAGGTACAAGGAGGGATTGGTTTACGATTGTGGGTTTAGAATTCCTCAGTTGTTGGGGGCTAGGAGCAGCCTGTGGGGCGGAATAGACAGAGAGATGATA